>JALJCO010014313.1:0-73476 GCA_023101725.1 Atherinomorus stipes | reverse complement strand
CAGATAGCAGGACAGCAGATCTACTTCTTCTTGATGCTTTATTGTGGTCGACAACGACACTTCCATCAGGTCCGCTGGATAGTCCAATAGCCTGCAAGTGAACTGAGACCCCCGGCTTTTAGGCGGACCAGAGTTTGCTTCTTTGGTGTGCACCAGGATGGTGTTCACACTGCACCAAACAAAGTAGACTATCCATGGAAGTGGACCACGGTCTGTTTGAAGCAGACTAAACAGCCACAGTGTGAACACACCCTAAGAGCAGCCACATCAGGTGACTTGGGTCTTTTGTGGTAACCCTGCCTGTTCCAATTTGTGCTGCGGAACACCTGTTTCCAGGTGTAAACAGGATCAAATCCACCAGCAGAGCTACGATGCTTACAGACAGACTGAACAGCATTTCCTGCTCATCTTTGATAAGAGCTCGCAGAGAAACTGGACCTATGAAATAATAAATGTTCAAGGCCAAGCTGCCGCCTTCAATTTAAACTGAGAGCTGCTCAGCATGCACACAGGTAAACAGCGATGTGGTTGTTTCCTTTACTCTGCAGCTAAGTTGTGTTCAGATGGTTAAATAGCTGTTGATGATGTGTAATGCGTAATGGATAATCTATGGCTCTACGCGCATGAGTGTTATATTTCACTATGTTGGTCTTATTGGGCACACGATGACTGTTAGGTTTAGCTGTGGTTTTTTTTTTTAGATCGTGAAGTGTGCTCTTTCTATTAGGCAACTATTAATTTTATTTGAGAGCATGTCATGTGTGACCTGCTGTAAATTACTGTTAACTATTACTTATAGAATACACATCATGCGGAGACGTTTTGTGTTCGAGAGAGATACATTCTTTTGAATGTTAGTGGAGGTGTAACACTGTTGAAAATAAAATTGGCACACTCAGTAATTGCTGTTTCACACCTAATACCTTTTTTATGGCTATGCAAGTAGTCAGGATGCCCCCAGGATGCCTCCTTGGGAATGTGTTCTAGGCATGTCCCAACGAGAGAAGGCCTCTGGGACGACCCTTAGACGGACTACATCTCTCAGCCGGCCTGGAAACACCTTGGGATACCCCCATGGGAGTTGGAAAAATGGAGAGGGAAGTCTGGGTCTCTCTGTTTAGGCTTCTGGTCCACAACCTGACCCTGGATAAGTGGAGGAGAATGGATGGATGGGTGGGTGGATCAACAACTGACTGTAATGCTAAATTTTTGTCTTTTTTTTTTGGTCACAATGACAATCCCTTGTCCTTATTAATACCTGAACAACTATTACCACTTTTAGTTGTAGTTGTTTTCACAGTGCGAGGACTTACCCCCCAGAATTCAGTCCAGTTAAGCCTATGCTCAGCAGGGCCAGTTTAGATGAACTTGAGCAATGTTATAGCCCTGCAATGTGCACTGCTCCTAAAAATTCACCATGCATCTAAATTATGCAAAGACAAGATTTTTTTGTGTAAGCTCAATGGGAAATATACAGTAGCAAAATGGATAACAATTTTAAACACAACATAAACCTTTCTTTTTTATTTTGGTAATTTTTTTTCCTAGTGGTGGATCCAGTAAAATATGTTACGGATCCAACGTTGCAGGTGCCAGAATGCGTTCTAGCTGGATCCCAGTTCAAATTAAGCCCTTCCCATGGTCACAAGTAACTTATATGTACATAAATCAAAATTAAAAGTGCTTTTTCTCACCAACTTCCGACTGAAGGGCAGTGTTTCAAAAGTATAAGAAGTCTGTGATAATTTGGTCACTTTTATTTGAACTTCATGAACATGAAAATACATACAACTCTTAATTCTAAGTCACACAACAAACAACGCTGCCTGTTTTTGAAGAAAACACATTCCTAATATGGGTTTGAGCCAGACATCAACAACCATCCTTCTTTTGAACCTTGAGAAGAATCAATTCAGTATAATAAATATCACACTGCAGTAAAATGGAAAATATAGATATCCATTCACTGATCCAGAGAGGCAAAATGCAGACTGTTTCAACAATAAACCTTTACAGGAAGTGGCTGGTTAAGACATGTTTCATCAGTCTTTTTCAGTTTAAATAATCTCACGATACTTGGATATTCAGATTCAGTGTTTGTCCGCTGACCACCAAAAACTGCTGCGGGCTCAACTTATAAAAATGGTACAGTCAAAGGATAACTGATCAGTTTTGTGGTGAAACAACAGACAAGTGGGCTCCTTACAGGTAAGCGAAATGATCCATACAGGACGTTTCAGTTCAGTTTTAAAAGAAATGGAAATATATCATCTGAAAGCATTTGAATCTGTGAATTTGACTCAAGTATCAACCCTCAGGGTGTCCAAACATTTGCACAATTTGCTTATTTCAAATTTAAAATGGACAAGGTTACATGATGTTTTTTAATTCAGAATTAATTGTGTCAAATAGAATAATTCAGAGTAAAAAGTATTCTCCTTCGTGTTTACATGGAAATATCAAATTGAGGTTTACATGGAAAACATGTTTGTTCGCCTTCATTTAAAGGTTAAATATGGAACATTTTTATTAAAAGCTATATTTTAAAAAAAATAATACCTCCACAGGTCGTTTGGGGGTGTACAGAATGAAAGTACAACATTTCCAGAAAAATTATATTTAGCCTAAAAATAATTATAAAATAAATTTTGACGGGTTCGATAATGGCATTTTATTTACGTCTATAAGCCAATACACGCCGCCATTGCAGGTTGCCAAATACGATCTCTGTGTGGAAACAATATTTCAGTCATAGTCAGGCCTGTGCAGGGAAAACCGTGGAGATGACGAGGAAGCAGCTGCTTCAGAGCCCTGGAGATATTGTTATCTGTTTCTGAGGAGAAGTGACCTGAGAAGAGCAAAACCTGGAGTAAATTTAGGTGAAGACTTCACTAAATGGACCCACATAAACGTTTTCCACGGAGTCAAAACACTGAAATGGCGACTTTCCTCCTGGATCGGTAAGCCAGCTTGTTTGCTAACGTGGCTAATGTTAGCTGTCGGTTATAAACCCTCTGCGTTACTTGTTGGACATGCTGCAGACTGCTGGTCACTTGCGTATCGGCAGCGAGCCTGGCATCCCAGCAGCTGGAGTTGTTTTTCTGCCATTGCAACTACAACCTAGACACCGTGATGTCGCTGTTCTGTCCGTATTCCATATTCAACCTTTAATTCCAGTTTAGGTCTGGGGGTTGGGAAAGGTTCTGATTGGACAGAGAGTGGACGTGGTGTATTTACATCTACCAGAAGTAAAAACAAAAAACAAACAAAAAAAACAATGTTAAAGTGGTACATAAACATGATGGAGGAATCATTCAATTTGCACTTTAAATGAGAATAAACATCCACTTAATTTGGAATGAAGTCTAATTTGAAATAATTTTCCTTCAGACTTATTGTTGATGCCTACAAGGTCATTTTGAAAGAAGAAATTAAATTTTACTCAGAATTAAAGAATTGAAACCATCATGTAAACTTTGCAAATAAAGAGTAGTTCAATGTGTTTCCATAAAAGCAACAAAACAAAAAACCCTTAAATTTGGCTCTTGAGTGCAGTCCATTAAATGACCAAGGGATAGATGCAGGCTTTGATTGGCTCCAGCTTTGCATCAATGGGGACACAACACCTGAGTGTACATGCTAATTTTACAATCTCACATCAGTCAGCACAGCTCACGTCATCTTAAAGGTGCCATGACATCAAATGTCACTTTTCTGGGGTTTTGGGGGTATAATATAATCTGTTGTGCACTGATGAGGTCATGTGAATGTCCAGAATGAGAATCAAAGTTCCTGTTTATGGTTTGTCAGCTTTGTCTCTCTGCTCAGAAACGGTTGAATCAGACAGCAGCTTATCATTCTACGTAGTTCTATCATTCTACGTATTTCAATAGGCCCATTTCACGATTTCCGGGTTTATTGCTTCGACGGGGTACACGGACTTCCGGTTACAGCATTCAATGGATGTTAACATGGCGCAGTCTAAAAACAAAAGCATCTGCTGTGTACCCCAGTGCTCAAATTCCAGACAAAAACAGCCATATTTACACTTTCACGAGTTTCCAAAAGACGAAGAGTTAAGAAGAAAATGGATTGTAGCAATACGACGTGACGAAGGAAAATATTTCAATATTCGTAAGGGCACTGACTCGCGCCCGCGCGACTACCTGTGAGCCGGAGCCCGGGAGGGAGGAGGTGATTCGTGAGCTGACACTGTCACTGTGTGGTCCTATGTGCAGCTGATTCAGGACGAAGGAGGTGAGTGGTTCATCCTTGACTTGAGTCCGGCTGCTACACATATTGTGAGCTTCCACTGCACCAGTTATTTAGTTTGTGTGCTGCGAGTGACGCCGTTGCCGGGCAACAGAGTGAACTGAGTGATTCGGTCATGTTGTGAGATACGAGCAATGACTTGGAGCTCACTCAGGGCTACAGCACCACCTGCTGTAAAAATGAACGAAATGACTCGTTCAAGATTCGTTCTTTTTACTGTTCGAGAGTAGAAGATCCGAGTCAGCCAAAAGAATCGGTCTTCCAATCACTAGTTGTCACTGCTGAACAGTAGACCGGAAGTCCGTGTACCCCGTCAACACAATAAACCCGGAAATCGTGAAATGGGCCTATTGCGCCAATAAGAGCTCATTATCAAGTAAACAGCCTCCCCCTCACTCTCTCCTAACAGTCTATGCACCGTTTGCTTGGCTCCCCCTCCCCTCCCTGTCTGATTCAGCTGCGTGTATGGAGCTAGTAGTAACTTCTGTGCAGTCAGGTCTGGGTTTTCAAACAAATGGATTTAAAAGAAAACTTCTGCAGTAACACTGAGGGAGGGGGCCACAACCTTGTCATTACCTGTAAGTTTATTTATTTTCTAAATGCTGTCTTGTCTGATAAACGTAGCTCACACTGTCTGAAGTGCCCATGTTGCTAGCAGTTAGCCTTTAGCAAACTCCGACCGCAGCTTGACCTAGTTTCTCTAAATAAGGTTATAGCCAAATAAGGTGTAGCCAATCAAAATGAAGTCAACGTGGTCTTCGGGTAAAGCTGCATATTGTAACCGGACCCAACTGTTTTGCTGAGGAAGTGAGGTCTGGCGTTTCAAAACAGTACCCCCCTGTAAAAAATGCCGTTTTTTTCTTTGGAGTATTTACAAATGCAGTAATGCCAACAACATAAACTAGTTTTTACTGCTATGTCATCACTCCTTTAAGACAACATTACCATCAATAATGTCTCAAATGGAGGCTGTGAAACTAACTACAACAACTCGTGGACAAAAACAGATAAGAGGTAGTTATTTATTTATTTTTTTTAAAAAATGATCTCTCTTCAAGATACCCCCTTTTAAAAGTCACTTAAACAAGCTACCTTTGGTGTAAAATTATTAATATTATAAACCCTTGTGGAATTTAGGCCACATCTGCACTAGGCTGTGTAAGTGCTTAAACATGCACAATACCCCCATTGTCCACATTTACCCAGCGTTTAGGGGCCCTCAATGACATACTTTTTTAGCCAGACAAGGAGGGAAGTGTAAATGATGCAAGAATACCTAACTGTGTTACAATTACCAACAAGGGCGCCGCCATATATTGAATCCATACAGGAAGTCTCAAGCGGAAGTTGGTTAAACACCACTAGGAGAATCTATCTGTGGCTTGCAAACAGATGTGTATGGTGTAGTTGGGTGGTTAGGGTTAGGAGAAGGGTCAGGGTTAGGGTTAGATATTAGTAAGTTACATGAAGAACAAACCTCCGATTGGGACTTCCGGCGTGGATTGGATATATGGTGACGTATCGTGACTGCAGTTGGATCCCTCTCAAATGATGAGTAAGCAGCCTAGTATGGACAACTTTACCGTTTAATGAAAGAAAGTCATGACAACAAAAGCCGCCGCAGACTGATAGCAATTAGCAAAGCACGCTTCAGGAAAGTTGCCTAAAGAACTCAACTCCCAGTCGACATTTTGCTCGGCCGTAAAATCTTTAGTCAATTATTACTCTTAGCAACAACGCCATCTCATTGTCACTCCAAACAAACAAACAAACAAAAAAAAGTTATTTCTGTGCAGCATTACTGAACAATGAACTTCCTGTTTACATACTGATGCCCTTGATGTGGCTCAAGCTCAGTATGTGCAAATGGACAGTCAGTACTTTTTGCTTGCGTCGAACCTTAAATGACAGTATGGATGCAGACAAGACAGGGAGTTAAATGTCCCCCTATAACATTACTGTTTAGTGTAGAAGTGAATTTAATCTGTAACTCAAATTTAACCAGCTTGTCCTGTAACTAAAGTGGCCAAGTATAGATGACTGATGTACCTACTTGATATAATATTAATATAGATGACAAATAACTACAAACAATATGTCTTTGGAAATTGTTCTTTGGTATGAAGTTGCTCAATTTTAGTTGCACTCATAATTGTTCATCACACATAATAATTATTTAGAGGAGGTGGGAATACGTCAGGCCGTTGGTGTGAAGATAGTTTTAAGCTACCAGCTCGAATGCTGTCAACATTTTATTTGTATTTACATAATCCAAGGAGCTCAAATAGCTACTGTTGTGCAGCTTTTCACTGGGGAGGTTAATGTGACAACAAAGACTTCTATGTCCTGTCCTTTTTTCCTTCTTTTGTCCTAAAAAATTGAAATCTTTGTGAAATCTAATTTAAGTTTAAATGTTTTTACATGTAACAATGAAATGTGACTCAACAAAGAAGTAGCAGTGTTTAGACGTCATTTCAATAATGGTATTTTACAGTTCATTATTTACTCCAAGTGATCGAATCTTGATGACTCACCCTGAACCTGAGGACATGAACTGCATTCAGCACAATTGTTCTTCTTCAGTTCCTAAATTTGTTATTCAAAAGTGCTGCAGAAAGTTTGTGGGCAAACATTGCAGCTTTGTGAGTACAGGTTTGACGTCTAATGGGCGCCTTATAGAAAACACGGTTATAAAAGAGTGAATTATACTCATAATGTGTATTTACTGACACTGCCATCTTAATAACTCAGTAAATTTCAATAGATTGAAACTTGCTTTCATGTTATTACTTAACCACCTATGTTTAAATCTCACTCTAGAAACAAACAACATAAAACTTTTGTTAAAAATTCCAAAGAAAAGTAAAATTTTCACATGCTGCCCTCTTTTCCTCCCAATATCCGTCCCTTATCTACCACTGTCATTATTTTATAGTGATGCTTCCCCTTCTTTTTAAATTTTCTCAATTCCTTCCCACATACAGTCCAGATTCTTTTCCACATCTCCCGTTTCTCCTTCGATCCGGTGCTACTCTTCTGTTCGAAGCCAGCTGACAGGTATCCACTGAGGCTCGTTTTGTGCCTGTTGGATGATGGAGCAGAGCTGAATGCAGGCATCCTGTAGGTCATCGTTTACCAGAATGCTGTCAAAAAACTGTTTGTATTTAGCCTCCATCAGCCTGGAAATGTCCTCCAATTCCACAAAGTCTTCCTCCTGCACGAAAGGAAAAGTGAAATTGTGCTCATCACTCCATTCAGAGCCATTCTGAATCACAGTCCCTGGTTGAATTTAGTCAAGGGTAATATTTTAGTTGTGTCTCTTGAGCTTTACTTTCTGCTCTGATCAGCTTGGACCTGCCATGATGTGGTGAAAGTAGGTGTCATTATCAGCCTTACCGTCATTGCCCTGTTGATGGCTTGGTTGGTGATAATTCTGGCATTTCTCCTAGTTTGTCTCAGTCTTTCTGGGTTTGGGGGTTTGATGAAAACCACAAAGGGTTTCAATTTCCTCGATCGTAATAGCAGGATGCTCTGAAAACGCAGAAAGTTAGAATTAAGGTTTTGGCTCAGATTTCTCCCAAATGTTTAAAGGTAGAGTCCAAAGTTTCCCCCCTGAAAATAAACGTTAGACTTGTGCAAGTGAAATCCGTCTCAAGCCGCACCTTTGGGCCTTCACTCGCGTGCCGTGGTGAGTTTGAATGCAACTTCCTCTCCCCCTGTCTGTAATTCGCTCTTTAGCTTTGTTTTGTTGTGGTCAGAACGTTTCTCGGTGGAGATTTCTGTTTATATCGCCAGCCAATGACAGAACTAAGGACATGACGCTGTGTGGAAATGAGGTCATGATTGGAGCAGAAGCCAGTCACTCGAACTCTCGAAGAAAAAATAGAAAAGAAAGCAAAACGGCGGATGCACCAAAGAAAAGGTAAGAGCTTTAGATTGTGCAAAATATTGGTTTGGCTTTTACCCGCTTCTGAGCTCTGAAGGAGAGGCTTAAAGCTGAATAGGCTGAAGAACGAGGCGGCCATTAGCTTAAGAGGGAGGAGCGCTCAGTTTGAATAGTGTTGTTTGCAAAAAGAAACAGTGGGGGGGACTTCAGACTCTACCTTTAAACATCCTGTACAGCAAATGACACTCTGGTTAAATGTTCAATATGATGAAGACAAACTCAACATAATAACCTTGGATGGAGAAAAAAGATGAACAAGAAAAAGAGGTAAAAAGAAATCCATCTAACCGAATTTTTAAAGAAACTCACATGTGGTTCCACATCGACGATGCACATCCGTCCTCGTTTCAGAACCTCATCAATGGCATCAATGCTGGTTCCATACAAATGGCCCTGACTCTCCCCGTACTCCACAAACCTGAACACAGAAACACTGCATATACATACTTGCATACAAATGACACAAATTGATCATCAAATTGAGTGAGATGGAATTGACCAGAGTAGTTAAACTGCTAATATTACGAACAAAAGAACAAAAAAAAAAGCCCACCTGTGGTTGCAGACCATGTACTCAAACAGCTCTTTATGTACAAAGTGGTACTCTCTACCGGTCTGCTCCCCGTCTCTTATTGGACGAGTTGTGTCTGCAGAAACAAGCGACAGTGTGTAATTATTTGCTAATGATATAAACACTGTCCAACATATAAAAACGTGTAAAAAAGTGTAAATATGATGCCAACTTATAGGTTAATACTTATTTGGGGGTCAACTATTATAGGTTTGTGTATTGCTTACAAATCCAGCTTTTTCCTCAAACTATATTTTTACAATACTTTTTTTTATTTGTCAGATTCTGTCTCAAATGTTCTTTCTTAGTGTCTGCCTTTTATATTTCTGCCTCAGTTGAGTCCTTCAGAGTTAAACACATCATTTTATGTTTCCAGGAGCCATAGTGTGGATAATCTCATTGTTTCCCAGGGGGAAAAGCTCAGGGTCATTTCCCTCAAGTCATGTCATTTTAGAGAAACCTGAAGGTTGTGTTTATGTCAATAATGGTACGTTTTTTTGTACTGCATCCAACCAAACAGTAAATGACATCTAAACAAAAAAAGAAAATAAAACAATCATATATGGGACTCAAACTGAAGACTGTGGTGTACAAAGTGAAACTAAAAGATAAAACAAGTGAAATTTTCCAGATAAAATTCTGCTAATTTGTTAGATTTTTCACGCCTTCAACCTCTCGTTGAATCTGTTCCATATATCTGCTAAGAAGTGGAGGGCACATACGAGGGACTGGTCCCTGGAAGGTCGATGGGTTCAGTTTGATGAGTCTCTTCCTCAGCTCATTTACTCCAACACCAGACGCACCTGGACGGAAGAAGAAACAATAAATAAGAGCATGTCTTCGTGTGTTTCTGTGCACAGATAAGCTATGGTTAGAACTTGATTAGACAGCTTAGTTGGCCTACAGTCCGCCTCATAGTTTAAAATCACTTGCAGGGAATTGATGTGTTCCCCTTCTGTGGATGTTTGATTCCAACATGACCGGTGGGCATGCGCCCCATTTCAGCTTGTTAGCTTTTTCTAGGAGACCTACTGAGTTATGAACTAAAACAACAGAAAAACAGGGTTGAATGTTGAAAAGTTCGTTGTGGGCCTTTAATCTTCAAACAAATTAAATGTTCACTCTTCAATGCAGTTATTTTCTGTCACCATCATCATCATTGCCATCATTGGCCGCCATTTTGTGTCACACAAATTTGCTTTGCCAAGGGGAGCTTTATGGTTATAAGACCCCTCTTGATAATTAGAATTTTATTTATTCAATTAACTTTTTGTATATCTGTTTATTATTGAATTTACATGATACTGCTGGACCTGACAGGAAAGAAAAACCAGGATGAAGACTGAACAGAAATGAAAAGGAAAATGAAGCTATTAGGGATGTTCAGTCAGGATAGAGGATATTTCTTTCTTACCGACAAGGATAATGAGGCGGTGGTTCTCCTGCGGGGGGCGCTGGTACAAAGCTACTTCCTCATAAGGGGTGGACAGAGCGTTGGCGTTGGGCGAACAGGAAGTGCAGGATTGCCGTCTCTTCCGGTAGGATGTCTTCCTCCAGAGACGGAAACTCCGGCGGAAACCAGCTTATGAGGATGAACAAAACTTTCATTTATATGTCCATTTAAAAGCAAAACCAAGTTCAAATTATTGAGCTGCTTTTTGGCATCACAAGAAATTTTGGATCCTTTTCTCGATCATTTAAAAGATACAGCTAGCTATTTTTAAGTTGTGGTTTTTGTCATAAACTGTAACGTTAAAGGGTGGTGTTTAGCTCAGTTGGTTGAGCAGCCACCCCATGAACAGAGGCTACAGCTCCTCAGCGCAGTCGGCCCCGGTTTAATTCCCAGTCCAGGTCCCCTTGCTGCATGTCCCTCCCCGCTCTCTCTGCCCCTTTCCTGTCACTATATACTGTCATATAAAGGCCACTAGAGCCCAAAAAATCCTTTAAAAAAAAGTAAAGTTAAGTAGTCTGTAGATAGGAAACTTTTTCTCAGACTGTCTAAACGTGGCCTTCAAAGTTATGCACTGTATAGGAAAAACTATGTACACGTGATCCTTTAAATTAACAATAATGATAAAAGAAAAACTTTGAATGGAGTCGTCATTACTTGATCTCACTGCATCATAAGACCCACTTTTATTCCTTGGTGTTTTTAGACCAGCATGAGTTGTGTGGTCATGTGTGACCTCACTTTTACTGTAAATATTTAGCGTATGTACAGTATGTGTTTTATTTGTTTTTAAATGCCTATTGATGAATTTTGTTGATTTCACTGCTTAATTTTCCATATTGTCTTTAGGGGTGTAACGATTGAGCTAAACAACGATTCATTTCATATCACGATTCATGTTTTCTGATTCAAGTTCAAGTCACTGAAATAAAGTGTATCGTTCTAAATAAACCAATATCATCCATAAATCGAATCAGAAACCATAAATCATGATATGAATCAAATCATTGTTAACTGAATTGTTACACCCCTAATACATTTTTACCGGTTCGATAATGGCATTTTATTTATGTCTATAAGCCAATACACGCCGCCATTGCAGGTTGCCAAATACAATCTCTGTGTGGCGTTAGTATTTTGGGCACAGTTAAGCTGGTACAGGAGGAAACAGTGAAGACGGCAAGTGAAGCAGCTGCTTCAGAGCCCTGGAGGCATTGTTATTCTGTTTCTGAGGAGGAGTGACCTGAGAAGAACAAAACCTGGAGTAAATTTGGTTGAAGCTACACTAAATGGACCCACATAAACGTTCTCCACGGCGTCAAAACACGGAATGGCAACATTTCTCCTGGATCGGTAAGCTAGCTTGTTTGCTAACTGACGTTAGCCGTTAGTTACTTGATGGACATGCTGCAGGCTGTTGGTCACTTGCGTATCGGCAGTGAGCCTGGCATCCCAGCGGCTGGAGTTGTTTTTCTGCCGTTGCAGCTACAACCTAGACACACGTGATGTCGCTGTTCTGTCCGTGTTCCATATTCAACCTTTAAGTCATGGAGGTGTTGGTGTTTGCAGTGAGGATGTTTTACGCCGCAGAAGAAGTTGGAGGTGAGATAATTATCACTTTTAGAAATGTGGTTCCTCTGCTGTTTACTAACAAGCTAGCCACTCGGCGGTTATCTTCGCCGATAAGAGCGCACGGGACCCGTTCCTGTGCCCTGGAGGCGTGGTTTCGGGGTGTGTATATCTTTTCAAATGTAGCTACGAACTGTTTTCCAAGATCTCCTACCCTGCCTTTAACTTGGCGAGAGAAGCTGATTTTGGGAATATGAGGGCCTTTCACAGCAGTGAGTCAGATTAATCAAAAAACACTTTATCCTCTGTATTTATAAAGATTCTAAGATTCAAGCTTTACATAAAAGTATTGATATAATCAACTTAGTATTGATTGATGTCGATACCAATGTTGGGATTGATATTTTTATCAATCCACCCACCACTACATTGTCAATACCAGATATTTAAGATCTGTGATTGGTAGGAAGTTAAGGGGGGGGGGGGGGGGGGGGGGTTCTGTTCATGTCCTCTTTTCTGTATTTGTGTTTGTAAGTAAATAAGGCAGTAAATTTTACTTAGAAGGTGCTTTCACAGAAAAATCACAAAGTCCTGAACGTAAAAAGGAGGTAATGGTACATCATAATCACATACTCAAAACAGAGTTGTCCACAACTACCGCGGTGTTTATTACGTTTCCTGCTTGTTACACAGTGACAAACACTCGTGCTGCAACAGTTAGCAGTTCGTTTTGGGTGAACTTGATAAAAGTCTGTCAGCAGAATTCTGAAATAACTTAAGTCTTTCGAGGGTCGTCTTATTAAAACGGGTAAAAACAGAATTACATTAATCAGCATGAGATAAGATAAAAGCCTGAATGATCATTTAAAGATCTGGCCGACAAAATTTCCAGACTTTTGAGATAGTTCTTAGATGATAAAGGGCGCATTCACAAAGCTTTTTGATTTGAATCAGAGTCCGTTTGCTCGGAAAGTCCGCTTCGTTAGAGGAGTTGTGAATGCGCAAACGAACTCTGATCCGGATCAAACAAGCGGACTCGGTCGGCCTGCAAACGCAGGTCTCGGTCCGATTCAAGTGAACCACAGGCAGGAAGTGGACTACAAATTGCACTGGCATTGTGGGTCAAACGTGGGTAAACGCATTGACAACAAACACACGTGTGGGACTGCGGTACTCATAAAGATGGCTCATGGTCAGACGTGGAGTTACGAGGAAGTGAAAGCTTTTATCGATATTTGATCTGATGAAATCATATCCAGCTCCTCGTACAAAAATAATGTCGCTTTGTGGAGGAAACAGAAGTTGTGAGAACCTTCTTGTTCATGCGTCTCGTCCTTGCCTACAGTGAATCTGAAAGCAGCGCCACCTGAGATTCTCATTCTTGGCCCGTTTGGCAGTAGTGCAATGTGAACGCGATCTCGGGCTGGAAGACCACCCCCGCCCCCAAACGAACCGAGTCCCCAAACAGACCGAGACTAGCGGACTTTGCTTTCTGAATGCGCCCAAAAACAACTTTTGGTCAACCTTTCAGGGCTGTTAGCTGTTAGACATGATTGGAAGATTTTGCCCACATAATCAAATGATTAAATCTTTTTTTTTTCTCATAATATTTCTTTCACATATGATATGTGTGAAAAAGTTTTAATCATTCAACATCCCATGCAGCAATATCTTTTATCACTATTCTGTAAGCAGCTTGAAATGTCTTAATTCCATAGTTATCTGCTTATTAGATGTTTCTTACCCAGGTAGATTCCATCAGTGATATCAGAGCTGGCCTCATCTGAAGGAAAAAACATTTAAATATGTTATTCTAATAACATGTTGACTTGATTCTGTGAAACACCGCTCATCCTCAAGCATAAAAATGGAATGTTGAAGTGGAAAAAACACACAGATCTGGTCAATGTGGACAGATTTTTTGCTTTTCATTTTACCATATAAATTACATCCTAAACTCTTAAGTTTAACTTAATACCCTCAAGATTTTGCCAAAACAGTAAACAAAACATCTCTCTGGATTGGGTAATGCATTCATTTCAGCTGTTTATGTTTAAAATTCTCCTGAATTTGGGTGTAAAGTTGATCACAGGAAACCAGGACAAGAATTACATGCTGTTTGAAACTCATCAGATTAACTGACTTACCTACCAAAGTTTATTTCTTTGTTTTCCAGATCTGGGAAAAGAGAGAAAACATGTCACTTCCGTCTCACTGATGGATGATGAGCATCAGTCCATAAACTAGAAACATCTATCGCTGATTTACCTGTGACGATGCATTTGTCATCAACATTTGTTGGATCATCCTCTGGAGGGGATGGAAAAGGATAGTTAGCTTGTTCAGAGCAGCCGAGCATCATCATGACAATAAAACACAGGAGTTATCTATGATGAAAGAAAAATTTTATTAGAAAAGCAGCAGGTTCCCTGTTTGTCTTCCAGGATTTTTTTTCTTAAACCGACTTTTCATCCAGAATTACAGTTTATCTCCACACGATGTTCAATTTTCTTCATTATTTGAAGAAATCTGCTTTTTCTTTTGATCTAGATTCTGCTCTGTTATTTTGAGGAAGCAATCTTTATCTTCAGGTAAAAAGGGAGTAAATTCATGATCTCCAGATAATTAAAAAAAACAAAAACAAAAAACTTTTTTTTCAAGCATGGCCACTATTGGCTTCTGTTGGCTTCTGTAAGGTTGGGATGTCAACCAGGAAACTGTTCAAAGGCAAATATTTTAAACGCATTCGTTGCGTGGAACCATTAGTAAGGATAGATTAATGTGTCATTTAAGGGACACTTAGACATCTGTAAGGTCTAATAAAAATATATTGCTTTGAAGTACATGCATGTATCATATGATTATCATGGCTTCTTCCTGTATTTTGCAGCTGTTTTAAGTGTCCTTAGACATGAACATTGTGACTTTACAAGCTGCAATATGTGCGTCACCACTAGGGGCAGTGTTGGGACCAGTTTGACCAGAAGTAAGGTAAGAGGATCAACAACAGTAAAAGTGATGGAAATCGTTGAGGACAACATGATTGTTTTAAGGGTCCATCCGCGATGGTGTTTTTCCAGCTGTTATCACAAAATTAATCAAAAAAGAACCTCTATTTTCATGTTTGTCATGTTGTTTACACCCTACAAACTGGTTGTCTCTACTCAGTCTAGGATGTCTAATGTGCCCCGATTGGAATCTTCTGGTGGTGTAGTACTACTGTAGCAAGTTTGGGAATAATTGTGCTCACAGTGCAGTCAGATGAACATGCAAACGTGAGGCTAGTATTGTATGTTCTGGGCCTAAAAAACTGTTAATCCCATATTCTTACAGTGAATATCAGTTTTGAAAACCTTTAAGATTGCAAACCTCAAGGATCAGTTTGACACCCCTGGTCTAGATGATGTCACATGCTCATGTTAAATGCCCATTACACCTCTCTTCTGTTCTAATGTCCATCCTCACCTCCGCTACTCACATTCCTGGAATGCTACAACAGGAGTGATGGGGAGAAACGGTGTGTGTACAAATAATAAAAAGGAATTAGGGGAAAATAATCACACGGGAAATAAAATTGAAGGTTTGGATACAAACAATCTGCCAGCTACTGTACGAGTGCTGAATAAGAAGAAGCACCCACCGCTGTCAGCCAGGGGCACTGCAGGAAGGAAATAAACAATTTTTTTTTAAAGACTTATTTCACATTTACATTCACCATGCACACAGATAAACACTCTGGTGGGAAATAAGTACTAAACCTGCCCGGTAATGGTCTGATTGAGATGTTAAGCTTGAATTCCACACAGTGGTCAGTACAAACCTAGCCTCCCTGGAATAAACATGCACTTCTCCAAAGCACAATCCAGGTTGTAAAATGTGAGATTGCAGCATTTGGACAGCGCGCTGTTTGGGGCAGCATTCATGTGAGATGAGGGGAAACCCAAACTATCTAAGCCTAACAATGACAATTTAATAGCTCGTCCAATATCATGTTGCACAATCAGGATCAGGATTTTGAAGTAGAGTGGTTCCAGTACCGCTATCGGAAATGTCTCCGATACTGCCAAAAATGGTGATATTGGTATCGGTCCGATATCATGTAATTCATTATTTACTGATTAGCTCTTTTGGGTCTGATAAACAGTTGCGCTGTGCTGCCGTCTGCAGCCTGCTGTTTTAGAGGGCTGAAGAGCTGATCACCTGACATCTGTTAGACAAGGAGCTAACTGGTAATCATGTCAGTGGTGTGGCAGTATTTCACACTGGATTCTCCCACCAGCAACACTGCATTTATAATTAAATGGCTAAAATTTGCAGTATTCATTCATGTTTTACAAGGAGTTTAACCTGAGGCAGACTTTACAACGATAATCATATATTTTTATGGTGGTATATATATTATTATTATTATTAATTTGTGGTACCGGTACTTGGAATCGGCCGATACCCACAGCACAAGCATTGATTCAGTATCAGGAGGATAAAACGGTATCAGAACAGCTCTATTATGAAGACAAGAAAATGATTTATTTTACTGTTTTTGTACTTTTATTTATTGAAGCTGTTGCATTTTGAGCCACAGACCAGTAAATTTACAACATGATCAGGCTTAAGACTGCAAAGTTAACGCTGCTTACTGATGGGTTATTAAACTTTAGTAAGGAGTGGAAGCACTCTGCCTTGATGAGTTTAAATGCAACAAACTATCAATTCGCACTGGATGAAAACTCATGAAATGACCATTTACTGTTCGTAATGCTCTTAAGAAAATGGGACTAAAACAGTCCAATCATGGCCTTTCAGCCATCACTAATGATACGCAACAATAACTGGACGTGTCTGCACTCTTCAGATCAGAGAACTGTAACGGTGATCTGAAGTTTTTAGCCTCGGATACAGCAGGACGCTTCACCTAGAGCTCGGTGCATTTCAGCAGGAGTGTCACTGCTCAGATTACTGAGGTTTTCATCCAGTGTGAGACATTTCTATCAAAGACTTTTAGAGATAACAATGAGTCCTCACAGGGTCTGATGCAGGTATGAACCTGTAATGGCTGACACCACCAGTGCTCCCTCTGTTTGCTTTAGAGAAAGAAAAACAGACATGAAAATGATCAGTACTGAGAATACTGAGTACAAGTCTAAGTGAGCAGTAAAAACAGTTTTACTTTGTTAAAACTATCAGTGGTAAAAGTACTACTGTGTCTAAAGTAAAACTACATATGTTTTCAATGCCATATATTCAAATTATTAGTAGTGGAAGTATTGAAATACTTCCAACCTGGAATAAAGAATCAGACACATATTTATGTCGCCAAAATATCAGCAGGAAATACAAATATCAGCTTCATGTCGTCAAAATACTTGAAACAGATCAACAGTAGAAGTACTTGAGTATGATCATATTTGTGGGGTAAAAGATTACTAACTTCATAGTTTTGACCAAAACTGAAGTGAAATGATTCCACGTGCTTGCACACCTCTGCAGAATACCAGGATGTAACATTACATCATACAAAAATGCTCCTAAATCAATAAAGCATGCATTATTACTACACATATATGTAAAATTTTTAGGAATCTTCTCAGTTTATCTCATGTAAAGTAGTTCATATATGTCTTCCTGTACTTAATATTCTAGTAATGTTCAGGTATATGTGTCCTAATATCCAGGTGTGAGTATGTTTATATCCTATAATACTAACAGTCATCCTCAAACAGCAAATTCAAAAGTGTTAAATTTCTGGAGTTAAAAGTGTCTGTCTGTGTGGGTGTATTATGGTGTGTAATACAAATGATCACTTGGGAGTGTTGTTGAAACATCGGGGTATAGCGTATTTGGTCATGAAGTGAGCTTGTTTGAATATTTCCCATCATGCTTTGTAGCACCTGCTGTTCCATTCTGCATCGTGAATTAATTGTATATATAATCCTTTAACTTTCCCCCAGTGTGTTGATTGCATGCTTATTAAATGGATTAAACTTGTATCAAAACAGCTCAGTTGGTTCCCAGTAAGGGTTGATAGTCATACCCTGATTATACTGGTATCTCAGAGATTGCTTATGTGTGCACAGGCCTAGAAAACTCTGGGGGAGGGCCCTGGAGTATCAGAGGCAAACAAATAAAATCATTAATTCCATCACTGCTTAATCAAGAAACCAGTAGAATGCAATTAATAAAATAAAACGTATTTATTAAGCAACCCAGATGGTGAACTTCCAACACACTTGGTGTCATCATCTGGGTTGCTTCTAAAAATGAGTTTCATTTTATTCATTGGATTCTTGGATTGATTCATCCATCTTGGTGTTAAAGTTTTACACTACAAGAGTTTGTTAATTGACAATGTGACAGTGTTTGTAATTTCAACACTAAAATGTTAATCTTACACTTTTCAGTGGTTCCCTTAAAAGCTAAGGGCAAGTGTTGAATTCAACTCTTAAGAGTGTTAAATTTCAGCTTTCAAATTTGCTGTGATACTCTCCTATTAAAGAAGGGGGAAAAAAACATTTGTTAATGAGATAAGCTGAAACTGACAAAATAAAAACAGATTAAAATTTTATGAAAATCACAACATTGATTTTGAATAGTGGTTCAATTCAAAAATATTAAAAGCAAACGAATGAAAACAACAACAACAACAACAAAAAAAAAAAAAACAAGCCAACATGCATCCTGGAACCCTGAATTTCTTTGAGGCAGTCACTGAAATCAAGTGTTTTCTGTAACTATAAATCAAATCATGCAACTGTTCATGAGCAAAGCGCTCTAATTTATCTGGGACTCTTTATTCTTTTTCAACAAAAATTCAAAAACATTATCTTACCTCATTAAATTATAATTCAGTAATTTTTTGTCAGTTTCTTGTTATCTGAATAATTATTGTGAATTTAGCCTTTTCTTTAATGGGAGGGCAGGAATAAATTTGATGACAGCTGTATGTACACACAGAAACAGTGGAGGCCATAGGTTGAGTTACAGCTCCCTCTGGTGGCCGCTTGGGAGACCAGCAGCTCTCAGGATGTGTGCGAGCATCTCACCTCTTCAGCATACCGGCTGAGGGAATCAGCCGAGCGAAGGAGGCTCCACAGGGGAGCTTCCTGGCCTGCCACCACTGCCCGTCCGACTGGTTGACCACCTCCAGCAGGTCGCCTCTGTTGAACGCCATTCCTGCATCTGGACATGGGATGGAGGAGTCCTGCCGGGGGCAGTAGTCCACCATCGCTCTCATGTACACCTGACAGACAAATTCATTCAAATACAAAAGTTAATTCAGATAAATTCAAACCAAAACTGCCATATAAATGACCTGGTATTTGTGTTTTGAGGGAGGGTATAAGTAAAGGTTATGGACACCTTGTAATATCAGGGAGATTTATTAACTCATGTAAAATGTCTCTAAGTTATTTAACAGACAATGAAATGTCAAAAACACAAAACAATCCCTGTGATCCAGTTGAGGTGCTCCTTGAACACAACTGTGACCACTGAACGTTTTTTGGCCGTTACTAATGAAAGTACTATAAACAAAAATAAAACTTGATAAGTGGGTTGAGAGGTCAATAGATTGTCCTCTAAAACATATTTAGTTCAGGTGAACAAGGCATCAAACCCTCAGAGGCACAAACAAGGTGAAGAATGAAAAAGTGTGATCACCGCCAGATGAGATTAACAAGATAATGAGTTGATGACTGAGCCAAAAAGAAACCCTTAAAATGAGTTCCAGGATCACTGAGATGGACGTAAAAGTAAGATAATTAGACCTCTTTAGGTTGATGGACTAAAAATAAACCTTCAAATCTGAGGTTATTTCAAGAAATACTGTTTTTTACTAGTTGGTACAATGATCAATACAACTGTAACTTTTGTTTAAAATGAAGCACTTGGAATGTGCTGTGCAAGCAAACCTGCCTTGGCTTTGTGCAGGACAGTACATGCATGTATGCATGTATTGTACCCAGCTCAGGCCTCAGAAACAACATAATAAAGACTTGGCTCTGTTTCAAACCGGATTTTTATCTACATAAGGATTTGAGCCATTTCTGCCATCAGAATGGTGCTGAGAGACCGAGACAGCACATTTAGTTTGTCACTGAAAAGAGGAAAAGATATTTGACCATTTTTGAAAATAACTTCCTTTAACAAAGATTAAACTCAAATTTCCTTTATTGAACATTCAGGTTGTTGATTTACTTTAGCGATTGGCTTAAAACATTGCATTTGTCAAACCATCCAATATAAAAGTGCACAGAGATTAGAAATATAAACCAATGAGCTTCAGAGCTGCTGATTGGTGCCAGACATGCAGGTGATTGTTTCTTATATCATTAAACTGCTGGGATTTTGATCTTGTCAATTAATTTTAATTACTTTATTGAAAGGTACACTAAAAAAAAAAGAAGTTTGACTTACATATTTTTTTTTCTATGTCAGCAAGTTCCACATAATTATAATATGTTACTTCAACTGAAAAGAAATAAGTTAATCATAGGTTGTTGTTCACAGTACTTAAATGAATTGTATTCATGCAACACATTTATACTGTATTATGTTGGGATAACATGAGACAAAATCACATTAAGATAACTTTAATAAATAATTTAATCCAACAAACACCTATTTCATATGTTAACTGAACATTTGTTTAAATAAAGTCAACAACTGCTCTGATTCACTTTTTTCAGTGTAGTTTTGCAGCATATTCAGTGAGTCTGCAGAATTTTGTGCAGGATTTCATGTTAGTTTTTGTAGATGTGAACCTTTAAAGTTCAGGACACCTGTGAGGAAAATATCACACCTTAATCATTTTCCTAAATAAAGGAAAAGTAAGATGAAATAAAAATTCTTGGTCTGATTTTTAGACTAAAATCAGAATTAAAGCATCGGCCTTGCAGGAAATAAGAATTAATAAACTGCAGGAATCACTTTTTCCAAGAAAAATCATGCTTGTTCTTGGTTTATTAGTGTCTTAAAAGGTATATAAGGCTACATTGTCACTGCAAAGTTTTCCAGACCTGCAGAAAATAAATCCCACGACATTAAAAACTGTTGGAAGAAGGCAGCTGCTGTCATGATGCAGCTCTGCTTCAGCTTCATCCAATGTAAATAAGACAATGGTGAAACTATGTACGTTCCTCTGATTAGCTTACGGATTTACTTACAAATGATGTTTGATTAGATTTTACTTTTGAATCTATTGTCTGTTGAGGTTATTTTTCCCCAATCGGATCTGCTCCTTCTGGCAGCTCATCTTTGACAGAAGCAAACTATCTTCTGGTACAATCGTTCTGCAAAATTTTAGGTACTCAAATATCAAAATAGGAAACATATCTTTCTTCAAGTCTTGCTCAAACTGGCATTCATGGATTTTCAGGGTTTTCTTATGCCAGAAAAAGGTTTTCATTTCTTTTTTATTATCATTATCTTTTATTTAATGAATTGTGTCACTATTAAACTGGAAACTAGAAACACCAGCAGTTCCTGTTTGCCATTATTTAGTGACCATAGTCACCCATGAGGACGTTTAATGTATCTCTGATTGCAAAGTAGGGCCCATGAGCCTGATTCAGGAAACAGGTTTGGTTCTCAATCTTTACAATGATTCTGGCATGTTTTGTTTTTTTTGCCTTGAGTTTTTCTTGAACCAAAGTGTATACAAATGTTCACATTTCTTACCGGTTTCTGGTTGCTGCTGACTTGAATAGGATGTGGAATGACTTTAAACAGGATTGTACCTTTGGAGCTGCTCTAGAGGGGAGAAAATAATGCACACAGAAAACACTATTTGTAATAACATATTTCCATTTAATAACATAGAGGGGAAAAAAAAAGTTTATGTCTGCTTTGCAGTCTCAGCGGGAAACATGTTATATATATGCTTATCTGAAATGTAAGTTGTAACACAGTAATGTGTCCCTCTGTGGTTGTTTGCTTCTGTGCACCACTCACAACATGGCGGAAAGTACAATGCATAAGTGTAATTACGTATAAGCTGAACCATACAAATAATTCCAACTGAAGTGATATATTCTGTAAAAACAAACTGCACAACTTGTTATTCCTTAATTTTCTCCTGCAGTTACCTTATCATTGGTTAGGGTTGCAATTTTAGTACAGTGACTGCTTAGAAATGGAAACTTTAACAGTATTATTGCAGAGAGCACAAAGAAAAGAACAGAGAACACACACATTAGATGTGGAAATGTTATTGTACAAGAAGTTGGGGAGCAAATTGGCCCTCCTACTGTAAGTCCAATGTAAAGAGATTTGCTTTAAAGCAGCACTATTCTAAATTTTAACCTTAAAACACTGAGCTTTGGACTCATTTTGATGGCACACTGACATTCATCATTCCCTTTCCTGGGGTTGTCATTGCCCTGCAGTGTCCTGAGACTGACGAACAACCCTTCACACACTTTATGTTCCAGCCCTGAACATCTGGTGACAGCTGTGTTTTTCTTTGCAGCTAAATTAGCTTTAATGAGCGTTCCCAAGTGCAGCAACTTTTAATTGTCAGCCAATGTAGTAACTAGATTCCTAAAGTTACCAGCCCATCAGAATTTCCATTTGCCACCTGCAAAAACTCAGATAGTTTATTTTTCTAATAGTCAAAATACTCAAACTCAAAATAAGACAAAATTACTTAAAAAGAAACATTTCAGTGAGATATAAGATCTTGTTTTAGGACAATGCATCTTATTTCAAGAAACTTATCAAGAAAATCTTTGCTTATGGCATTGGCAGAATTTTTTTGCTTAAGCAAAACAAATCTTGGCCACTCTTTAAATAAGTAAAATAAATAAATAAATAAATAAATAAATAACAAAAACAAAAAAAAAAATCTCTTCAAAGAATCAGATGGCTCTTATGGCTCCCCCCCAAAATCCTTCTATTTTAGTCTAATTTAGCAATGAATATTTTGTGTGTTGGGAAGCACATTTTTATTGGGTGTTTTCCATGAAAGCTTTCTTTTTCATGTTTTTGATACAAACAATAACACAGCTACTATTATCTGACATTTCAGTCAAACCTTTCATGAAAAACTGAACACAGAACCACTGGAAACAAGTCAAATATGTAAAGGCCAAGCCAGAACATTATGACAGTTCAGATAAAGTAGCAGAAATGTTCCTTTTCCACTCAGCTTTGTCTCCAATATCATAGAAATGCATCCAGGTGCTGTTTTTCAGTTTTAACTCATTTCTCCTTTTTTTTTCCTGATTAGCTTGCATTCCTTCTCTGTCTCTCCATTGCTCTATGCACGTAACCTGTATGACTCCACTCACTGTCTTCAACCCCCCCTCTTTATTCTTTCACATAATGTGTGATTGTGTGATTACATGTGTGTGGTGTTTTCACTGGCCCAGTCTGTATGTCTTGTCAGCAGAGCTCAGCTACTAAAGATTCAGTTTTCCTGAATGGAGTCGGCTCCTCTTGTTCGCTACAAAGACATCACTAATACATAACAGACCAACATGGATTTATGTTAAAATTCACGCCCACTGAACTTGATTTGAATCCACATTTGGTGTTTAATCTAGAGCCCTGCATGTTAGTATGTATTGTGTTTTTTATGCAGATCACGAAACCGACAAATATCTCATTTCCCTGCAATACTCTGCTACAAATCTTTTGAACTTAGTTTTGTTGACAATTTTTTGTAACTTTCAAGTTACCTACCAGTATCTGGATGACCTTTTCTGGCTCCAGGCCCACCACCGGGCTTCCGTTCACCTCCACTAAGAGATCACCAGGATGGAGAAGTCCTACAACACAATTAATCTTGCATGTGACATTTAACCTTCTTCTTTGACATGTGCTCACACAAACATCTAGTTGTATAGTTTTTCCTCACCGCTGCGGTCCGCAAGTCCGCCATGAATCACCCGAGCAATGTAGATGTCTCCTGTCCCTTCATCCCTCCTTATAGTTGCACCCTGATAGATTAAAGTTTTTCATTTTAATTTTTAAAAACCACAACAGCTACCAGTTTCTATATAGTTGAGATGAGTGGAAACCGATGAGTGCGATTGGGAGGGTTGAGATACTCGTTCAAGATATGATGACAAACCACCTTTTCCCCCACTCTCTCACACTTTCTCCCTACTACTCCCATTTATATGTAATGTAAACTGACTTTGATCACTGAACTCAGCCACACCAACAACTTTCGATAATTCAAAATTGTAAAGCATATTAACTAAATATGTACAATGAAATGAGCCCTTTTAATTCTGTCACATCTAAATATCATGAGCATGGAGTTAAATCTTGGACCAGCAGAGTTACAGTTACAAAATGATAAAGACTGAAGCAGGAATTCATCAGGTCCTGAAACCATGAGTGGCAAGGGACGAAACAGAGGGCCCAGGCAGGATTTGATCCCACAGAGTCCCAGGTGAGAGTCACGCACGCTAACCATTCAGCCAAAGGGGTATTCCTGTGCCCAAGTACTGTAGCCAGTGCTTGATCAATCGGAGGCATAGCGACAGAACCGCACACTGTCACACATGCATTTATAATTGTGCTAAATTGTGTGCCAGTGGACCGCTGTCTTTCACTGGGTGAAATACTCATATTGGTCTGCCAATAGATTAAATCTTATTTACAGAAATGATTATTTATGTTGCAAATTCATATTCACCAGCCAATTTATTGTTAGGTGCACATGTTCAATTACTGATTAACACAAATAGCTAATCAGCCAATCACATTACAGCAACTCAATGTATTTAAGCATAGTAACAGGATGAATGTGGCATGGTTTTCGGTCTTTCTTTTGGTATTTCAAAAACTGCTGGGATTTTTTTTTTTAATGCTCAACCATCTCTAGGGTTTACACAGAATGGTTTGATACAGGGAAAATTCCAACCAAGTTCCAACCATGGTATGCAGAATAGCATCTCTGAACACACAACAGTCCGACCTTGGAGCAGATGGGCTACAGCAGCAGAAGACCACACCTGGCGACACCCCTGTTAGCTAAGAACAGGAAACTGATGCTATAGTTCACACAGACTCACCAAAACTGGACAATAGAAGATTTTCTTCACCCACTGTGGGCCCCTTAGCACCAATTGATCATGGTTTAACCACCACAGCCCACCTGAGTATTGTTGCTGACATGTCCATCCCTTTATGACCACATTGAAGCATCTTCTGTTGGCTACTTCCAGCAGGATAACACACCATGTCACAAACCTCAGATCATCTCCAACTGCTTTCTTAAACATAACAATAAGTTCACTGAACTTCAGTGACCTCAACAGACACACTATTGGATCTCAATCCAATAGAGCACCTTTGAGATTGTAAAAGTTTGAAGAAAGGCAAATAGACTTCAGTTTCTAACCAGTTGGTGGGGAGTTACAGCTCGCAAGCCATCAATCAGTCACGAGCATTAAAGGAAAATCCACTTTACATGATGTCACTGCCTCGTCTGACCATCCTGCTGGTTGTTCAAGTCATCGACCATTAGCTGAACTGGTTAGAACTGAAGAAGCCTTTTAGATAAAAGATGAAATGTCTCCAAAACCCAAGAAAAACAAATTCAGTGGCCTTCATTCCAGCCCATATGACCAGGTTGACTGAGAATCTACACCAACATGTCGCCTTTGGGATGTAGTGGAACACAAGATTCTCATCATGGTAGTGCGTCAACTGTGTGATGCAATAATGTCTGTTTGGAGCAAAGTTTCTGTTTCCGACACTTTGTTTTATCTATGCCACAAAGATTTAAGACAGTTCTTAGGGCCACTGGTAAAGGCATTTCATAAGGTAGAAAGCAGCCTCAAAGGTTGCTGTGCTATTACACTGCGTTCAAAAACAAACTGTACATTCAAAATCATGTGAAAGACATGGGTGGACCTGTTTTGTGTCAGGCAAATGAAAATAATCAAATGAATGTGATGGTATAAGAACAAATGCAAAATTGGGAAGCTGACAATTTTTTGTACCTTTAAATTCCATTCCTTCTGGTCCTTTGAGTGATCTGATAAAAAGATTCAGAAAACAGTTTCTTGGATGTGCTGTTGATGACGCGTACATGAAGCTGCTTCTGGTCGATGGTTAATTATTTCATTAGTGATGGGATAATTTGGTAAATGCATTTGTATTTTATACTAGCATTGTTCCATTTTATATGTCCCTTCCATGTGGGTAAAAAAAACAGCTTGAGTTTTTAAATCTTGCTTATTGTCCATTTTAAATGCCAGAAAGAGACATGAAAAGAGAGTCTTTGGGTTGATTACTTATTTTTCTTCTTCTTTGTTTTCAAGCAGCCTGTGCTCTTGCAGTTTTGTTCGTGGTCCTGTTGAGCCTTTGAAACTGTTCCATTATTAAACCAAGCATGTCCATTACTGCCACCACCACCACCTGCCCTCTGGGTCATTTGAGATCTTCCGTTCAGTTGTTTCGGACTCTGAGATATTTCAAAGCTGTCTGCACAAAAACTGTCCGTTGAAGAAGAAGATGAGCAAGAAGAAACAGAGGAGGGCAAGAGGGGTTGTGGATAAGGTGTGGGAGGTTTGTGGACCACTTTCGGAGACAGCGAGGAGACCCTTTGGGGAGGTATGGGACCAGTACGCGGTGTTGGCCTGCATGTGTGCGATGCTTCCAGGCCTTTTTTGGCTACAATGATCCCCTGGAGCTTATCAACCACTTCAGCGAGAAGGTTGAGTGCCTGGGAGTTCTCTTCCACGCTGTCTGTGATCATCTCTGTTGCTGCCATCATCCTCTGGCCGAGGTGGCGCACATCCTGACTGCTGTGCTCAATACTGCTAGCCACTGTCTGAAAAGTGGACCTGAGCTCCTCCATGCTACACTGTTTGTTGAGCTCAGGAGGTGGACAAGGTTGGGGGTGTTCTGGCTGCTGTTGAGGCACCTTTTGTGTCGGTTTTGGTTGGATTTGGCATTCGTTGTGATGAGGAACAGTAGAGTGGTGGAGCATACACGAATGGTTTAAAGGCTTTCCCTGCAGCTGATGGTGTCCAGCTTGACACACATGTTGCCTGACAGGGATGGGGAGGGTGCTGACTCCTTGTTGCCGAGTGGAACGATGCGTTGCTGGACTAGCAGGTGCAGTGTGGACTCTGACGGGCACCCTGTTGGGAGGAGGAATACTCCCTGATTCTCCACCTGTAGCACTCTTTTTATACAAGAGTGGAGAATTGGGAAGACTAAGAGTGTAAGCTGGGACTGGAGGAGGAGGGTAAGCATAGTCATCGCTGCTGCTCGAGGCTCCGTCTTCCCGGTTGCATCTCTCTGACAATGAGATGGAAGATGGTTAAAAAGATAAATCAATGCCAAAGAAGAAGTATAAAGCTAACAGGAATGGAGCAGTGGAGGGATAACAAAATGAAAAACATGGCCAGAACAATGAAGAGTATCTTGGTGGCACAAGTCAGAAGACTTGTGAGGTGAAGGATGATGGATGAAAAGATTTTTGTTTTCCACAATGATGAGGAAATGGTGGGAAAGCAAAGAAGTCAAGAACTGTTGAAGTCAAGAATTGTTGAAATGTATAAAAGCAGGGATGAGACGTCACAAAACTGATGGATGGACTCTTCATAATAACTTGGCTGAAAAGCAAAATAGACCAGTGACTGGATCTATTTTTCTTCCTCTTACCAGCGCAGGTGTCAGGGCTAAAGACAGAGGGGGCTGATTGGTTGAGCCTTTGACCCCAAATTTCTGCATTTCGTGGACACAAACAGCAGCTTCCTGTTGACTCGTAACGTGGGAGAAAGGGACGGGAATGGTTTCCTTTGGAGGGAGAAAGAGGTGTTGCTTCACTCTCAGCCATTTGGAGCTCCTCCCCCAACCACGCCTTCCTCGAAGGGATGAGGCGCTCCAACGTGAGGCGACGAAGGCTGCTCCAGCGGCTACGTGCTACTCCTACCGCATCTCCTACATTTCCTCTGTGCTCCGCTCCACTCTTGGTGAATGAAAGATGACAAACTAAGTTTTTATGCTTCAAAAATTGTTGATTGAAAGAAATGATCAGTTCAGTTATGCTTTTATGAAAAGTTAATCTATGGGCTCATTAGGTTTAAGTGTGAATCACATCTAAATTACTACAATAGATTTTCTCTGGTCAGTGTGAGTCGTTTTACAACTTTGCCTTTAAGAAATGTGTATCCAACTATCTTGCTGATTGGGTTTTGCCTGGCAATGTCAGCCAATGGGCTCTATGCACAACTCCACTACTTCCTGAACTTTAGGCAGCTTCTTTGTTTCCTGTCTTTCATTACTGGACAAACTGATTAATCCAGGTGTGCCTGACCTCAGTAACCACAATGACAATGGCCAGAAGTAGTGGAGTTGTGCATAGAACCCATTGCTAAACACTGTTTCTGAAGATTAGCAGTTCCTCCCAACGTCCCCCCAGAAATGATCCCATGGGTCATTTCTTCATCTAAAGACTAAATTCTGCTCCATGTTAAATGCATCCATCTGTCCATCTTCTGCATCCTTTATGTGCACATTTTGATCCATTTAAAGAGAATTTGCAGATCTATACCCAACGTGGTCATGAGGACTGCATGTAAAATGCAGAAATGGTGTCTATTAATGTGACTGTAGCATAGTATAAAGAATGTAGTCAAGTCTGACTGTGATTTTTTAATAATTTACTCTTTTCAGTCTTGATTTCTCCTTTTCCAAGTTTTGTTGTTGCCTCAACACAACCAGGAAGTGTCCCAAGTCACTTGAGTTTTAGTTAAGTGTTATATTATTGGCTGAAAATAATGCAGCAATGACAAAAAAAAGAGTAATGTATGTAGTTCTAACTCAACCTCACCAAAAATGACAAATAAAAAAATACTGTAGTCTCACCAGTGGCTGGTTGTTCTTCACAAGGCAAACGATTCGCATAGCCTCCTCATCTTCAGGTAACTCATCAGGTAGAGGGGGTAGGATGGGGAGGTAGTCTGACTGTGCCACACTGTCATGGGATGAAAGGAGGGCCTGACAGACATAGAGGTAGTTTAAAGAGCTGTCCAGAGCAGGGCTATGATCCTATGAGGGCCACAATCCTGCAGATTTTCATTGTCTCTCTGCTCCAACACGCCTGACTCAAGTTAATGAGTCATTGTGCAGAGCTCGATTAGCTATTGGATCTGTTTCATTTGAGTCAAGTGTGTTTGGGTAGAGTCAATGAAAACTTGCAAGATTGTGGCCCTTGTCAGACCAAGCTGAGTAGCTCTGGTCTAAAGCATTAAATTTGAGTTACAAGTAAGTTCATAAAGAGCCTCACTTCATACCTGGAAATGTGGCAGACTGAGGAGGTTGTAGAGCTCTCTAGCTTCAGCTGAAGGATGATGAGCCCTCTGTATAATGGTCATAATCTGATGAACAAGCAAGACAATGGATAAATACAGAATTATGTTTTAAAGAGATATTTTATGCTCCTTTTACTTTTTGAAAGCTTACCGTATTTTCCTGATTATAAGTCGCACCTTTTTTCATAGTTTGGCAGCTTGGGCGACTTATATATAAAAATATATACAATTTAGCATATTTCTAAGTCTCAGTTCATATTGCCTGACATGAGCCAAGGAGTAAACATTACCGTCTATTGTCAAAGGAGTGCGCTCTAAGCAACTATTTACTGCTCCAAGGGCAAAAATCCCAAAATAGCCTCATCTCAGTGAGAGGAGTTCATTTTGGACACCTGGCTATATTGCCCGTATGGCAGAGCAAATCCTCAAAAAACATGTTCATCCTTCTTAGTTATGATGTTTATGATCATTTACAGGCATTAACTTTGGAATTGGACTGATTGGGTGATTTTTCAGCAGCAACAAGTAGGATATGAAAAATGAGAAAATCACCCTATTTTTAATAAATAAATACGACTTAAAGTCCAGAGCGACTTATGTTTTTTCTTGTTCATGATGCATTTTGTGACTGATACGACTTAAACTCAAGAGCGACTTATAGTCCGGAAAATACGGTACATGATTCTCTGAGGTTTCTGTAAAAGATCCATGTCAAACATCAACAACAAAAAAATCCCTTTCTGCCAACCAGAAGAACCAAACTTAAGCTCAGGACTGACCCTCAGACTCCACTGTTTTTAAGATCAATTGTAATCAATAACTCATGAGGCACATTATTACTGTATGAGAGAGAATATAGTTAACAGTGTGAGCGCTCACGCATACTATTATAAATTCAGTTCAATCCCTTTATTGTCATTGTAAGACAAGTAAGGGGGCGGGGGGGCCGGTGTCCGTCCCAGGCTGGCCCCCCTGGGTGTGGGTGTGTTTGTGTTTTGGGTTGTATGGGGGTATATAGCATCTATAATAATATTGGGGTAGTAATTATTTGGTGCACAAAACACCCACAGACAAAACACACAATAAACAAAAGTAAAAACATGTCAACTAGAATAGTAATCGAGGAATAGGTAAACCATTAACTGCTAAAACGCAAGTATAAGCTAGAGTGTAGAAGTAGCAACATTAAAGGCATTATAGAAGATGTTTAAACAATTTTTGCAATATTCTGTAAAAACTGAGTTAATAACTCCATATGCAATGATTAATTAAAAGCTTTAAAAATATAAATATTATTATACATTAGCTGTGAAAGTAATGTGGCTGAAAAAACATCCACCAATCATCTCTGCATTCCTTAACTTTTTCATTTGTCTGCTGGCTCATCAATCACTTTTACTACCGTAGTAAGAACGGGTAATAGGCGAGACTGATCAAAGAGAGTGACTGATTGGGGAAAGTAACCTCACCGGAAGCTGCGCACACTTGTCTGACGTTTACAGCAGGTAGCTACAGTAACATCATTCTGCTAGCAGTTAGCAACGTTCAGACAACGACATTCCATTTACTTGCGTTTGTGGTATGATGGGAGAATCTGTACCTGCTGTCTGCTTAACACTGGAATGGCTCGTGCACGCTATTCTGTGGTTGAGTGAGCTGTGAATCTAGCAGGTTGGTCTTGCGCATGTGCATTACTCAAAAACTTGCAAACAATCTCTGCTTTCTAAAATGCTGAATGGTTGGTGTTCAGAGCAAAGATGGTCATGGGGGAAAAACTCTCTGAGCCTGGATTTTTTTCAGTGACTGTTAGTGCCTGCCAGAGGGATGCAGTTCAAATAAGTGATGGCCAGATCAGGAGGAGCCTTTGGCGATGTTCCTGGCTCTGCTGAGGTACCGTGAGGCAGCAATATCCTCCAGGAGTGGCAGCATTTTCCCAGCTGGTTCCCCCACGCCCTGCAGCAGTGTTTTGTCCGCTGCCAAACGGCCTGCACACCATACAGTCATGCAGCAGAGGATGAACTCTATAGACAAGTGGTTCTCAAACTGGGGGGCGGGCCCCCTAGGGGGGGCTCAGGGCTCTGTCAGGGGGGGCCCATAGCCAGGCCTAGTTTTTCTACTTCTAACAAAAAATGGGCATATTCTTTAAAGTACTAATGAAAAAATGATGATGACTTAATAGGCACCCCCCCCACCTCAAATGCAGTGCATTTTTTCATGTATTTCATGGTAAATGTTTGGGTACATGTGGTAGCGGTGGTGGGATGGTGGGGCTCGACATTATTATTTCCAATGAAAGGGGAGCCCTGCAAAAAAAGTTTGAGAACCACTGCTATAGACTGATCCAGCAGCCATTTTGTGGGTTGCACCAACTAGCAGTGCCACCATTACTGAGGTGGCCAGTCTTGATTACCCTATATCTGCCAACATGTCATATCTGGACTTACAACGTTTAACAGTGGTCTAAGTACTGTCTAAGAGATATCATAACTCATACTACTGTACTTATGAGTATCTTACAAAGATACTCATAAGATACTGTCCAGGTAGTATCTGGAGATCTCAAAGTTATTCTGTCATATTAGTTCAACATCAATGCTTTAACTTAAACTATAATTCATCTGGCAGAAGCTGATTTTAATAACTGACAATCCACACTGGAAAATAAAAAGCAAATCCTGTTATAATAACTTATCGAAAGTCGGTAAAGAAATAGTTTAAACTATTTGCAAAGGAATGTGAGTGTGAATGGTTGTCTGTCTCTCTGTGTTGGCCCTGCGACAGACTGGCGACCTGTCCAGGGTGTACCTCGCCTCTTGCCTGATAATAGCTGGGATAGGCTCCAGCAACCCCCGCGACCCTGAACTGGATAAGCGGTACAGAAAATGACTGACTGATGACTGATGACTATTTGCAAAGGCTGTCAATTTTCTATTTAGTCAGATATTTGGCATTGTTTAGTTATAACTAGGCTGCAGGACACCGTGTATGTGATCTGTTTGTGTTTCTGACCCTGTGTTGTCTTTCACAGCATCTCCCAAATTAGTCATTAACTCTCAGCAACACTGCAGCTGCTTGTCTCTTTATCCATTAGTATTAATTAGCATAAAAAACGTTATTCTGGACCGCAACATGGATACATATAATATATCCCCCTTTCTTTTTTTTTTCCTTTTTTTTTTTTTTTTCCATTTCTTTTTTTTTTTTTTTTTTTTTTTTTCCATCTTTTTCGCCATCCCTCTTTTCCTTTTTTGTTATTTTTTTTTTTATTTTTTTTCTCAAATTAAAATATATCAATTTTTTTTATAATTTTTTTAAAAAATGTTTTATCATCCTCCCCCTCCCCCTCCTTTTTTTTTTTTTTTTTTTATCCTCCTTTTTCTTTATTTCCCCCTTCCTCTTTTCCCCCCCCCTTCTCCATATACAAACTGACAGGTGTGCCATTCAGATTAAAGTAAAAATAGAATCAGCTTTCCCATTGAAAAGTTGAAGCTTTGATGGATGGGGATGTGATGTTTTACTGTCTATATGTTCCCTCACCTCATACGAGAGTCCAGAGGCATAAGGCAGGAAAGGGCTTGGTGTCTGCCTCTGGAAGTGCACCAGGCACTCATAAATCTGGAGATTAAAAAAGAAAAGATAAGATTGGTTACCAGATGGATTGTCTGTGTTCTGCTGCAGGATTGTAGCTTTAGATACCTTCAGCAGGGCACGCAGCCACGGTGCGCTTAGCAGTTCATGGAGAAGCGGAGCGCCGCTGATGTTTCTGTTGACAGCTTCGCCAACATCCTCCACCACACCTGAAAGCACTTCACTGACACCTGCACACACACATAAAACAAAGGCAAGTAGGACACAGAGAACAAAGGATTTCTTGTAGTGGTTTATTTTGTGTTTTTGAACTTGATGCCTTCTACCTAAGGCTGGGTGATATGGCCTCAAATCAATATTATGATACATTGAGCAATTCACCTTGGTAATGATAAATGGACGATAACGTGTTACAGACTGGATGGGGTGGAGTCACATGACTACAGACTGTATATGTAGCTCAGCGTCTTACAGTGATATGAGCACAGCTGACCTATAAACATCCCAAAACTTTTCATTTTGTTTTAATTAAACACCGAATACCAATATGGATAAAATTATGTCAATTATTGCTGCAAATTTCGGTTGGTAAATTTTCAGTTTATCGCCCCACCCTACTTCTACCTGTAGGCAATAATTTATACTCAGGGTAAAGGATAGTATCTGACAGAGTACTCTGTATGTCTGAGTACTGACTGCTGATGGATTGACTAGAGAGATATGTGAAGTCTCTAGACAACAGCTGCATACTGAAGCATTTGGTTTAGTCATTATTTTTCCTGTTATTAAGACTAGCTTGTTTCTCTCGAGAAGCTAGAACTTTCTTCTTGTTCTCAGGACCACAAGAACAAAATGACATCATTTTGTTCAGGTGGACGTGATTGAGGTCGGCTCGTGGCTTGTTCTCGAGCTTTCTGTGTGATTGGTTGGACATTTGAGGCAGGCGTGGTTAAAGCAGAACTCAGTAACTTCAGCTCGGGGCTCCCCCTACTGACGTCCTTTCACTGTCGTAAAGTTCGTACTCCCCCTACACCCCCACAGCACACAAACGTCTTCTCTACCTGTCTTTCCTTTATTCTGATCCCTGGATATATTTCAAAGCTTTTACTAGCTTGTTAATGCTACTTTGCAACGTTGGTAGCAGCAGCTCGTCTCCCTCTGATCAAAGCAGAGTCCTGTGTTTCCTGCAGCGGGACGTTTTACTCGTGTTTTGCGGATAAATATGCCGTGGATTTTATTTTGCTCTGGTGTTGGCGAGTCGCAGGTAAGAATACAAACTTTTATTTACTTTTTGTGGACATGACAAGTGATTATTGAGCCTATTCGGTCATGAGGCTCGGTGCTACTTCACCCGATGCCCAGGCAGCACAAACTACGTGAACTGAATCTTCACTCTGGTCCAGCAAAGAGTTGGTTTTGAGAGCCAGAAGCCGGTGTTTAGGTGTTAGGAAGCTAAAGAACCATTTTTTTGCCTGGTTCTGGTGCAAACCAGCACTGGAAGCAGCTCGGTGGATAGGGGACCTGAATGCCGTACAGCGGTTTCTGCTGTCGAAAGATCTGTGTCAGGTCTGCTCAGGCAGACTTGCAAGTGCCGCTTACAGACCAGAGAAACTGGGGGGAGGGAAGGAAACGTCGAATGGCTCCGTAAACACTTTATTTAGCCCCACGGGGATTCTGAAAAGCATTTATTGAGGTGAAAAAGTTACTAAGTTCTGCTTTAACACTGAGATGCTTGAAGCAGTGTTGTCACCTCTGCATTTCCGCAGATGCGATGTTGAATGGATAGTTTAATAAACAGCTGATCAAGGTGGTGAGAGAGTACGAAAATGTAAGCAACACACGGCATTTAAGTAAACTGACAACGCCGCGTGCGCAACTCTGTCCTGCCATGGACGAAGTTTATTGTAAATGTATAATCACTGGGTAAACCCCCCCCCCCCCCCCCCACACACACACACACACACACACCCACACACACACACGCACACACACACACACACACACCCTGAACATGCCCCAGTTGCAAAGCCTCTTATGAAGTTTGTACTGACTTGACGAAAACAAACTTTATTCGTGTTCTTGGAGCCTCAGGGGCAATAGGAAAGTTCTCGCTTCTCGCAGAGTATGTAGTAAACTTGTCCTTACATGTATTGATATCGCCACTAAATACTTCATTTTTTCATCAGCTCATTTGGAAAATTAAAATTAATTCACACTATGGGTTTCCATATGCATTTCATATCATAAGGATTCATTAAAGAAGATTAATAGAGACCATAACCATAAATGCAAAAGGATACTAGAAAAATGGAACAAACCGTTCCTACATGAATGTCTGTTGTTTCAGTGACAATTCACGTTTGAATCTTGAAATTTGTCTCAAGCAGATGGTGAAAAACAGACATGTGGGCCAGAAAGGATTAACATTCATGACCCTGCAGAGACATTAATACAGAAGTGGGTATTAGACACGATTAAAATAGACCTGAGTTGGTTTTTAAGACCAAACTCGAAGAAAGAAACTAAAGAGTAAATGAAAGTCAGATGTTTGTGTATGAGTGTTCCTATACTTGCTACATTGTGAGGACTGTTATGCGTTCTTCTTTCTTTTTGTTTGTCTGTTTTTTTTTTTATTTGTTTTTTTTTTGTTTGTTTTTCTTTAACAGCAAAGTGAGGTCATTTTTGGAAAGAGAGGACATTTTGGCTGGTTCTCAAAAAAAAGAGCCCTTTTTGAGGATCCAGATTTGGTTTTAGAGTTTTGGTTAGGTTTGGGCCAAGGCAATCAGTTGTGATGGTCAGGGTCAGGGTTAGGGTATGTATTATGTCAATGACTGTACTCGCTAATATGGAAGTACAAGGGTGTGTGTGTGTGTGGGTGTGTGTGTGTGTGTGTGTGTGTTTCTTCACCATCTTCCATAGTTTGTCTCATGGTGATGGCCCAAAACCAGCGAAGAGGATGGAAAAGGTTCTTTCACTGAAAAGAAATAAGATCGAAGCTGAAATGATCACAGATATCTCATTAGAGTGAAGAACAACCTTTGTGTTTCACACCTGACCAAAATCATGTTTCTGTACAACACAGAGCACAAAAAAACAAAAAAACATTTGAGATTTGATTGGAGGATTCTTCTTGGTATAAGGCATGTTTCTATAGTGCAACCACCTGGATGGAGCTAATACAGAAACCTGGACCCCATAAAAGCAACAGTCAGAGTTTTTTAAGTGTTAGGTGATTTTACATCCACATAATCATGCTCAAGCTGAGAGAAAACATGCACATCAAAAATTTGGCAACCCAGAAAATGTAACTTTCAGACTCAAAGTCAAACTTCCAAACATGGTAAACATTATGAAGGATAGACCCTAACGCTCCCCAGGTAAAAACCTTTTGTTTTATAACTCTGTGAAATACTCTATACCGTTATGATAGTTGTTGGAAAGTCAGCGCACCTAAACCTTATTATTAATCAATCCCTGGAGAAACTGGTTATACAGAGGACATACAGAATGGGAAGTAGGGCTCTTCAAATTAGTCCATCTGCGCTGATTCTCAATAATCCAAAGAATCCTTACAGCTTGACTATAAACGTTTAAAAGTAATAGCAAGTCATTTCAAGCAAGTTTAGTCAAGTTTTCATACGTCCATTGCAGATAGACGCCACACTCAAAAACCCTGACATACCGCATGGTCTGGTGCAATGATATCCTGCCATCTCATGTGATTAAACACAGTCTTCATTATGAGAGATGCTTAATTCGGGTGCTTTGGATGAATGTTTTGAAACAAAAACAATATGCAGACATGAGGCAAGTTGCAGTTGAATTAATTACTTATGGCCATAGCTTAATTATCTTCCTCTATGGATTAGTAATCTGTGGATATGCAGTAAAAAACAGAGACTGAAGTCACCAGTCGGGCTCGATAAAATCCTATTAATGGACCAAAATGATAAAAGATACAGGAACTTTGGCCCCGTGAATCTGTGAGACAGGTAGTTCATGTTCATGTACTGTAGAGCAGAGAAAAAAAAAAAGAAAGTTTGTTTTTCTTTTTTGTTTGTTTTTGCTGAGCAACAACCTCAGTAGATAAATATAAATGACTGATTACTGGTTCAAGTACTGCATATAATAACATGGCCCTGCAGGACCAAGCAGTTGTTTTGTTATTTACATCCCTGCTTTTGAATACTATATAAAGTCTCATTTGGGCCTTATGCCAAAGTCAAGAACAGCTGTGTGAGCAGATGACACTAAAATAGGCAGATTGACTGCAGCAGCTGGCCTAAATACTAATCAGTGGCTGAGTCTGAGTAAAAACAAGCCCTTCGGCTTACATTACCTATCTTTGTCCAACAGTGACTAACTTTGTACATTATGTGTGAAATCACAATAATTTCCTTAAATTTTACTTAAACTTTTTGAACAGGTACAGTTTATTTATTTAAACTTTCATCTTAATTAACATTTACATTAGGGATGGCCGATATTATTGGCCTACCGATATTATCGGCCAATCTTGGCATTAAAATGTGATATCGGGAAATATCGGTATCAGTTTTTTTGGACCAATATTTTGAAAAATGAAATCTCACGAGGTTTCGTGCAAAAGGCTCGCGGGATTTCATTACGGAGCAACAAAATCTTGCGAGATCTTATTCCATTAGCAGCTGTCCAGCATGTAGAAAAGTCCCTGTTTTCCTGGAAGAACTTCATATCCCAGCATTCCTTTCAGAGCAGTGACAATAGGGAGCCGAAGTCATGACCCTCTACTTCCGCATCATGGGACCCAAGAGACGAAAAAATATGAATGGAAGTCAATGGGGAGAAAATAATTATCTTCTGGTTCCAGTCGTTCTCTGTCCTGGATTCCAGATATGTTGGTTATGGATTTAAATGAAAATTTTTCGTGCAAAGAAAAAATAAAATACCGCGAAGATTTGAGATAATTTCAGGATTTATTTAAAGCCTCTGTGTGGACTACAGCCCTCGTCGCAACCGACCTGCGTCACCAGCTGCCTGAGTACGCTACCGTTGTGATTTTACTCCGGCACGTCACCGCTTTTTACTTTATTTTTTCAAGAACAGGAAAAAGAGCATGAACAGATGTGAAAACCGTTTTAAGTCAGGAAATGTTGAGTCTTTCCATCACGCCTATTGAAAGATGTCCAGTCTGGTTCACGCCCGCCGCAGGGAGCGACGTCATCACTTGCGGTGAGGGCTGTAGTCCACAAAGAGGCTTCAAGTAAATCCTGATATTATCGAAAATCTTCGCGGTATTTTATTTTTTCTTTGCACGAAAAATTTTCATTTAAATCCACAACCAACATATCTGGAATCCAGGACAGAGAACGACTGGAACCAGAAGATAATTATTTTCTCCCCATTGACTTCCATTCATATTTTTTCGTCTCTTAGGTCCCATGATGCGGAAGTAGAGGGGCGTGACTTCGGCTCCCTCTGGTGCAGCTGCTGCTTCTACAGACTGACATGCTTTGAAGCTGCTTATAACATGTCTGGTTTTAAGTTGTTGGTTAAGTTACTGCAAGTCGTCAGAAACATTCGAATTAGCCACATGTTGGCGATTACCTGCTATATCTGATATATGGCAGCCAGATGTCCAAAATGAACTCCTCTGGCTGAGTTAAAGAGATTTTGGGATCTTTGCTCTCAGGGCAGAATATAGTTGTATCTCTCAAAATATGAGGGATACAACCTCACAGTTCTCTGCATATATCAGTATCGGTTGATATCGGAAATTGGAATTTAAGAGTTGGACAAAATCAGTATATCGGATATCGGTAAAAAAGCCAATATTGGACATACCTAATTTACATAAATAGTGTAAAGGCTTAGGTTACAGCATTTTCAGGAATGTTATTGACTTCACACGTTACTCGAATAAATGAGTCTTTTTTCAGAACTTAAAGCAACTCTTACCGATGTTGCATTCTTACACTATTTTTTTAACAGGGTAAAATGCTATGAATGAGGTAATGGAACCCTGAAATACAAGACAGATCCACCATTAATCAAAATAAAATATTATTCCAATCTCTAAATATTCAATGAAAACTCCAACCAATCCTTGAAGTGGGGTGCACCCGTAGGATTGTCCAAGGGACCTGCCTGTCAGACCGTTGCTTCCGCATTGGGAGGCAGAGGGAATGAGGGGGTGTGTCTTAGGAGTGAGGTGGGACTGTTTATATTCAAATAGTCTTGCTGTGCTTTCTGAAATGCAAGATCGGTAAGGGTTGCTTTAATAGGTTGTTGGATCCATTTAAGTTGATAAATATAATATAAAAATATAATATAAACTCGCAGGACTGCGTCTCTCATAGGACTAAGTAGCCCCTGACAACAGGCTTAATGCAGGCAGTGAAATAGACTCAGATGCTGCTTGTTTTATTTTATTAACTTAACACTTCAAGGTGTTCCCTACGGAAGCGTAATGAATTCACCTGAAAAAAATAAAATTGGTCTGTTTTTCTGAATTAACGAGATAATTTTTTACAAAAATAAATTAAAAAAAATTCTGTTTTTCTGAATTAACGAGATCATTTTTACAAAAATAAATAAAAACGTGTTTTTCTGAATTAACGAGATAATTTAAAACAAATAAATAAAAACGTGTTTTTCTGAATTAACGAGATAATTTCAAACAAATAATCAAAAACGTTCTGTTTTTCTAAGATAACAAGATAAAAGTGAAGCACAAGAGTACCTAACTGCAGTTACAATGACCGACAAGGGTACCGCCATACATCCAATCCATACAGGAAGTCTCATGCTTAAGTTAGTTAAATACCGCCAACAGTAAATATCTGCAACTTGCAAACAGATGTCTAGTGTAGTCGCGTGGTTAGGGTTAGGAGAAGGGTCAGGGGTAGGGTTAGATTTTAGTAAGTTACATGAAAAAGAAACTTCCGACTGGGACTTCTGGCATGGATTGGAGATATGGCGACGTACTGTGACTGCAGTTGGGTCCCTCTCAGAATGTCCGAATGAGCTTTAAGCCTGAACAAGCGCATACTGTAGTCCGCAGGTGTCTACGCAAAGTTGACAAACTAATAGTAATCGCATCAACATAACTAAGAGACAGGAGAATTTCCCAGTGTCTCAATCCCAAGAGAAAGTAAAAGTTAATAAACTCAACAAACGGGACATGTTGAAGCTTCTCTGAAGGAAACAAAAGAGTCTCTTGCTGGTGCGAACGGTCACAGAACATCCACTTTGAAATCATAGCAGTATTATCTTGTTAATTCAGAAAAACTGAACGTTTTTATTTATTTTTGTAAAAATTATCTCATTAATTCAGAAAAACAGAACGTTTTTGTTTTTTTTGTAAAAATTATCTCATCAATTCAGAAAAAACAGAATGTTTTTATTTATTTGTTTGCTTTAAATTATCTCATTAATTCAGAAAAACAGAACATTTTTATTTATTTGTTTGCTTTAAATTATCTCATTAATTCAGAAAAACAGAACATTTTTATTTATTTGTTTGCTTTAAATTATCTCATTAATTCAGAAAAACAGAACATTTTTATTCATTTGTTTGCTTTAAATTATCTCATTAATTCAGAAAAACAGAACATTTTTATTTATTTGTTTGCTGTAAATTATCTCATTAATTCAGAAAAACAGAACGTTTTTATTTATTTTGTAAAAATTATACCATCAATTCAGAAAAAACAGAATGTTTTTATTTATTTGTTTGCTTTAAATTATCTCAATAATTCAGAAAAACAGAACGTTTTTATTTATTTTTGTAAAAATATATCTCGTTAATTCAGAAAAACAGAACGTTTTTGTTTATTTTTGTAAAAATTATCTCATTAATTCAGAAAAACAGACCAGTTTTATTTTTTTCAGGTGAATGCAATACGCTTCCGTAGTTCCCCATGCGCGCTGCTGCAATATAGCTGAGGAGAGCAGTTTGCCATCTAGACACCATCAAACTGCAACTCGCGAAACTCTAAACTTACAGGACAATAGTAATTCTTCATCCATTCATTCTACTTAAAGTCTTGGTGAAATGCAGGAGGTTTGATGCAGATAATGCCTGATAGAAAGGCTGCCCCGTCTCTCCCATTATATGGATATGCCGAAGGGTGACTTACGGAATATCTTCTAAAGGAGTCAAAGTGATGCAGAAGTTTTACCAGTGAGTAAATGCACATATAAACTCCTGGAAATAAGGTCCAAGTTGAAAACAAAGAAAGTCATCCTTTAACTGACTATTAGGGGTTTACCAGTGGTTACCAGTTGTTAAAATAACCGAGGATTGAACAATGGGTCCCTTTTAGGTTTGCACACTGGATCAGTTTTGAGTCACTTGATGAGATTTTTGATAAAACACAGAGAAATTTACTGAACTCAACCAGAAAACTCTGATGCAACTAAACATTCTGCAGGGAAGCTGCTGGAATGAAGAGGCTGTACGCATTCTGCAGAATAAAGTGCCAGACCTCAATTCCTTGCATTAAAGCATGTTTAAATATGACAATAATAACTAGCTTCATTTTTTTTTTCTTTTACTTTCTTGTTAGCAAAGACATCAGAACATTTGGCTAAAACGTAAACATACAAACAGCTGAAGTCATCATCTCCCATCCTGATGGTCTCACCTGCTGATTTTCTGGAGATTTAATGAAGAGGCTGATAGGAAAAACTCTGGCGAAAGTCCATAGGAGAAGAAGCGTGTTACAGCTCCAGAACATCCCCAAAACATTTCAGGACTTCAGTGCATGTTTTAGTGGGATATCTATTCAGTTTGTCTTTATTCAGGTTATCTTATGCAGTTTTGGGTCAGCGACACGCTGTGGATCTGACTTAGAGTAAAACATCATATTTAACTCTGAGGATACTTGTTTAAGTTTTTTCCTACCAGGGAATTAATTTGATTAAAGGCCAAAATTAATGATTATCTTTAGAATTGATCGCTATCTTTGATTTTATCTAAAAATTTTTAAAAAAAACTGAAAAAAACAGTCTTTGTTGAAAAAATATTTTTCAAGTTTTTTTTTTTTTTTAAATAACATTTGCTGTCAACCAGTAATTAGATAATGAAATATTTCACTTTGCTTGGCTAATTGACTATCAACCCTACAATTTTGGTCAAGAAAGAACAACAATAAATAAATAAATATACAAATAAATAAGTAAATGAGTCAATGTTCAAACACAACCTGTGTTCTTGTATTTCAAGCAGCAGGCTAAATGTGGACTGATTTATTGTCATGCCGCCTCTTTATCCTCTAATCTTTACTCAGCTTCTGTTTCCTCTTTCAGTCTCATGAAACGTCCATCAGTCTCACACCGACCGTCTTCAGAAAGACCAAAAACCTCAGACTGTTTATGAAATACACCAAACTGAAAAAAGTATCATTTATAAGATACCTATTTCTTAATGCTAGCCAGGCAGGCTAACACAATGTCATAAAAAAAAGTGTCAGTCCAACCAAAATGGGAATAAATAAAGTTTACTTCTCAGTAAAAATCCTCCTATCACTAAACTATTTTTTTGTCAGGAACTTGAACAGGTTAGAAATCGAGATAGAAAAGCAGAAACCCTCTAAAGCACAGATTATATATATATATATATATATATATATATATATATATATATATATATATATAAACAGCTTCACGTTTTATTTACATACAGTATTTTATTCCAACAGACATGTACAGTAATGCCTTGTATTAATTCAGTTTATGTATTTTCATATTTCCTATAAGAATATTGATTAAATATTCATATTTCTAAAATATTCACATTTTATAAAAACATAGTTTGATCATTTTCTTGTCCTGTTCACCACTGAGGCAAATTTGGTAATTACAGTACAATGTACAGTATGTGTGTGAAATTTTCTATTTATTTCTCAGTGATTGGGAGTTTATTGGGTAGGTCACTGATGTCCAACTAATTTGCAAATATAACATTCACACCCATGCATAGAAAACAGCGTTTGAATAGCTTTGAGGCATATATCAAATGATTAATGCTGTGTGTCAACTCACCGCCACTTCAAACATTTCTAGACTATTGCTTAGCGCTGATAAAATCCTGAGTTTGTAACCACAGAAACATCTAAATAAAATGCAGTTAAAGTAACTTTAAACTTTATTATTTGTAACATTATTTTATTAACACAGCATTTACACAGATAGTCTTGTGTTATAACTGATTTGTCTCGGATGTTCTGTGGAGTGGATACGATAGTTAATAATGATAGGCTAGCAGATTCCTATTGACTTATGCTAGCATTAGCATCGGGGATCACCAGTAAGAAGAATATGGGATGAAATAAGATGAAACTGTCTCCAGTGATAATTAGGACCCTGGCTCACTCAAAAATGAGGCCCTATGTCAAAAATCCTGAACTTCCCCCTTTAAGACGAAATCTTTACAGTGAATTCAGCTCAACGTGCAGTCAACCTCAAAATTATTCCCTCAAATCAAAGAAGGAAAAAAATCAACTATCGGTGAAATAGGATGAAATTGACAAAAGTAATAATAAATAAAAATTATATGAAACTCATGACATTGATTTTGAATTGTGGTTTTAAAGAAATATTAAAAACAAACACACACACAAAAAACCCAACAAATAAACAAGCATTATGGGGCTCCGAAGTGAAAATTTTGTTGTCCAACACTTTGAAACAATCACTGCAATCAGGTGTTTTCTGTCATGTTCAAAAAGACTTCTGCACCTGTTGACAGGTATGTTGGTCCACTGTTCGTGGGAAAGGTAATGCGTCAGGGACAGGTTTTTTTTTTTTTTTTTATTATTATTTCCAACCACAATTCAAAAGCAATATTTTATATTTCACAAAGTTAGAATTTTGTAAATTTTCATTTATTACTATATTCTTTAGTTTCTTGTTATTTGAATTACTGTTGTGAATTTAACTTTTTCTTAATTGGAGGGTATGAATAATTTTGAGGACAACTGTATATGACCTGCAGACAAAGTTAAAGGGGCAGAATAGTTTCAACATCTTTCTGCACACTAAAAAAAAAAAAAAATCTAAATCTTACCAAGTATGTTTCTCTAATTTCCAGTCAAGTCTCATCACACTCAATATAAGACATAATTACCTAAAACATTACATTAAACTATTCTGCCAATAGAAAAAGTGAAACTTGAAATAAAACAAGTTTCTATATCTCACTGAAATGTTTCTCTTTATGTGATTATGTCTTATATTAAGTGTTATGAGACTTTTGACTAGAAATTAGATAAACATACTTGGCAAGACTTTGAGTTTTTGCAGTGTAGAGTCCAAGTCATCACCATGTCAGGGGTACTTCAGGTGAACAACTAAATCAGTCTTCCACACATTATGCTTGGCCAATTAAATGGGTAGGTCAAAGTCTAATTGCAGCTTGACTTAGTTGTGCATGTAACAGTAGCAATAGTAGAAGCGCAGCCAGCTAAAAGTGGTATAAGGCTTAAACAACCTGCTTGTGAAAGGTTTTAGTCCACATAAATACATCCTCGTCATAACCAATAAATACACCTTTTCAGCAGGTTAAGCGTTTGTGTTGCAGTGGTTTAACATTATAAGGTCAACCTTAAGGAGCCTGATTCCTATGTACCTGTACAGTATGCATCAATGGTGTGTTCAGACAGGCCTGAAAACATCCCATAATTAGTTCTACATGTACCCATACCCCTCCTTTCCTAACAAGTCCTCTGTTTGCATTTCGTCTCGAGTATGAAAACAAATAAATGTCAGTGTTTCACTGAAAGATCATCTCTGGTTAAGTACAGCCTCACTGCTGACGTCAGATGACTTATTTTTACATGTTCTTCCAAACACATGTACGTCTGTTTACACGCAGTCAAAGCGTAGACAAGTGTGTGAAATAAAAGCGACTCACCTCCTCTTCCTGATGAGCAGCTTCCCCTGCAGTGATGTTTCTGTGTGTGATCTCTGAGCTGAGGAGAATCAGCAGTGTTAGCATGTCAGCGGCAACCAGAAGTGACCGACATAGATGTTAGTATACAACCAAAGCAAACCTGACATTAATCCTCTCTAACCCGGCTTAATCCACCAACCTCTTCCTCTCCCCCTGCCTTGCAACGCATCGCTCCTTCTCTCTGCTTTCTTTAAGGATTGTGGAAATCTTTTTCTCTCCCCTCCTGTCACTCATTCCATCTGTTTCTCTGCTTCCATCTTTCCATCCCCCCCCCCCCCCCCCCCATTGTATTGTGCTCTTGTTCTGTCATTTCCTCTCTCTATTTCACCCATTTTAAGTACATCAATGGATCACAAAGCTTCTTAACCCTTTGCTCCTTTTAGCAACACACACACATAAATACACTCACATTCTTGTCCTTATATCTCTGTGAGGACAATTGTCGACAATGCATTCTAATCCGAACATTTACCTGATTATATCTTCAGCCTTTAAAGAAAATCAAAATATACGAGCTGATGTTTGCATATCTTTACCACATTTACATCTCACTGCAGCATTCCAGCTTTCCCCGAAGCGTCCACCTCACAACGGTCCCCATAAACACAGGTGAACGAGAACGCAAGCAGACAGCAGGTCAGACATGTACACCAACAGTAGGCAGCACTGTGTTAAGATTACAACACACAATACCAGTTTATTTTGTGACGCATTAAATCCCAACGCAGCATCTGGGTGCTCAAAAGGTTGGCTGCGATTAGCTGTGTGTGTGTATGTGTGTTTTGGGGGGTTATCCTTGGGTGAAAGTCAGTGGGTCACCTCTTCAGATTAACACTGATCCCTCCAAAAGACAGACAGAAACAGACACAGGCCTCACAACAGGTCTGGATGCAAGAAAGCATGGCTGCCATGTTTGTAGGTAACGACTTGATTTGGAGGCTTTGTGGTCTTTGATATTCTGACAATTGCTTTCTCAAACATTACTTTTTCATTCTTAAAGATCAGAGAGTAGAATAAACACCAGTCATTCTGTCATTTCTAGATTTGTCATGGATACACTGTAAAATGTAACTCTGGTTTTAAAAGAGTATATTTAGTAGATGTGATTTAATTCTAATTTAGTTGTTAGTAAAAGTGATCTTAAATAAGTTGGAAGAACTTTGGAAGGCAAAATGCAAGATAATTTAAAGACGCTCTAGAAGATGTTTCAGCATTTCTGAAAGCAGAGACTGTTAGCAAGTTTTTAAATAAAGCGCATGCGCAAGACAAACCTGCTGGATTCACAGCTCCCTCCCCGGCCACAGAATAATGTGCACGAGCCACTCCGGTGTTTAGCAGGCAGCAGGTACCGATTCTCCGTGTCAGTGTAGCACATTAATAAGATTAATCAATTACACTGCAAATTAATGCATTATAAAAAATAATTACAATCAATTCAGAGTGCCAATTAAATGCGTAAGCATTTTAAATTTCGCCCACTGAATGACCTGGGCAGCAGGTGGCGGTAATGCACCTAAAGCTGTTTGCCAACCGCCAATTAATGCCAGAAGAAGAAGAAGAAGAAGAAGACGTGTCACTGAGTCACTGGACAGAACTGCGTGGGCTGTGTTGGAGCAGGGTTGCATGGAAAACTTAAAGGACTGCGGCCCTTGAGGACCATTGTTCCACACGACTGCTTCAGCAGATATGAGATTAATGCGATTAATTAATTACAAATCCTGTAATTAGAGTTTTTTAAATCGCCTGACAGCCTTGATGAAAAATGTTGGCAGTGTCATGTGACTGCTTTTGACTTGTTTATTCTTATAATACCTACTCCTACTGTCGGCACTGACACAGAGACGTCTGTGGTCTGACAGATTTAGCTAAACCCCGCCCACATTCAGTTCATGCTACACAGCAAGAACAATTTAAAGTTTATCAATTACTGTAAGAGCCATTTTGCAAGGGTTCCAATTGGTCCAGTAGATGGCCCTAATGAGTTGACTGATGATGAGACTATTTAGGGAGGAACCATGTATCAGGTGGCAGGTGTTGCTAGACGGAGGGAGCACACAGGTTTTTGACCGCTAACGCTTACGCTTACGCTTACGGTACGCTACTCTGATGTTTGCACTGGGAATGTGGTGTTGATGAATATGTGGATTATTGCAAAAGAAATGAAGACGTTTCAAGATGAACAATAAATCTTCATACAAGCCAAGTTCAAGTCTGGACACATTTCATTCATAAGTCAAGCCGATTGAGTCAGTAGTAAGCAAGCGCGTCATTGCCCGTACTAGTAGCCCCTCAGTGGCTTTAAGTGTAGACTTAGCCGCTACAGAAAGTCAAAAACCTTGGCTTACGTGTGGAGGAGTCACCGCGCTTCGACAAGGCAAGCGCGGCTGTGGATTACCGCTGGGACGACCGGGAGTCTGCCTGCAACTCTCATGCAACGTGGCGCAGCCACAGGACGCCTCGAGGTTCGCGGCGTGAACAGCTGATCGTCGGGAGATTGGGAGGCCAGCCAGCGCCAGTCTCAATGGGAGGATCGTTTGGATCACGTCTTCAGTCTTCGGCCGGAATGAATGTCGTCAGCCAGCTGTGGCTCGACTGATCGCCTTCTTTGGAATAAGTTGCTGGTTTTCCCTCAGGATCACGGCGCCCAACGCAAGGTATGAGTAGCGCTACTTCCATATTATGAATGGCCATTCATGTTTGTGTGCACACTTGTCGTGACGTAATTCCAATGCATTGGTGGTCGAAGTTTGAAGGCATTTGCGTTTGCCCGTAATCATACTCGCTCGGGAATATCTGCATTATGGATGAAGAGGAAACTGTGGACAACGCTGTTGCGTTTGCGACGCAGTCAGCTAAATCACGCAGCATTGCTGGTGACAGTGAACAAGGTGTCAAAGAAAAACGTGTTGTGAAATTAACTGCTAAAGCACTTGCAGAAAAATTGGAAAAATTGCAGAGCGACAGGAAAGCTAAACTAAACAAGGTTAGCAATTTAAAAAAGTGCATTCAAAATCTAGTAAAAGAAAATAAAATACCAGAGGTTCAAGGTGTGTTCAATGATTTTGTGAACTTGTGGGAAGAAGTCAAATGTATTCATGATTCTTTGATGTGTTTGCTACCTGCTGTTGAAAAAGAAAAACATGACACTTGGTTCAAAGCAAAAACGATGTTCAATGAGGAGTTCATTTTAGAAGTACATGGTTGGATAACAGGCTTTAATGAGACTTCAGATAACAATGATGGTGATGTCATTGTTAATGAGGATGATGGTGTTAAGCCAGAGGATAGTGTTTCAAATATCACCAGCAAACACTCAAGCAAAAGAAGTGTAAACAGTGGAAAATCAAGTACTACCTCATCTGCAAGAATTAAAGCAGAGGCAGATAGAGCTGCACTGTTGGCTAAGGTAGCAGCTCTTAAAGAAAAACATGCTTTAGAGGAACAGGAACAGCAGCTAAGGAGGAAAAGAGAGGAACTTGAATTGAAAGCTTTGCTTTCTGCCTCCACTGCTAAATTAGCTGTCTTGCAGGGCTCTGAAATTCAAAGCAACTCTAAAGCATCCAATGCTATGAATTCCTATGTGGACAAGGAAGCCAAAAAGGCCGCAGGAGCTGCAGGCAAACTCAATGCTACAGCAAAGGAATTTGACCCTGCTGTACGGAAAAAGCAAAGGCAAAATGAGGGTTTGTCAATTCCGACAAATAACTCACCTCCAGGAGTAACACTGGCTCATTTTTCAGCTGGAATTAATGAACAAAATAAAGTGCAACATGCGCCTCAACGACACCAAGTGGACACAGGATCACATCAGTTGCAACCCACACTGTCAAATGTTCCAGTGGTACATGGACAACAAACGGACAACATTTTCACCATATTGCAAAGACAAAATGAAATTACAACTGCTCTAGTTCAACAACAACGTTTATGGTCCTTGCCAGCAAGAGAAATCCCTTTGTTTAACGGTGATCCTCTTCAATACATCTCTTTCATCAGAGCATTTGAGCAAGGAGTTGAGCAAAAGGCAAGCATCAGTGATTGTTTATACTATTTGGAACAATTCACTAGAGGACAGCCACAGGAGCTGGTGCGTAGCTGTCAGCATATGGCAACAGATCAAGGTTATCTGCATGCAAAACAACTGCTTAAAGAACACTTTGGCAATGAGTTTAAGATTGCTACAGCATACATGGAAAAGGCATTATCCTGGTCAGTAATAAAATCTGAAGATGCAAAAGCATTGCACGCTTATTCTCTGTTTCTTCGTGGATGTTGCAATGTTATGGAGGAGTTGCATCACGTGAAAGAGATGGACATGCCAAGCAACATGAAGGCTGTCATGTGTAAATTACCATACAAAATGAGAGAGAGGTGGAGAAACACTGCACATGACATACTGGAAAAATATAAACGCAGAGCTTCATTTAAAGATTTGGTTGCGTTTATTGAAAAACAAGTCAGAATCTTATCTGATCCTTTGTTCGGTGATATTCAAGACATAAAACCTGCAACAACTAGCTTAAAGGTTACAGCCCAGGCACGACCACAACTAAGTAAAAGCTTAAAAGGAAACAGCTTTGCTACTAACATCTTACCTGTGGAAGCAACCAATTATTCTAAGGACACAAGGAATGGCTCAACAGTGAATGGAACTTGTATGTGCTGTGCTCAACCCCATCTACTGGAGGACTGTCAACAATTTAAAAGGAAGAAACACAAGGATAAGATGCAATTTCTAAAGGAGAAAGCGCTTTGTTTTGGCTGCTTATGTGCTGGGCATATGAGTAAATCTTGTGAGACAAGATTAACTTGCAAGGTTTGTGGTCAGAAACATCCTAGTGTGCTTCATATAGAGAAAGGTGACACAACCAGTTCAAGCTCAGACCTAAAGGACCAAAGGACACACAAAATCCCACCATTACATAAGACTTGTGGTCATACAGGGGCCGGAGAGGATCGGTGCCTGCTCTCCATTCTACCAGTACAAGTAAAGTCTGTTAAAGGAGATCGGATTATAGAGACGTATGCCTTTTTGGATCCTGGTAGCTCTGCCACCTTCTGTTCTGAACATCTTATGCAGAAGCTCAATATCACTGGAAGACGTACCCACTTTGTGTTGCAGACAATGGGACAAGAAAAGGTTGTACCAGCATATGCATTGACGGGCTTGGAAGTGGCAGGTTTGGGAACCAATCATTTCTATGAACTCCCTGAAATTCTTACACAGGAAAAGATGCCTGTGAGCACCAACAACATTGTGACTGAAGAAGATTTGTCAAAGTGGTCTTACCTGTCAAGAGTAAATATACCTCACCTTGTGGCTGATGTGGACTTGTTGATAGGAAGCAACGCTCCCAAGATACTGGAACCTTGGGAGGTCATCAATAGCCATGGGAATGGCCCATATGCTATGAGGACAGCACTAGGTTGGGTTATTAATGGCCCTTTACAAGGCAACGACAGGAGCTTGAAAGATGGATGCCCTTCAGTAATGGTCAACAGGATATCTGTTTGCAAACTGGAAGAAATGTTAAGGAGCCAGTACGAGTATGAGTTCAATGAACGAGCTACAGAAGAAAAAGGTTTATCAAGAGAAGACGTCAAGTTTATGAAAACTGTGGAAGATTCTGCATCAATGGAAAATGGTCACTACTGCTTTAAGCTGCCCTTTAAGAAAGACAGTGTGTCCATGCCAAACAACTTCTCTGTGATAAAACAACGGATAGTTGGTTTACAAAGGAAACTCTTTAAAGACAAGGATATGCATATGGAGTACACAAAATGCTTGGATGAGATGATAACTAAAGGTTATGCTGAACAGATACCTACGCAGCAGTTGGCTTGTAAGGAGGGCAAGGTCTGGTATCTCCCCCACCATGGTGTACGTCACCCAAAGAAAAAAACTTTGAGAGTGGTATTTGATTGTGGTGCCTCATTCAAGGGGACATCATTGAATCAGCAGCTCTTACAAGGTCCCAACCTAACCAGTACATTGCTTGGAGTCCTTCTTAGATTCAGACAGGAACCAGTGGCATTTATGAGTGACATACAAGCAATGTTCCATCAAGTTAAAGTTGCAAGGGAGGACAGAGACTTCCTTCGCTTCTTATGGTGGCCAAACGGCGATCTGACCAAAGATGTTTCTGAATTTCGTATGACTGTTCATCTTTTTGGTGCCGTTTCTTCGCCTAGTTGTGCCAGCTTTGCTTTAAGAAAGACGGCAGAGGACAATCAGGCAAATTTCCCAGACAAAGTGGTTGAGACAGTCAAGTGGCACTTCTATGTTGATGATTGTTTGAAGAGCGTCGCCTCAGAGGAGGAGGCTATTCTTATGGTCAAATATCTGACCTCACTTTGTCAGAAAGGAGGATTTACACTGGCAAAGTGGGTTAGTAACAGCCGCACCCTTCTGCAAGGTCTTCCAGAAGAAAGCAGAGCAAAGGACTTGAAAGAGCTGAATTTGGACATGGACAAACTTCCTGTTGAGAGAGCTCTTGGTTTACAGTGGTGTGTTGAAACGGACTCATTCAACTTCAAGTTGGAGCTTCCTCAAAAATCCTGCACTAGACGTGGCATACTGTCAGTATCCAGCTCCGTGTACGATCCACTGGGTTTTCTTGCTCCAGTTTTGCTGCCTGCTAAGATCATGTTGCAAGAGCTTTGCAGAAGGAACCTCGGATGGGATGAAACTGTTCCTCAAGACATTCTGAAACAGTGGACAAAATGGTTGGAGGACTTAGCTATGTTGTCTAACTTTACAATAGAAAGATGCTTCAAACCCCAAGGTTTTGGAAATGTCAAACATGCACAGCTGCATCATTTTTCAGATGCTGGTGAAGCTGGGTATGGCGTTGCCTCATATCTCAGGATACAAGATGTGAGGGGAAATGTACACGTGGCATTCCTGATGGGCAAGGCCAGAGTTACACCTTTAAAGACTGTGACTATCCCTCGCTTGGAACTCACTGCTGCTGTACTTGCTGTTCGGATGGATCTGATGTTAAAGGCTGAGCTGAGACTTCAACTGCAAGAGTCAGTCTTCTGGACAGACAGCACTTCTGTGCTCAAGTACATAAAGAATGAAAGTAAACGCTTTCATACCTTTGTGGCAAACAGGGTCTCAGTCATCACAAGAGCCACAGATACGTCACAATGGCGATATGTCAACTCCAAGGAAAATCCAGCGGATGCTGCCACAAGAGGAGTAAGAGTAAAAGATTTCCTTTATGACAACAGATGGATTGAAGGTCCAAAATTTCTACACAAACCAGAAGGGGACTGGCCAGCCTACCTGGTTGAACATGCCATAGAGGCAGATAATCCCGAGGTCAAGAGGGAAGCCACGGTGAATGCTGTTGGAGTAAAGGACTTGCCTAATGCAACAAATCAGTTAATGGACTATTACTCTGATTGGAGGAAGCTTAAAGTGGCAGTGGCTTGGATTCTTAAAGTGAAAGAGAGACTTCTGGAAAAGAGTCGTAGAAGAAAGATGGCTGGAGCTTCCACCTCCAGCAATCCAAATCCTGTACAAGATGGCCACAGAGTTGAGGATAAATTGGGGAAAGCAGCTCTGTCATTTGAAAATCTTTTGGAAGCCGAATTGGCTATCATTCAGTATTGTCAGCAACAGAGGTTTAAAGAGGAGATTTCTATGCTGTCATCTGGAAAGGCCACAGTGAGTAGGCAAAGTCCGATCTACAAGCTGGATCCATATCTGGATAAAGGCCTGCTGAGGGTTGGTGGTCGACTGACAAAGGGATCTTTGCCAGAAGAAACAAAGCATCCTCTCATTCTCTCCAAAGATCAACATGTGGCAAGTCTTATCCTCAAGCACATTCATCAGCAGCTGGGACACGGTGGTCGTAATCACACCTTATCGACCCTGAGGAAAAAATACTGGATCACCAAGGCCAATTCAGCCGCAAGAAAAATCATAAAGGAATGTTGCTTTTGTAAACGGTACCATGGAAAAGCAGTGGAACAAAAGATGTCCGATTTGCCCAAGGAAAGGATTTTGCCAGACCATCCACCATTCACTAATGTTGGTGTTGATTATTTTGGGCCTATCGAGATCAAAAGGGGACGTAGCCTCGTCAAGCGCTATGGAGTGATCTTCACCTGCTTGTCAAGCAGAGCTGTCCACTTGGAAATGGCAAATTCTCTTGACACTGATGCATGCATTAATGCTTTACGTCGGTTTGCAAGTCGAAGAGGTCAAGTGGTTCACATTCAATCGGATAATGGAACCAACTTCATTGGAGCAGAAAGAGAACTAAGGGAGGCCCTTTCAGCTTGGAATCATAAACGGATTCAGGATGCGCTTCAGCAAAAAGGGGTTAAATGGAGTTTCAATACTCCTACAGCATCACATCATGGTGGCATCTGGGAGCGCATAATCCGCTTGGTGAGAAAGATCCTCAGGTCCGTACTTCAACAGCAGACCTTGGATGAAGATGGACTACATACAGTCTTGTGTGAGATTGAAGCCATTTTGAACGATCGGCCTATCACTAAGCTGTCCGACGACCCTAACGACCTTGAGCCACTTACACCAAATCACCTTCTTCTAATGAAAGGAAACCCGGCAATGCCTCCTGGATTGTTTGAGCCTCGAGACCTGTACGTGAGAAGAAGATGGAAACAAGTGCAATATATCTCTGATCTCTTTTGGAAACGTTGGGTGCATGAATACTTACCTTTGCTGCAGGAGAGGCAAAAATGGACTCAAAAAAGAAGAAATCTTAAGCCTGGTGACATTGTGGTCATAATGGATTCAACTGCTCCTCGTGGTTCTTGGCCACTAGGAAGGATTTTGAGCACCATTTGTGACAAGAAAGGACTTGTGCGTTCAGTGCGTTTACAAACAAAGGCTAATATCATTGAAAGGCCTGTGACTAAGCTTTGTTTGTTACATGAGACCGAAGGTTAATGGGTTATCGCTATTTGTTTATGCTTTACTGTTATCCTTACGATGTGATTATGGCTCTTTGTTTTCTTTTTGAATTGTCATGTAAGGTAACATAACAATTAGGGGCCGGTGTGTAAGAGCCATTTTGCAAGGGTTCCAATTGGTCCAGTAGATGGCCCTAATGAGTTGACTGATGATGAGACTATTTAGGGAGGAACCATGTATCAGGTGGCAGGTGTTGCTAGACGGAGGGAGCACACAGGTTTTTGACCGCTTACGCTTACGCTTACGCTTATGCCACGCTACTCTGATGTTTGCACTGGGAATGTGGTGTTGATGAATATGTGGATTATTGCAAAAGAAATGAAGACGTTTCAAGATGAACAATAAATCTTCATACAAGCCAAGTTCAAGTTTGGACACATTTCATTCATAAGTCAAGCCGATTGAGTCAGTAGTAAGCAAGCGCGTCATTGCCCGTACTAGTAGCCCCTCAGTGGCTTTAAGTGTAGACTTAGCCGCTACAGCCGTTTTGTCCCCATTTACCCGGTGTTTAAGGGCGCATTCAGAAAGCATAGTCCGCGAGTCTCGGCTCGTTTGGGGACTTGGTTCGGCTGGGGGCGGGGGTGGTCTTCCGGACCAAGATGGCGTTTATGTTGCACCATAGCCAAATGAGCCAAATGGGCCAAGAATCTCAGGTGGCGCTGCATTCAGATTCACTGTAGGCGAGGACAAGATGCACGAAGAGGAAAGTTCTCACAACTTCTGGTTCCTCCACAAAGCGACATTATTTTTGTGCGAGGAGCTGGATATGCTTTCATCAGATCAAATATTGATTAAAGCTTTTACGTCCTCGTAACTCCAGTCTGACCAGGAGCCATCTTTATCAGTACTGCAGTCCCACATGTGTGTTTGTTGTTGTAGCAACAAAGAAGTTGCTTCAGAACAACTCTGGACCATTCTGGACCGGCCCAGCCAGAACCCTGACTTAAACCCAACTGAGCATCTCTAGAGAGACCTGAAAATGGCTGAACACCACCATTCAGCATCCAACCTGACAGAACTGGAGAGGATCTGCAAGAAGAACGCAGAAGATCCCAAATTCAGGTGTGGAACACATGTTGCATCATTCCCAAGAAGACTCATGGCTGTACGAGCTCAAAAGATGCTTCTACTCAGTACTGAACAAAGGGTCTTTCAGTTTTTTTTTTTGAATAAATTTGCAAAAATGTCGACATTTCGTTTTTTTTTTCTGTCGAGATGGGGTGCTGAGTGTAAATTAATGAGAATTAAAATGACCTTTTTTATTTTAGCAAATGGTTGCAATGACACAAAGAGTAAAAAGTTTAAAGGGGTCTGAATATTTTCCGTACCCACTGTAGAATCAGGCACACATTTTGCAAACATGATTCTTATAAACAGATTCTCTGTATTTCAATACTAATACAAAATTTATTCTGAATCGTCATAATTTCATCTCCATAGTTTAAAAGCTGCAAATTGTCAACAATTTAGAAGTCAAATTTTCACAGCACACATTTTGCAAACATGATTCTTATAAACAGATTCTCTGTATTTCAATACTAATACAAAATTTATTCTGAATCGTCATAATTTCATCTCCATAGTTTAAAAGCTGCAAATTGTCAACAATTTAGAAGTCAAATTTTCACAATTATCAAATGACATCCCCACTACTATAATATGAAACTGTCATGGACAGAAAACCAGTAAGAACAGTGGTGTGGCAGGACAAAGAAGGCCCCAGGCTGGGTCTGAACCCCAGTCTCCTGGGTTAGAGCCATGCACGCTCACTATTCAGCCAAAGCAACATCCCTGAGGTCAAGCAGGGCGCATCATCATTTGAAGCTATAGTGTCACGAGTGTCAACTGTCACCAGTGGCAAAGGACAGAGGGATGGGTTGTACATGATGCCAGTGGTAGCAGACTTTCGAATAATGACTGACCAGTTCCAGGACTTAATAGCAAATAAATGATGTGGATTGGCTTTTAAGCCAGCAGATGACATTCCCTGGGATGGACTGGCGACCTGCCCAGGATATACCCTGCCACTCGCCTGCTAACTTCTGGGATAGGCTCCAGCTTCCCTGAGACCCTGAAATGAAATAAGTGATGCAGAGAATGAATGAATGACACATAGTGTAACATTCCTGTCACCATTAGGTGGGAAGAGGCGGAAGACTTTGGCTACAGAGCCCTGCAGTAAGAAGGGATTGAGTTTGTTCAGTAGCAGAGAAAACTTCTGGGTATGAGGTGAAATGCTTTTTAAAGGAGTGATGACATAACAGTTAAAAACTAGTTTATGTTGTTGGCATAACTTTATATGTAAATACTCCAAAGAAAAAAACTGCATTTTTTACAGCGGAGTATTGTTTTGAAACGCCAGACCTCACTTCCTCAGTAATACAGTTGGGTCCGGTGATGATATGGAGCTTTACCCGAGAGACCACGTTGACTTCATTTTGATTGGCTACACCTTATTTCGCTATGACCTTATTTGGAGAATCTAGGTCAAGCTGCGGCCGGAGTTTGCTAAAGGCTAACTGCTAGCAACATGGGCAGTTCAGACAGTGTGAGCTACGTTTATCAGACAAGACAGCATTTAGAAAATAAATAAACTTACAGGTAATGACAAGGTTGTGGCCCCCTCCCTCAGTGTTGCTGCAGAAGTTTTCTTTTAAATCCATTTGTTTGAAAACCCAGACCTGACTGCACAGAAGTTACTACTAGCTCCATACACGAAGCTGAATCAGACAGGGAGGGGAGGGGGGGGAGCGGACGGTGCATTAACCGTTAGGAGAGAGAGAAGGGGGGCGCTGTTTACTTGATAGTGTGCTCTTATTGGAGCAATTAAATTACGTAGAATGATAGAACTACGTAGAATGATAGCCTGCTGTCTGATTCAACTGTTTCTGAGCAGAGAGACAAAGCTGACAGACCATAAACAGGAACTTTGATTCTCACTCTGACATTCACATGACCTCATCAGTGCACAACAGATCATATTATACACCCAAAACCCCAGAAAAGTGAAATTTGATGTCATGGCACCTTTAAGGTGGAGGTTTAACTTCCACCTAAAAAAAGCACTCTTGAACTGACCTCCGAGGCATTGCATTATCCCTCCTATTGAATGCCTCGAGTGACATTGTTGGGAAAAGCTTTGAATAAAACTAAAGTCAGAATTATTTGACAATCTGGAAAAAGCAGGGGTCTGCAACCTCCGGCGTAGTGTCGTGAACTCGCATGGACACGCATATAGGAAGTACGATGTTCTACCGTTTAGGCTCTAAAAATCTACTAAATGATGTGGTTTCCATTCAATTCTGGACGCTACCCACTCAGGACACTTGGATTACGTTGGACAAGCAGTATGGAGGAATATTGACAAGTTTTTGTGGACTTTTATGGACCATCTCATTCTGCTAATCGTTGAAAAGCCACATTTTTCTGAGGGTTCTGGTTTATAACAAGACCAAATAACATTCTAATGCTCACAGTTCTGCATGTCCCTTCACCTGTAGCGTCTTTACAAGTCTGCTCTGTTCATTTATGACCTTTTACAACCAAACTGTTGATAGCTGGATACAGCCACAGTTTATAAATCAGAATCTCGGATGTGTTCTCTTGGGTGAAAGTTTAGGTGACCTAGTGGTTGCAGTTAGGGTCAAAATAAGTCTTCAGGAAATAAGTGCAAATGGGTACGTCGTCCTCTGGACTGATGGAGACAGGACTGGGTGCGTGCATGTGTGAGGTGGGGGTGGGGGATGGGGGGGATCATTGCTAGCTCAGGGATTCCTGTGCACATTAGCAGCTGTGTGCGCTCCGCTCAGGCTGTTTTGTGTATGAGCGTGTGCTGCTGGCCCTCCCTCTGTCCCAATAACCCCGTCCAGTTCTGTCCCTCTGCCTCTCTCCTGTTGTCCAGCATGGCTGCAGGATGGCTGCTCTGTGGACTCTCCCTCTGCTCCTCTCTGCCTCTCTGTCGGGATGTTTGGCCCTGACCCCTCACGCTGGGCGACATCAGCCCCGCAACCTGGCCCCCTCGCTGGGCTTCAACACCAGCGACGGCAGCCTGTCTGTGGATCTACCCATGGCGCTGAGGGTGTTCAGCGTGGACTACCACCATGTGCAGGCCCCCTTTGAGATCGTGTTGTGGATCATGCTGGCCTCCCTGGCCAAGCTGGGTAAGCCTCAGCTCAACCGTATTTCTGCTGATACACGACAAGCCACCTGTTGCTGAGGCGCCACAACTGATGAGATGTACAAGAAGATCTTTTAAAAGAGGAAAAATTGTGACTCAGAGTGATCTGGGTGGAAATATGAATAAATGATATCAGTGACTTACATCATATAACCAAACCAAGTTAACTATGTTCTTCATTTGTGGTATAAGCATCTCCCAATCAGAACAATCTGTTCAGGTTTTACTGCAGAATATGATCCAGGAAATGAATAACAGCAAGTAAAAAACACATGCTAAACTCACCTGCCTATTGATTAGAAACATATACAGTATAAACACAATGCTGCGCCATCAATACTCAATTTAAATGTCAAATTTCTGTTTAAAAAAACACTTAAAATTTCAAACACAACTTGCTCAATAATGTCTTTGGCCCCTGGAAAAGGCACAGACTTGAGTTTTATCCAGTATCGTTTCTGCCAGTACAACGGCGACATGCAGGAGGAGGTCTTGGCTGATGAGCAAAGACAGAATAAGATGTCTGTAGACCATTTAACGACACGGTGGAGGCTTTTCACATCGTGTCTTGTGATGACCTGAATTCAACAAATTTCCACATTTGAAACATAATATCTTGGTTTTCACCAACGTTAATCCTGATAAAAAGTTCACCCCACATATTGATGGAAATTTACCAGCTTGACTTTGTCACTCTTTGGCACTTGGCTGTGTTTTCATCATCATCATCATTGCTATGCTTCAGCCATGGAACTGTTGTTTTCAAGTTTTCATGGTGACAAGTGATTGACAAGTAATGTCATTTGGCATGAGCCACAAGGTATCAAAAATCGAGTAATACATGAATTGAACTGAATGTTGAATATATATATATATATATATATATATAGATTTTCTTTTACAAATTTATTTATATTTCATTATATGATTATTACACATTCTATATGGACACTGTTTTTGTTATGATTATCTTTGATTTTTTTCATTCCCTATGTATCTCCTGGAGTGTCTTCACATTTCCCATGGGTTTTTGAGAAACAGTGATCTGTGCTGACATATTCATGCTCGCCTCGGATGCTCAGGTCAGCTGACCACCTCCTCCTGAGTGTACCCAAGACTCAAAGCTCAGAGGGGTCCTGGCTTTGCTGTGGCAGCACCCACACTATAGAATAAGCTGCCTTTATACATTAGACAAGCCTCCTCTATAACTGTTTTTGAATATCTTCCCCATTTGTTCATTTTGACCTTTGACATAGTGTGATTTGTATTAATTTTGATTTTATTTTAGTCAATTTGAATCATTTTGTTTTCTTCAGTATTTTACATTTAAAATTGTAATGCACTTTATATGCTACTTTTATTGCTTATGATTTAGTTTTAATGTTATTTTGCATGTTTATTAGTACATTTATTTAATATATTTAGCACAAATTTCTACATCCACCTGGACACCCAGTGCTGTACATACTGTAGCAGGACATCAACAAAGGCTAAAAAACATACGACAATTTTTTTTAAAAAGAAGAAAAAAAAAGCAATAAGAAGAATAATAAGACAAAAGTTAAGAAGGAAAGGCCTGCGCCAAAAGATGGGATCTGAGCATGGCTTTTAAAGGCATAAAATAGTGTGTAGCACTTTGTTCAACTCTGTTGTTTTTGAATTGTTATAAATAAAGTGCAAAGACAGTTGTGAGGTGCTGGTAGTAAACAAATTTGAAACTAGATGTAAGCGGCAGTTGATTTTTGACCTTGAGGTGTTCATTACATTGTCATACTGGTAGGTTAAGTTCTTGTTGCACATCTGATGGGGATTAGAGGTAGAGTAACAGAAATGAGTAAAAAAACCTTCAGAAAATTCCAGTTTTCTAACACAAAGAAGCTGTGTTTAGCTCAGAAAGCCTTAGAATTCCTCCACTGACTCCAAACGTTTGTTTTTCCTCTCTGGGTCTTGTCATGTCAGGTTTCCACTGGTCAGGTCGAGTCCCAGCAGTTGTCCCGGAAAGCTGCGTCCTCATCATGGTGGGCCTCCTCGTTGGAGGGGTGATCTACGGGGTCCGTCACTCTGCTCCCCCAACTCTGAGCGCTGATGCTTTCTTCCTCTTTCTGTTGCCGCCCATCGTCTTAGATGCAGGATATTTCTTGCCGGGGAAGCTGTTCTTCGAAAACCTTGGTACCATTCTCTGGTTGGTAGACCACAAGTGTTTTTATGTGTCTACGTGGGATTTTGATTTGCCAGTGCTGTCTACCAAACAGTTTGTCCCCTTCCTGATTTCTTATTTTTTTGCATGTTTGTCACACTTATATCTTTCAGATCATCAAGCAAATTTAGATATTAGACAAAGATAACACAAGTAAACAGAAAATGCAGTTTTTAAATTGAGATTTTTATTAGTAATGGGGGAAAAAATCCAAACCTACATGGCCCTGTATGAAAAAGGGATTGACCCCCCACCCCCCCAGTTAAAAGAAAAATAACTGTGGTTTTTTATCACATCTTTGGAAAGCTGAGTTCAGTTTCTCTAGCCACACCCAGGCCTGATTACTGCCACACCTGTTCTCAATCAAGAAAGTACTTAAATAGGACCTGCCTGACAAAGTGAAGAAGACCAAAAGATCCTCAAATTCAGGAACTAATGAGAAACAAAGTCATTGAGATCTATCAGTCTGGAAAAGGTTCCAAAGCCATTTCTAAAGCTTTGGGACTCCAGAGAACCACAGTGAGAACCATTATCCACAAATGGTGAAAACATGGAACAGTGGTGAACCTTCCCAGGAGGGGCCGGCCGACCAAAATGACCCCAAGAGCACAGCGACGACTCATCCAAGAGGTCACAAAAGACCCCAGAACAACATCCAAGAACTGCAGGCCTCACTTGCCTCAATGAAGGTCAGTGTTCATGACTCCCCCATCAGAAAGAGACTGGGGGGCAAAAATGGCTGCATGGCAGAGTTCCAAGACCAAAACCACTGCTGAGCAAAAACAACATAAAGGCTCGTCTCAGTTTAGCCAGAAAGCATCTTGATGATCCCCAAGACTTTTGGGAAAATACTCTGTGGACTGACGAGACAAAAGTGGAACTTTCTGGAAGGTGGAGGTCCCATTACATCTGGCGTAAAAGTAACACGGCATTTCAGAAAAGGAACATCATAGCAACAGTAAAATGTGGTGGTGGTAGTGTGATGGTCTGGGGCTGTTTTGCTGCTTCAGGACCTGGAAGACTTGCTGTGGTAAATGGAACCATGAATTCTGCTTCTACCAAAAAATCCTGAAGGAGAACGTCCGGCCATCTGTTGGTGACCTCAAGCTGAAGCGCACTTGGGTTCTGCAGCAGAACAATGATCCAGAACACACCAGCAAGTCCACCTCTGAATGGCTTAAGAACAACAAAATGAAAACTTTGGAGTGGCCTAGTCAAAGTCCCCACCTGAATCCCATTGAGATGCTGTGGCATGACCTTAAAAAGGCGGTTCATGCTGGAAAAGCCTCCAATGTGGCTGAATTACAACAATTCTGCAAAGATGAGTGGAACAAAATTCCTCCACAGCGCTGTAGAAGACTCACTGCCAGTTATCACAAACGCTTGATGCAGTTGTTGCTGCTAAGGTGGAACAACCAGTTATTAGGTTTAGGGGAAGATCACTTTTTCACACAGGGACATGGAGGTTTGGATTTTTTTCCCCCTTAATAATAAAAATCTTCATTTAAAAAGTGCATTTTGTCTTTACTTGTGTTATCTTTGTCTAATATTTAAATTTATTTGATGTGAAACATTTAAGTGTGACAAACATGCCAAAAAAAAAAGAAATCAGGAAGGGGGCAAACACTTTTTCACACAACTGCATAAATAAATATGCAAGCATTAGTTAAATCGTGATTCCAGATGTTGTGTTGTACACCTTCAGGTATGCAGTGCTGGGAACCTTATGGAACGTCCTGGGTATCGGCATGTCTCTGTACGGTGTTTGCCTGCTGGCTCCGAGCTCTTTAGGCGACGTCTCTCTGCTCCACTGCCTGTTGTTTGGCTCCCTGATCGCTGCCGTCGACCCTGTGGCCGTGCTCTCCGTCTTCCAGGAGATGCAGGTCAACGAACAGCTGCATATCTTGGTGTTCGGAGAGTCGCTGCTTAACGACGCCGTCACAGTGGTGAGGGATGAAGTGGTGTGTGCCCAGTCAGGTTGTCCCTGATACAAAGAGCAAATTGAAAATGCAACTCTTCCTCTCAGGTGCTCTACAAGCTGTTTGAGTCCTTCCTGCGCCTGCCGTCAGTGTCTGGGCTGGATGTCTTGTTGGGGGGGTGCAGGGTGGTGGTGGTGGGCCTTGGAGGCCTGTTTGTGGGCCTCTTCTTTGGCCTGGTGGCGGCCCTCACCTCACGGTTCACCTCCAGAGCCCAAGTCATCGCCCCACTCTTTGTCTTCCTCTATTCCTACTTATCCTACCTTACCTCTGAGATGCTTCACCTCTCCGGCATCATGGCGTGAGTGCTCCTTATAAAAAAATCACTTTTTCTCTTTGCATGTCCATAAAAAGTTGGAACACTGTGCAAAATGTACATAAAACATTTTATTTACATAAAAACAGAATTACGCAAGTTGCAAAACTCATATCTCACATAACTGATATGAGATTTTTTTCATGTTAAAACACAGACACACTCCGTACTGGTTGAAGCAGAAAGCACCAGTCCTCACTCTGGTTCCACCCGGAGGCTTTTTTTTGTATTACGGGAAAGTTTTTCCTCTCCATCAGCCATTCCCCTGTGCATGCTCAGGGCATAAGATTGAAAGGGAAGATTTGTTGCAATTCGAATGTCCTCAGCAAGGCTGTTTAACTTTAACTGAATTTACTTTGACCGGGGCGTCAAACTCATTTTAGCTCAGAGGCACAAATACAGTTTAATTGGTTAATTTCCCCCTGAGATTAATGAAATATCTTTGATTTGATATTATTTAATTCAATCTCAGGTGGACCACAGTAAGATACATGATGAGAGCTATAAACTTTTCCCTTTGTTTTAGTGCAAAGCAGATGTTTATCAAGATGTTTAAATTTAGTGAAATTTCCTTTTAAAGGATACAAGTGCCTTCCTTAAAAACTAGACATTGGAACTTTGCAGGAGCGGATCTGTCTCTTGTTGGATCATGTGACCTGGAGCGCTTTGCTTTATGGCTCAATGACTTTGCAATCAGCTGATCAAAGCGGTCTGCAAATGCAATTTCAAAATATGGATAGACTGTTTACTTATGCAAAAGTGTGTGGCCTGTGGAAAGTTACAGGTTTAGTGCCTCTATTTACCAAAAGTTACATGGGATGAACAAACCTAGTCAAACAAATCAAAATTTTAAATTGTTTTTGTAATTTGATATGTTTCTATCACTTTATTTTCATTTTGCACAGTGCTCACCTTTTTTTTTTTTTTTTTTTAAACGGGGCGTTTTAATGTGCCGTCTCACAGTTTGGGTTTTTCCTCCATCTTGTAGTATTGTGACCTGTGCTGTCACCATGAAGCAGTATGTGGAAGCGAACGTGTCAGAGCGCAGTAACACCAGCATCCAGTACTTCCTGAAGATGTGGAGCAGCGTGAGTGAAACCTTAATCTTCATCTTCCTGGGTGTGTCCACCATACAGGACGTCCATATGTGGAGCTGGCCCTTCGTCTGCTCCACCCTCTTGCTCTGCCTCATCTGGAGGGCCACAGGTAGCTTTAAAAAGGTCTTTCCTGCACTTTAAACCAGCAGATAAGTGCTCTTAGGCTCACAGTTGAACTGCTTGCAAGGTGTTCTCCTGCTGACTGCTGTGGTGAACAAGCTTCGGAGGAACACGGTGACCTTCAGAGACCAGTTCATCATTGCCTATGGTGGGCTGAGAGGAGCCATCTGCTTCTCGCTGGTCTTCCTGATCGATGACTTCCCAAAGAAAAGACTCTTCATCACAACCACCATTGTGGTCATTCTCTTTACGGTCTTTGTACAGGTGGGGAGTGGATAGAATAAGCAGGGCTACATCCTCTAAAAGTTCAATAGCTTTATCAGTCAGGGTCTTAAAATCAGGTCCATGTAGCCTCAGATGAACAACACATTTACATTCCACTCTTATTGTACATGCAAAATGTGACACCAAACAGTACCCCCCATGTAAGCTAGATGGCCTCACATTGGCTCTTGAATAAGGATGTATGCTGTTGACTTTATCAATATGATACCAATATCGATGGTCCTTATCCATACCAATATTTATCGATACTCTTATTGATACTACAACGTAATTCAGAGTAAACAAAACACCGCAAGATGTTAAAGATTCAAAGTTTTTCCTCACAAGGAAGATCAGAGCAGAACAGAGGCTTTTCTCACAATTAAAAGCTTCTTAAAAGAGAAGTAGTTTCATGTTCTTTATTCAGACATTAATAGTGAAAAACGTAGGGTTTGATTTTCACCTTGACAGTTTCGGCGAACTGCTGTCGCCGTCATCAGAAGTTGTTCCACTGACAGCGCCTGACGTGTCAGCCGGCAGATGTCGACATCCGGCCTGGACGGCACGTCCAGTGACATTGATGGATTCATCGGGTCCACCACACCCACACCTGGATGGTGTGGGGAGGCTAGCCCAATAGCCGGTCCACCACAGAGCTTACGCTCCCCCACCGTACTATTTCCTTTGGAGCAAAGCGTCCCAGGCGTGGGAAAGCATGAACCCTGTCCTTCGTCTCTGTTCATGGCTCTCTGCACGTCTCCTGATCTCCACAGCCTCCTTAACCCACCGTTTGAACTTGTTTTCCTCAGTGCCAATGACTCGTGCCCCATCCCAGTCCATGACGTGGTTGTTCCTCATGCAGTGGTCTGATATAGCTGATTTGAGGTTTTGCTTAGTGCTTAGTTCAACGCATCACGAGAAAACACGGGATAGGGGCCATTATCAAACCATACAAAAAACTCCATCGTCTGGTGCATCCAAAAGATAAGATAGAGGACAAAAATAAGTGCAATGTCATATATGAGATACCATGCATATCGGGCAATAACACATATCAGGGAGACTGGAAGAACATTTCACACAAGAAAAGTAGAACATCAGAAGGAATGCGCAAAGGAAAAAGCATCACGTCTCACACGATCCCAGAAAGAAAGAGCACTAAGCCAAAACCTCAGGTCAGGAGACGTGCAGATAGAGCCATGAACAGAGACGAGGGGAGCTGCATGCTTTCCCACCCCTGGGACGCTCTGCTCCAAAGGAAACAGTACGGCGGAGGAGCGGTACGCTCGGTGGTGGACCGTACCATCGGACTAGCCTCCCCATACCATACAGGTGTGGGCGTGGTGGGTCACTGGGTGTGCCGTCCAGGTCGGATGGCAAGATCTGCTGGCTGACACGTCAGGCGCTGTCAGTGGAACAACTTCTGATGAAGGTGACAGCAGTTCGCCGAAACTGTCAAGGTAAAAATCAAACCTTATGTTTTTCACTATTGATGTCTGAATAGAGAACATGATACTACTTGTAAGTAGACATGATGAACATTTTTGAACTTGTTAAAAGAGAAGATCAGAAAAAATAAATATATAAACAGAACAGTGCAGTGGAGGCACTTCTGCAGCTTTGGACCCTGACAGTTTTTGTGAAGAAAAAGCAATATATTTACTTTCTCAGGCTGCAGCCGAGACCTCTCTAGGCCTAGCAGCAACCTCTGGCGAGATAATTGAAGCCATACGGAAGTGCAAAAAAAATTGTATTTCACCTCTTATCTGCTAGGTGCTGGCTCCAAAACAGAGCAAATCCCCACAGACGCCTATGTTAAAAAGGCTAATTTCACAGCATAAATAAACATGTTTACAGCCTGGTTCAAAGCATCATTGTAGGTTTAAAAGGTCAACTTCATGACAACTGTGAGGGGTTGAAATTTGTTCATAACTCATCCGTTTAGATATTATTCAATCATGAAATTACACATAGTTAGGGGCGTGTCCTTTTGACTGACAGGCAGCAGACTGGATTCCGGCCTGCTAGCTGGTGGCTAATAGCTAGCTCCCAAAACTGGTCCCAGGAAGGCTGCAGCCAGTAGCAGAGCTGCACAACAGTGGTTTTTAGCCAGTTAACAGCAAGTCCGAGCGTGCCTTACCTCTAATCTTTGTTAGTTCCTCTTATTACCTCTGCCAAGGAGTTAATGTTTTCAGTAGCATTGGTTTGTCTGTCTGTCAGCAACTTTATGGAAAAAGTTCTGGATGGATTGACCTGAAATTTTCACCAGCCGTGTATCTCAGTCCAAGGACAAACCCATTAAATTTTGGTGGTGATCCGGATCACCTTCTGGATCCAGGAATGTTCTGAAGGATTCTTTATCACTGCGAGGACTGCTTGGCGGAGGTCTGCGCTCTCCGAGTGCCTTTCTAGTCTTCGGGTTAGCTCAGTTAGCATTTAGCCCAGAGTACGTTGACTGTCAATTATTTGCCTCGAGGCCTCTCTTTGCCCATTTTTGTATTTCTGGGAGTGACGACACACGTCACATGACCAAGATAGCGATATTGGGAACGCCCAACTGACTTCACTTTTAGCTCTTCGGAAACTAATGGGGGGCATGAGCGGAAGGGTTAATCCCTCTACAGTGAACATTATTTATATGTTCTGAAGTTTTTGTCATTGTGAAGCGCTTTGCGACTCTGTGTCTGTGAAAAGCGCTATATAAATAAAGTTTACTTACTTACTTATTAATTAATAGTCTATGCTTCGGTCTGAGTTTGTCTCCAGTGGCCCAGAACGCTTTTTCAGACGGCATTGACGGGGCCTGGATGCAAAAGTAGGTGAAGGACAACTGTGAGAATAAGGGAAGTGTGTCTGTCTTACTCTGATACCACGATTATCCAATGGTAGACATTCAAAAAGTATCAATAACAGTATCATTTGTCCAGAATCTGAACAGTCCCCTGGTATCGTTAAGATTAGGAACCAGTACCAGATGATTCTGGTACTTGGTATACATCCCTACACTTTAACTGTTTAATGCTGCAACCTGATCTCACAAAAATACGTGACATGAGCACGAACGGTTTTACTCATATACGTGTCCCCGACATGTAACTGCTTCAAATTATGTGTCACTGACACGTAAAGCTGCGCAATGTTAAGTCAACAGGGATGCTTTTCATGTCCCCAGACACAAATTTTTCAGCTTCAAATTACGTGCTGATGACACGTAAAACTGTGCAATGTAAAATCAACAAGTTCTCTAAAAAAATCACACCCATATTAGGTCGTTTGTGCACAAAAATACGGACTATATTACGTTTTCAACATCCACTCAGTTTATATGCAATCCACAGTTCTTCTCATTTTGACGTAGCCTAAATTCTTTTAGGTTTTTTGGCTTTATGCTGCCTGGAGAAACCTGGAATCGATCTCCACAACTTCTGCATGACAGACACCTGCTTTGTGTCCTACTCTATACTTCGAGAGCTGCTGTCATGCAAATTGGCTCATCACGTTTGCAAAGCTGAATGACAGCGCATGAAGTAATTGAGATGATGCTGCGGAAAAAATGCCTGTAACAGTTGCAGTCATGCAGTCTGCTGTCATGCAACTGTTACAGGCATTTTTTCCGCAGCATGTCACGTTTTTTTGTGAGATCAGGTTGCAACGCTGATATCCTACGTGCTCCTCGTTATTATGATTACACATCTCCACTGGTCTCATCTCTAGGTGATTGTTCCAGAAGTCTTGCGTTTCATTCAGTAACAGTTTAGAAAAGCATGTGCTGTGGTTTCTTCTGCATACCTTCCAAACGAGACACACTTGTTCAGTCTTTTCTGATAGGCTTTATGCACAGCTCCAGTACTTCCTGAACTTAGTACTGCACCTTTATTTCCTGTATTTCATGATTGGATGAACTGATTAATCCAGGTGTGTCTGACCATTTGCTGAGGTCAGACACACCTGGATTAATCAGTTCATCATCAGTTGTCATGAACTTGAACATTAGCATACTAACTGAGGCCTGTAGAATCTGAGCTGTGGTGCTTTGTTCTGTTTTGTTTAGTTTTTCTGCAGTTTCCCTGAACATTGCATGAGCTAAATTTAATGGGACATCCACATCTGGGAAGATTGGCAGCTCTCTTGAATGTTTTCCACTTGTGGATAAACTTGCTTACTGCAGAATGACAGAATCCAAACGATTCCCTGATTAATGAGTAACAGCTGCTTCTCTGCAGATCATTACTGAGGTCTTTCCTTCTTGGTATCATGTTCATACACACCAGGATGCTTTAGACCAGCAAACTGCCTTTTCTTTTTCTTTTTTTTTTTTTTAGTTTGTGACACTTGCTGATAATCAATCAATCAAATGCATCTGATCAGAAATAACTTCCTACTTATTCTCCTAATCCCTGAGGCAGTTAAGGTGAACTTTGTAGCATTTCTTGAGTTGTTGTTTATCTAAGGTTGTATTCTCCATCATTTTAAGGCCAGATAATTTTTTTCTATGATGTCCCGACGTAGGACTTCACCTTTGGGTGTACTTTCATTCTCATTTGACTCTAAACAGCTTACTTCCTTATAGTACTTTTTGATCTCATTGGCTGAGATTGTTTACAGGGGATGACCATAAAGCCGCTGGTTGAGTTACTGGATGTGAAGAGGAAGAAGAGAGCTCTGCCTACTGTCAGTGAGGAGATCCACAGCAGGGTGAGACACAAGAAGCAGTTAGATGGTGAAAGTACAGATAACATGAGCTCAGTGAGCCATAATCTGCATACTGTAAGCTGAGGGTTTATTCCACTCACTCTGCAGTGAAAGATCCAGACTTAGAAGTAAAAAATGATGATGATTTTCACATTGAATCCAAACCATCACCCAGATGTTGGGTTGGAATGATATCTGTTCTCAGCTCATAGATCACCTGCTGGCAGGGATTGAAGATGTGGTTGGCTACTGGGGACAGCACTACTGGAAAGACAAGTTAGTTTTTCTTATCGCTTTTACTTTCTCTTCTGCTTGTGGTTTCCCTGAAAATTCCTCTGCAGCGCTCCTACAAAAGTGAGACCCAAACCTACCAGTTGGTGGCAGCAGAGGCTTCATAATGTCATCTGTTTTTCTCTGTGCGTCTCTGTGTGTGAGGTTTGAGCAGTTCAACAAGAAGTACCTTCGGCGTTTCCTGATCCGTGAGGATCATCAGGCTCGCTCCAGCATCCTCCGAGTCTACCAGGAGCTGGAGAGGAGGGAGCAGAGGGGAGATGAGGAGGCACCTCCAACGTAAGGAGGATATTCCTCAAAGGGATCCAAAACAGTCCCTGCACACTAAAAACTGCTGGGTTAAAAATAACCCAACCGCTGGATCAGTATAGCACCAACCCAGCAGTAGTTAATTTGACCCAACAAAATGGGCTGTGTATTTTAACCCAACTAGATGGGTTGCACATTTAACTCAAATACTGGGTCAAATTACTTAATATGTTGGGTTGTTTTAACTATACATATTTGTCATTTGCCCTACACAAGTTACTTTAAATAGTTTTTTAAAACCAAAGAAAATCCCAAATAGAAATTAGTTTTTCTGCATCTAACCCTTCTCTATGACTACAGAGTATATTTCTCAATGTAAAACAGTATGCAGTGTCAAATAGGGATGGGCATATCGATACCTTGGAGTCGATACTTTGATACCAGCCAGACAAAATATTGGAATTAATACTTTTTGAGTATCGCGATAACACTGTACAGATACAAAACATACAGTTTGTTTCTACTTCTGAGAGTTTTAGGCGATGAAATGATGAAAGCAGCCAGATTTTAGCTTCCGTATCGCATGATGGTGGTAGCCTATCAGATTCTAGCATCCGTATCACATGATGGTGGTAGCCTATCAGATTCTAGCGTCCGTATCACATGATGGTGGTAGCCTATCAGATTCTAGCTTCCGTATCACATGATGGTGGTAGCCTATCAGATTCTAGCGACCGTATCACATGATGGTGGTAGCCTATCAGATTCTAGCGTCCGTATCACATGATGGTGGTAGCCTATCAGATGTCATGATGATGTTGCTATTGTTAGTGATGATGATGTTTTGTTGTCTTTCAGTAGTTTAATGCAGGTTATTGAACATTATGTTTTGGTAAGTTTATAATATCACTATTACATTTTCTATTTTAATATTTTCCACTTAATAAATTTGATTATTTTAGTTAGTATATATTATGTTATTATACGGCTATTTGGAATGCTGTTGAATGCTCCGTTGACTTGAGTGGGTTTTCCCAACGTTCCCATTATTTTAGTATAATGACCGCTGTCAATGGCAACAGATTTTTTAACCTGTGGTCTTGCGGTGATCCTAATATCCCTCTACATCATAAGTAGTCCGGTCACTACAGCAAGCGAGCACGTAGCGACACCTCGTGACCAAAAATGGATGACTTCCCAATTAATATGAACATCTTCGGTGAGTGTGGAGATTTTTAAGCTTTGGGTCCAGGCTGAGTTTAAGGATTCACCCTCCCCAAAACGAAAAGACAAAAAGAAGACCAGTGGTAAGACGCATACAGCTAACAGCAGAGAAGGAAATGTCCAGTTCAACCTACAGGAATAGCCGGTGCTAGCACAAATTCCAGCCGCCATGACTCAACTAACAAACGTTGCTAAGCAACAAGTTCCCCGACCTGGCCTCAACTGCGGGGAACTATTTTAATCTGAGCGTAAAACATCAGAAAGTTATTTGGCCCTCGCAAAAATAGAAGACTTGAATTTATTTTTTTGCAAGTAGCCGTATAATAAGCGGGATTATGTCTGGAACGCAGGTCATTATGGGGAAATACTGACCGGGGTCTGCATTCGCCCTGTCGGTCAGTATTTCCCCATAATGACCTGCGTTCCATACATTATCCCTTACTTATTTGACAATTGAAAGACGTTTTAAATCTATTTTTGTTTAATTTTATCATCACTGTAATTTATTATTGTTTTAAAAAGCGTTTCTTTCCAGTACTTCTGTTCTCAGGTTTTACTCGTATCTAATATTGCTCTTGCATTTGAGCAAAATGTACAATCATGTGATTTTCTTTTAAAGGACAAAAAGTATTGGTATCAACGTCGGTATCGCTGAAAAAGCGCCATAAACTCCTAGTATCGTATCAATATAAAAAAATTTTTGGTATCGCCCATCTCTAGCGTCAAATCAATAGCCTTAGTTGCCAGTATCTAATACAAGTTTTATCCATGACAGACACCAAAAAGTTATCTATTGTGGTGAGTTTACTGAATCTCCCTGTACTGCACTCATGGTGCAACTTTAACGTTCAAACTGAAAAGAATTTTTCAAGAACTTTGGCTAAATGTGAACATAACTAAGATAGTACGACACATATTTCAAATGTATTGGATAGCAATCATAAAAGGTTAAATTCCTGCTGTATTTGCATTTCTCATAAGCCCTTGTGGTACAAATACATTGAGTTTTGAGAATACCCCCCGCCCCCCTCTCACAGAAACATACCCAACCCAATGGTTGGGTTGAAAAACAACCCTGCATATTTTAGTGTTTAACCCAATACATGGGTTAACATAAAATAACCTAAATAATAACCTAAAATGGGTTACACATTTCATAATCCAGCATTTTTTAGTGTGTATTTATAAACTGTCAATTCTGATTCAAACCTCAAGCGTTTGAAAATATCCAACCAGAATATTTGTTTGACAGGCCACAAAACATACAGAATGAATAGGAAACCGACTTTACTTCCATAAAAAATGCTTTCAGAGTGGATCCTCGGCCCAGCAGCCGTCCCCTCCTCCCAGAGGAGATGGACAGCATCCGGCGCATTCTCTCAAGAAACCTTCAAAACTTTCACAACAAGGTAGTGCACAAGGGAAGTCTCTTTCAGTCGTTTGTGCCAAACCAATGTCATTTAAAAGTGTTGAGCATGCACAATGAAATATGCACAATTTTGACTCCAGCAAACACCAGCTTACAGCAGACACACTCTGCACCAAGACATCACCACGGACAGAGCAAGGAAGCCCCTTCACAGACATCAGAGTCTTGGAGACAGATACACGTATAATACAATCACACACTGGCCGCAGGTGCAAGTTCATGTTTGTGAATTCAGTTCAGTGTCTTTTTTCTCATCTCAAATCAAAATGAACAATCATTAGAGCGATTTCATTCATGTTGAGCTTCTTTGTTTTAGAATGTTACGCATCTCCATTCTATGAGAAATATACAGCAAGTTTAAAGCTCATACAGTATGAGACGAAATGTTCTTTCTGGGGTAAAAATAGTTTGAATAACAGCAGTATTCTGACAAGAGGATTTTTATTTTTGGGAACTTTAAGAAACTCATGCCAAAAAATGTCCTTTTTGGTGTTTTACTTTGTTTTTTGACGTCACAGGAGGAGGGTGGAGAGTTCAGTGAGTCCCACAGAGTGAGAACAGGACTCAGCAGATCTCACACAGGTACCATCAATATACACCTTTATTAGGTACACCTGTTTAATTGCTTCTAAACACAAATATTTTATCAGCCAATCACATGGCGGCAGCTCAATGCATTGAGTCATGTAGACATGGTCAAGTTCAAACTGAGCAACCGAGCAGCTCTCTGGACAAAAAAGCCTTGTAGATGGTACAGGTTAGAGGAAGGCGTTGCTGGTCGGATGAGTCTCCATTTCAGCTCCACATTCAGATGCTAGGTTCTGAATTTGGTGGAAACATCATAGTATGGATCCATCCTGCCTTGGATCGAGGCTTCAGGCTGGTGTAAAGGTGTGGGAGGCTAAGGTCACCGGACAGAATCCAGTCATGGTCCCTCGTACCCGCTTTCAGACACGAGGGGATCGCTCCTTCCAGGCCGTCGCACCGAGGCTCTGAAATGATCCTCCGTTGTCTCTACGTTTGCTGGACTCCGTTGATGATTTAAAGAGCAAACTGAAAACCCACCTGTTTCTCCAAGCGTTTTAATATCAGTAGCGAGAAGACGTTTTATGATCACCATGCTGATTTTTATTTAAATCTTCTTATTTCTTGTGTTGTTTTTTTTGTTTTATGTATATACTTATTGTATTTTATTTTCTTGTATTTTAATTAGGGCTGTCAAAAAATTAATCCTAAATTAATCCTATTGTCAAACAAGAGATGTCCTTTTTAATTACTACTGCTATATGCAGAAAATACATTAACTTTTGTTTTACAACTTAAAGGCTAAAACCAAGCTACACATCCAGGAGTAGTCCAGGACTCAGATCTGAATTTCAGCTTCACATTAGGATAGTTGTGAAGTCAGCGTGTGAGGACGTATCAGCAACATTCTGGACTAAACTGCAGCTGTCTGAAGGACTTTAGGGAGACATGCAAGGACAGGGTTTCAGTAGTTTAGTCTACTAAAGATAAATGCAGAATTCATGGTGAGACACCTTTAACCCTAAATGTGTTCTAAAAAAGTGAAAAAAGCAATGTAATTAATCAGGATTAATTTTTTGACAGGCCTAATTTTAATTATATATCCTTTGTACAGCACCTGGTGACATTACCTTATATGAAAGGCGCTATAGAAATAAAAACTTAACTTACTTTGGGCCTCTTAGGCAAGGGCAGTTTATTTGTATAGCATATTTAATATAGAAGACTATTCAAAGCAATTTGTATAAAGCAAAAGCATTGCAGTGAGGATGCAGAAAGAAGCATAAAAAGTACACTAAAAACAGACTTAAAAATTAAGAAATTGAGGATAGAAAATGCTAAGAAAATAAGGTGAGA
>JALJCO010014311.1:0-18157 GCA_023101725.1 Atherinomorus stipes | reverse complement strand
GTTGGCTGGTTGGTTGGTTGGTTGGTTGGTTGGATGGCCGGTTGGTTAGTTGGTTGGTTGGCTGGTTGGCTGGTTGGCTGGCTGGCAGGCAGGTTGGCCGGCTGGTTGGTTGGTTGGCTGGTTGGCTGGCTGGCTGGTTGGCCGGTTGGCTGGCTCATTGGCTGGTTGGTTGGTTGGCTGGTTGGTTGGTCAAAACATTACAATACCAGAAACAAATAGAACCTTACAAACCAATAATTTGCAAAAACAGGTACATGCTGAAGCCGAGGCTGATACTTGCCGACCCTGTTCATGACTCAGCAGTCTACAAAACAAAATATCTTCTGTCCATTTACATAGATACATACTGTATATGTACATATATACACATTCATATTGAAATATTCTTACAGATTCATACTACATATTCTTATGGTTACACAATATAGCTACACGACAGAATAATCTTTTATTATTTTACATTACATGTTAGGTTGATTGATCACTAAATTGCCCCTAGGAATGAATGTGAGTGTGAATGGTTGTCTGTCTCTGTGTTGGCCCTGACAGACTGGCGACCTGTCCAGGGTGTACCCCGCCTCTCGCCTGACTATTTTACATTTCTATTTTAAAGTTCACTAAAAAAGCACATAATGGTTTCATCATTCAGTTCATTCCACAGTTTCACACCGACAACAGAAACACATCTAGATTTTACTTCACTTTTTTCTTTAGCATCCTCAAATACCAACAAACCTCATAAATTATTTTTACTCTCTCTTAACTGAAATAATTTCTGAATGCCAGAAGGAAGACTTTCGTACATCGCTTTACACATTACTTCCAGTATTCTAATATAATACAATGTCTTTAAATTTTAAAGTATTGCTTTCTAATAAAAAGTTTATTAGTATGTTAATGATATCCCACTTTATTAATAAGTCTAATAGCTTTTTTTGTAACTTAAGTGTGAATGTTTGTTTTATTTGCATTTCCCCCAAATTCTGAACAATTTGACAAATAGGGCACAACTAAGGTGGAGTATATAATATACAGACCTTTAAGATTCATTAAATCGTTTACTTATAACAATATTCTGATCATTTTTGCTATTTGATTTCTAATATATTCAATGTGAGGCTTCCAACTAAGTTTGCTGTCTATAATGATACCTAGAAATTTGGTCTCATAAATTCTATCAATTTCAACCCCATTTATAACCCCCAACCACACCAACCCCCTTATATTATTGTAGATCTGATTACCAGAAAATACCATAAATTTAGTTGTTTTTTTCATTTAAAGGAGTGATGACATAGCAGTTAAAAACTAGTTTATGTTGTTGGCATTACTGCATATGTAAATACTCCAAAGAAAAAAACGGCATTTTTTACAGCAGAGTATTGTTTTGAAACACCAGACCTCACTTCCTCAGTAATACAGTTGGGTCCGGTGATGATATGGAGCTTTACCCGGAGACTACGTTGACTTCATTTTGATTGGCTACACCTTATTTGGCTATGACCTTATTTGGAGAATCTAGGTCAAGCTGCGGTCGGAGTTTGCTAAAGGCTAACTGCTAGCAACATGGGCACTTCAGACAGTGTGAGCTACGTTTATCAGACAAGACAGCATTTAGAAAATAAATAAACTTACAGGTAATGACAAGGTTGTGGCCCCTCCCTCAGTGTTGCTGCAGAAGTTTGCTTTTAAATCCATTTGTTTGAAAATCCAGACCTGACTGCACAGAAGTTACTACTAGCTCCATACATGCAGCTGAATCAGACAGGGAGGGGAGGGGGGGAGCGGACGGTGCATAGACCGTTAGGAGAGAGGGGGGGGGCTGTTTACTTCATAGTGTGCTCTTATTGGAGCAATTAAATTACGTAGAATGATAGAACTACGTAGAATGATGGAACTACGTAGAATGATAAAACTACATAGAATGATGGAACTACGTAGAATGATGGAACTACGTAGAATGATAGAACTACGTAGAATGATAGAACTACATAGAATGATGGAACTACGTAGAATGATAGAATTACGTAGAATGATAGAACTACGTAGAATGATGGAACTACGTAGAATGATGGAACTACGTAGAATGATAGAACTACATAGAATGATAGAATTACGTAGAATGATAGAACTACGTAGAATGATGGAACTACGTAGAATGATAGAATTACGTAGAATGATAGAACTACATAGAATGATGGAACTACGTAGAATGATAGAATTACGTAGAATGATAGAACTACGTAGAATGATGGAACTACGTAGAATGATGGAACTACGTAGAATGATGGAACTACGTAGAATGATAGAACTACGTAGAATGATAGAACTATGTAGAATGATAAGCTGCTGTCTGATTCAACTGTTTCTGAGCAGAGAGACAAAGCTGACAGACCATAAACAGGAACTTTGATTCTCACTCTGGACATTCACATGGCCTCATCAGTGCACAGCAGATCATATTATACACCCAAAACCCCAGAAAAGTGACAGTTGATGTCATGGCACCTTTAAGGAAAGCTTATTATAATCAAACCACTTTTTAACTCAGCTAGTTCTTTTTCTACAATTTGCATGAGTTTGTCCATATTCTTTCCAGAAAAAAAAAAAGTTTGTGTCATCAGCATTATAAATTTCAAGGTACTGGATACTATAAAAATGTCACTTAAATATAGTACAAAAGATTTAGGGCCTAAAACTGAACCTTGAGGGACGCAAGGAGTTTCTGTTTGTGACTTTGTGTTATTAATTTGTACATATTGTTACTTGTTACTAAAATAACCCTTTAACCACAGATGCATGACCCCCCCGTAAACCATGTTCACATTTTCCCAGCAGTCTTACGTGGTCAACAGGGTCAAAAGCTTTGTGTAAATCAATGAACACACACACTATCAAGTGTTTGATCAACACCAGCAGCAACATGTTCCACAATCTCCATCACAGCTGATGTTGTGGAGCAGTTGTTTCTGAAGCCCTTCTGGTGCTCATTTCATATATTGTTTTTATTGAGAGAAGAGTCCGACCTTTTCATTAAAGGAGCTGTATCATGCTTTTCAAATGTTACAAAAGTCAAATATAGGCATTTATAAGCTAGATATGTTCCCATCGTTACTATAGAAACTAATTTGGTGTTAAATATTAGTTTTTCGATGCATCTAATTTCCAACACGGAAGTAAGATGGCTGACTGTACTGAACCGCGGAGCTCTCGACCAATTGCAGCATGTTTTACGCCCATTTCATGACGTCGCCCCGGAAGAGACACTTATTCTGAAGGGTCACAGAATTGTCTGTAGCACCGGCACCGGCAGCTCTCATGTGGATGTTTTTTTTTTTTTTTTTAAAGGATTTTTTGGGCACTAGTGGCCTTTATGTGACAGTGTATAGTGACAGGAAAGGGGCAGAGAGAGCGGGGAGTGACATGCAGCAAAGGGACCTGGACCGGGAATCGAACCGGGGCCGACTGCGCTGAGGAACTGTAGCCTCTGTTCATGGGGCGGCTGCTCAACCAACTGAGCTAATCACCGCCCCGCTCTCATGTGGATGTTAGTTGTAAACATTGATGGATAATTACTCCGATCGACGAGATCAAACGGAGCAGCCTGTTATGGAGCTGTATGCGCTCGACCCAGAGTCTGATATGGAGTTTGAAGTATACGCAGTACCACAGAAGTACCACAGAGACCCCTGACAAGTAAGTAAATTAGCGAACAAATCATAGGCTAACAGTTAGCATTGAGCTGAGAGATGTGTTTGACTCACCAGTGTTTTTGTCTGTCCATGCGCGTTTTTATAGCAGGAACTGCGTCAGGTTTCAGAAGTAATCCCAGAGAAAAAAACACTTTACTGCTCGAGATTCATGAAGTTGTCAGGAGTGAAGTTCACACACAAAGTTGAGTTTTTTTTTCTGCTCCTGAAGTTATAATCCAACCACTTCTGGCAAGTCGATTCATCCAGTACAACAATAAACTCCCACGCTGAACATAACCACGCTGAACGTAACTGCATTTCCCCCAACTTGCTGTCCTCTAGAGCTTAAAAAAAAGAAGAAAAAAGGAAGAAAATTCTCCTGAATCTGGATCAAACGTCTGTTAGCTGATGGCTGCTTGTCTCTGAGGAAATCTTCCTGCAGGTGCAGTTTCTTCCTCAGAGAGTGTGTATCGGATTCTCTGAGTTTCTGTTCAACAGAGGGCGTCTTGCTACGATACTGAGCGTGCGCATTTGGACTTTCGTGATTGGTGCCACGTTCATACGTAACGCGGTGGGTAGTCAGCCGTTTGCAGGGAGGTAGCGCTTGGTTTAAATATTCATGTAGATTACTCAAATATGCATGAATGAAGAAAAATAACGATTTAAATCATTTCTTGATGAGGAAATAACACACTGACATGCTGAAAAGCTCTTAAAAGTCCATTTTTCATGATAGGGCTCCTTTAATGTTCTTTTCAGAATTTTTGAAAATTGTGGTAGTAATGATATAGTAGGTCTATAATCAGTCAGATTTTGTTTATCACCACTTTTATGAACTGGAATCAGGCTATTTTAATTTTGTCAGGAAAAATTCCAGTTAAGAATGATGTTACAAATAAAGGTGAGAGGTTCTTTTACAATAGCCATGTCAAGTTGATAAAAAGCTTTTATGCTTAAGTTTGAAAGTAGGTGTAAATTCCACAAACTCTCAGCACTGAGGACTAAACAGGCTCTAAGATGCTGATGAATGCGGGTGTAGCAGTCATGTTCCTAACTGGTCCCCGTTCCTCCTCTCAGGTGAAGGAGCTCGGCCTGCTGGGCTTCAGCGATGAAACTCACTGCCATGACGTGTTGAGGCAAAGCGGTGGAGAGGTGAGAGGAGCCCTGACTCTCCTGCAGAGACCCCTCCTGGAGCCCTTTCACAAGAGAATGTGGAGCGACAAGCCTGATCCTCCAGTAGACATCCACCACCCTGACAAGCAGGTGAGGCCAGGTGCACCTGCAGCTCTCTGATGCTCCTCCAGCTCAGCGTCCAATACAAACATCTACATCACATCCATGCCAAACGTGGAAAAAAGGCAAGTTTTCCATTTGGGACTTAAACCAGCGCCATAATCCACATCCTCACGTTCCACTAATAAGATCACATTATAGTCCACCGAAGCCAACAAAAACAGCAGCAATGTTCAAGATTAATCACCATTACTGGATAAATATTACAACAGCAGCATTCTAATAATGTGTATTCATGAATAAAGCATCCAGCCCCCCCCCCCCCCCCCTTGTGAGACTGAATGGATGATTAAAATAAAAAAACCTCTGAACGCTACGCAAGCGTTCCTGGTTGGATTAACCCTGATTCTGGTCCATCAATGACCAGCTAGATTTGATTTGGTTTGACGCATTAGAAACAACTGCTCATGACTTTGTGAACTCGTTCCCATGCGTTCGGAATCTGCGTCCACAGTTTAAAGGCAGGGTGGGGGATCCTGGAAAAACGGTTCGAACAAGCTATATTTTAAAAAATGCCCCCCCCGAAACCACGCCTCCAGAGCACAGGATGTGTGCACATGATTGACGGCAAACATAACCGAGGACAGCGAGTGGCTAGCTTGTTAGACCCTCACTGCAAACACCAACACCTCCATGATTCATCCACGTCCGCTTTTTCTCTTTAAGAGCGAACAGCGGCGTACATGAGAGCAGCCATGTTGTCTCGGTTCGTCTGCACTGAGACGCTCACGGTGAGCACGTGCACACCAACAGCAGTCGAGTTTGATACGTTCCACAGGGGATTCATTTATTTTTCTGTCAGAACGTTTCATTAATTGTCTGCAATCGGAGTGTGAAGAAGACTTTAAGCCTAAAGTAAAAAAGCTCCTGGAGAAGCTCGTCCACCCTGGCTTTGATGATGCACGGCCATGAGATCAGGAGGAGAGTGAGGATGAGGATGAGGATGAGGATGAGGATGAGCTGAGCTATGTACAAAGAAAAAGCCACTATAAAGTAACAAAATTGCCACATGTCAATTATTCTACCTACAATGACTTTGGCTGGACAACAGGATAACTTTGGAGTCATTTTTCTCAGTTTTGGACTGTGTTTAGTTATTCCCTTTTTTGCTTTGAAGGGCAGTATACTACACCATACCTGTACTACACCACACCTATACTACACCATACCTCTACTACACCACACCTATACTACACCATACCTATACTACACCATACCTATACTACACCATACCTATACTACACCATACCTATACTACACCATACCTGTACTACACCACACCTATACTACACCATACCTATACTACACCATACCTATACTACACCATACCTATACTACACCATACCTATACTACACCATACCTGTACTACACCACACCTATACTACACCATACCTATACTACACCACACCTATACTACACCACACCTATACTACACCACACCTATACTACACCATACCTATACTACACCATACCTATACTACACCATACCTATACTACACCACACCTATACTACACCACACCTATACTACACCATACATATACTACACCATACCTATACTACACCATACCTATACTACACCACACCTATACTACACCATACATATACTACATCACAGCTATACTACCCCACACCTATACTACACCACACCTATACTACACCATACCTATACTACAAAATACCTATACTACACCATACCTATACTACACCATACCTATACTACACCATACCTATACTACACCATACCTATACTACACCATACCTATACTACACCACACCTATACTACACCACACCTATACTACACCATACCTATACTACACCATACCTATACTACACCATACCTATACTACACCACACACCTATACTACACCACACCTATACTACACCATACCTATACTACACCATACCTATACTACAGCACACCTATACTACACCATACCTATACTACACCATACCTATACTACACCACACCTATACTACACCATACCTATACTACACCATACCTATACTACACCATACCTATACTACACCACACCTATACTACACCATACCTATACTACACCATACCTATACTACACCACACCTATACTACACCACACCTATACTACACCACACCTATACTACACCATACCTATACTACACCATACCTATACTACAGCACACCTATACTACACCATACCTATACTACACCATACCTATACTACACCACACCTATACTACACCATACCTATACTACACCATACCTATACTACACCATACCTATACTACACCATACCTATACTACACCATACCTATACTACACCATACCTATACTACACCACACCTATACTACACCACACCTATACTACACCATACCTATACTACACCATACCTATACTACAGCACACCTATACTACACCATACCTATACTACACCATACCTATACTACACCACACCTATACTACACCACACCTATACTACACCATACCTATACTACACCATACCTATACTACACCATACCTATACTACACCATACCTATACTACACCACACCTATACTACACCACACCTATACTACACCATACCTATACTACACCATACCTATACTACAGCACACCTATACTACACCATACCTATACTACACCATACCTATACTACACCACACCTATACTACACCACACCTATACTACACCATACCTATACTACACCATACCTATACTACAGCACACCTATACTACACCACACCTACACTACACCACACCTATACTACACCACACCTACACTACACCACACCTATACTACACCATACCTATACTACACCATACCTGTACTACACCACACCTATACTACACCACACCTATACTACACCATACCTATACTACACCATACCTATACTACAGCACACCTATACTACACCACACCTACACTACACCACACCTATACTACACCATACCTATACTACACCATACCTGTACTACACCACACCTATACTACACCACACCTATACTACACCATACCTGTACTACACCATACCTATACTACACCATACCTATACTACACCATACCTATACTACACCACACCTATACTACACCATACCTATACTACACCATACCTATACTACACCACACCTATACTACACCACACCTAAACTACACCATACCTATACTACACCACACCTATACTACACCACACCTATACTACACCATACCTATACTACACCATACCTATACTACACCACACCTATACTACACCACACCTATACTACACCATACATATACTACACCATACCTATACTACACCATACCTATACTACACCACACCTATACTACACCATACATATACTACATCACAGCTATACTACCCCACACCTATACTACACCACACCTATACTACACCATACCTATACTACAAAATACATATACTACACCATACCTATACTACACCATACCTATACTACACCATACCTATACTACACCATACATATACTACATCACAGCTATACTACCCCACACCTATACTACACCACACCTATACTACACCATACCTGTACTACACCAAACCTATACTACACCATACCTATACTACACCACACCTATACTACACCATACCTATACTACACCATACCTATACTACACCATACCTATACTACACCACACCTATACTACACCACACCTATACTACACCATACCTATACTACACCATACATATACTACACCATACCTATACTACACCATACCTATACTACACCACACCTATACTACACCATACATATACTACATCACAGCTATACTACCCCACACCTATACTACACCACACACCTATACTACACACCATACCTATACTACACCATACCTATACTACGCCATACCTATACTACACCACACCTATACTACACCATACATATACTACATCACAGCTATACTACCCCACACCTATACTACACCACACCTATACTACACCACACCTATACTACACCATACCTATACTACACCATACCTATACTACACCACACCTATACTACACCATACCTATACTACACCACACCTGCACTACACCATACCTATACTACACCATACCTATACTACACCACACCTATACGACACCACAGCTATACTACACCATACCTATACTACACCATACCTATACTACACCATACCTATACTACATCACAGCTATACTACACCACACCTATAATACACCACACCTATACTACACCACACCTATACTACACCACACCTATACTACACCATACCTATACTACACCACACCTATACTACACCACAGCTATACTACACGACATATACTACATCACACCTATACTACACCACATATACTACATCACAGCTATACTACACAACATATACTAAAAAACACAACCAGCTGAACCAGATGACTACAGACCAGTTGCTCTGACATCTCACATCATGAAAGTCCTGGAGGGACTCTTACTGGCTCACCTCAACAAGCAAGTCAACACCTTTCAGGACCCATTACAGTTCGCATATCGTAATGGGCTTGGGGTTGAAGACGCCATCATCTTCCTGCTTCAGAGAGCCCACTCTCATCTGGACCAGTCAGGCAGCACTTTGAGGGTCATGTTCTTTGATTTTTCAAGTGCCTTTAATACTATTCAGCTGCTTTGCTATGTGAGAAGCTCCATAACTTCCAGGTGGATCCCTCCACAACCACCTGGATTCACGAATCACCTCACAAACAGACCACAGTTTGTGAGACTGAAAGGTTGTGTGTCTGAGATGGTGATCAGCAGCACTGGAGCACCACAAGGGACTGTACTCTCACCATTCCTCTTTACACTGTACACCTCAGACTTCCAGTACAACTCTGATCCTGTCATCTGCAGAAATACTCTGATGACTCTGCAGTTGTGGGGTGTATCAGTGATGGACAAGAAGCCGAGTACAGGGAACTGGTCAGTCAGTTTGTGAAATGGTAACAATCAGCTCATCTTAAATACCAGCAAGACTAAAGAGATGATTGTTGACTTCAGGAGGAGCAAGAATAAGCAGCATAGTCCTGTCTACATCCTGGAAGAGGAGGTGGAGGTGGTGGAGAACTACAAATACCTGGAGTTCAGCTGGACAACAGACTCGACTGGAAATGCAACACTGACTACATCTACAAGAAAGGTCTTGAGCAGACTCTACTTCTTAAGGAAGCTGAGATCATTCAACGTCTGCACCAAGATGTTGCAGATCTTCTACAAGTCTGTTGTGGAAAGTGCAATTAGCTTTGCAGCATCTGCTGGGGAAGCAGCATCAGAATCAGAGACTTTTAGAAACTAAACAAGCTGATCAAGAAAGCTGGTTCTGTGCTGGGGAGAACTCTGGAGCCGCTGGAGATGATCGTTCAAAAAAGAATGCTGCACAAGCTGATGAAGATGATGGAGGATTCTTCCTCCTCTCCACAACACGGTGAAGAATCAACAGAGTGTGTTCAGTGGGAGGCTGCGTCAGGTTCACTGTAGGACGGAGAGATACAGAAATTCATTCCTGCCAGCAACCATCACCCTAAAGAACAAGACTGACTGATTATTTTGTTTATTAAAAAAAAAAAAAAAAAGTGAGCTTTTACAATACTGAATTTCCCTTCGGGGATGAATAAAATATTTTTCATTTCATTTTCATTTCACATATACATCACAGCTTTACTACACCACTTTTCCTTGTGCAGTTGATGTTGTGTTCTTTTGCACGTACCCCATGAACACCGTCTGACCATTTTAAATTTAAAAAACACATATAGACACAAAAACGGACTTCAATACATGTACCAATAACAGCAGAACACCCATGCAGACATTTAAATAATCATGTTGCATCAGTGCACCATCAGTGATTTCTGTCCCTCTCCCAGCGGACGTGCCGCAGGCTGCTGGCCGTGTACGATCTCCCCAGCTGGGGTCGCTGTGAGCTGGCGCTGTCCTTACTCCTGGAGCAAAGTGCATCGTACTCTCTGGAAGATGTCGTGCAGGCTGTACGAGAGTCGCACGACAGGGAGTTTATCAAGAGAGTTTTAGCCAAGGAGTGCCCGATCTGCCTGTCGGTTTTTCCTCACAGTAAGGTATGAGGACGTGAAGCTCAGCGCGGCTGCATGCAGGGGGGAATCCTCTCTGACCCCCCCTCTCCGCTCTGACAGATGCAGTCTCTGACGTCCTGCCAGTGCTCCGTGTGCTGTGGTTGCTTCCAGCAGCACTTCACCATCGTCGTGAGAGACAAACACATCAGAGACATGGTGTGTCCCGTCTGCTGGGAGCCGGACATCAACGACCCCGAGCACCTCAACAGCTACTTCTCCACGTTGGATATCCAGGTAGGAAAGCTGGTCATGGGGGAGCAGGTTGTTTCCTCTGCTGGGAGAACGTGGATGCTCCAGCAGGATCCAGCCCCAGTCCTCCCAGTCAATATAAACCAGTTTAATAAACCATTTATTCACATGAATGAAACCATTCACCATCGTTTAAAACCAGAGACAGCTTCATATTTCTGTGTGTTGGTATCTCCTGCCTCCTTTTCATTCCTCAGATGTATTTTTGTCTCTCTGCAGCTGAGAGAGTGTCTGGAGCCAGAAGTCTACGAGCTGTTCCACAAAAAGCTGACTGAACAGGCTCTGATCAAGGACCCCAAGTTCCTCTGGTGCTGCCATGTGAGTACAAATCTGCTCGGCAGGAATAAGAGAACTAATGAGCTCATCTACAGGTGATATTCAGTCTGACGTAGCATAATAATAACCCGCAGTGTTTAAGCTAACCAGTATCAGGGCAGGTAACTCTGGTCCTCCAGTCAGGTGTGTTGCAGCAGGGACTCTGGATTACCTGCAGGATCCGGGTAGGCAATTAGCTCTGGCCCATGGTAGTGTTAGGACCAATTACGAAACACTGCATCCATCACATGAGAATGCTTTTCTTCCACAGCTGCACTGGAACCGTGTTCATGTGCAGCGCAGATGCCTGACGGTAGCAGTACAGCTGCAGTGAGGACATGCTGTCCATCCGACATGATTTCAGTCTCAGCATTTGAGTCATGGCAGTTAAACATGCAGGGGAAACTCTCTATCTGTACATACATATGTATAACTCAGCTCATGTACATGCAGTCATGGAAAAAGAAAGAAAGTTTTACGCTCTCCCATCAACAGCTACGGTGTTGCACTGCCAAAAGCAGCTTTTAGGCATTCCAGATGTTCTTTTCTGTCCCTTTTAGTCACACGATTCACACCACAGTTGGTACTCGATTGCAAACCATTACTTTTGATGACGAGGGTGGTGTCTTCATGTTTTCCATGGATGTATAAAACCGACGGTGCAGCCGTGACTCTTTTTAGAAATCATTCACATGCTGGTAAACAACTCACAGGTGGAAACAATCCACCGCAGCACAGGATAGCTGGGTTGGTCAACTACTCCTGTGAATGCTCAAACCACAGCTTATAGTCCTGGAAGTCCTTACCAGTTAGTTACCAGTTAGTTACCACTCAGTTTGTCAGTTAGCAGTTAGTTAGAGAAGACAAAGCGAAGTCAAACCCTTTGACTGCAGATGTTGGCAATACCAGGACGACTGAGAGTCCAGGCTGACACGTCGCTCTCAGCAAAGCGGGAACTGTGGCTGCTGTAAATGAGCTGATGAGTAGATGTTTTAGCTTAAACGTCTGTCTCCCCGTCTCATTTGTTGTGTTTCTCTCAGTGCTCGTATGGATTCATCTACGATGGAGACCAGCTGAAAGTCACCTGTTTCCAGTGTCGAAACAGTTTCTGCGCTCAGTGTAAAAAACCCGTGAGTTTGAGCTGTCCTTCATTTTCTTATAGGTGTCTAAAAAACTAGCTAAAATGACCAGAAACAGTGGAATGTTTCTTTGTTGTAATAATGCTTCTGTTTTCATTTGTTTATTTGTGTTTTGTTTGAGAATGACAGAACATATAAATAAAACAAATACTTGTAAATATGCCAGATGTAACCAAAGGGCTAGTTTTTCCTGTTGGCCCAGACTAGGTCTTCCAGTTGCACGACCTTGCAAAACAACAATTTAATTTTGCCTTCGTCACAACATAAAACTGTGACAAAAACAATCATCAGTCAATGTGAAAACATAATTCAGTAAGAATGATGGTAAAAAGAAAGACAGCAGTTAATAATCACACTGTAAAAATCTAAATCCCACAGAGACAGAGCCACTAAACCACACAGCAAAACAGTCCCCAAAAACAGAAAACAGATATCCATACAAAATAATCAATAATACAAAACTGATCAAAAGATAAAAATGCAAAGACACTGGTGACAGAAACTTCAAGTTTCTGAGTTTCTGAGTTTTCGAACAGAACGATGAAATCCCGTGTGATTTCATGTGCGAAATAGATCGATACTGCATTTTTAGATGTCAATACTATATCGGCATATGAAAATATCGCAATATTCCAGTGTATCTATATTTTTTCCCACCCCTACCAACTAGCCTGTTTTAAAGGAGACATGCCTGGATTTACGCGGGCTCCGTGAGCGCTACGTCCCGGAGCACTCACCGTGAGCGCTACGTCCCGGAGCACTCACCGTGAGCGCTACGTCCCGGAGCGCGCACCGTGAGCGCTACATCCCGGAGCGCGCACCGTGAGCGCTACATCCCGGAGCGCGCACCGTGAGCGCTACATCCCGGAGCACGCTCCGTGAGCGCTACGTCCCGGAGCGCGCACCGTGAGCGCTACATCCCCCGAACACGCACCCTCAGGCGCTACGTCCCCGGAGCACGCTCCGTGAGCGCTGCGTCCCGAGCACGCTCCGTAGCGCTACGTCCCGGAGCGCGCACCGTGAGCGCTACATCCCGGAGCACGCTCCATGAGCGCTACGTCCCGGAGCGCGCACCGTGAGCGCTACATCCCGGAGCACGCACCGTGAGCGCTACGTCCCGGAGCGTGCTCCGTAAGCGCTACGTCCCGGAGCGCGCACCGTGAGCGCTACATCCCGGAGCACGCTCCATGAGCGCTACGTCCCGGAGCGCGCACCGTGAGCGCTACATCCCGGAGCACGCTCCGTGAGCGCTACGTCCCGGAGCACGCTCCGTGAGCGCTACATCCCGGAGCACGCTCCATGAGCGCTACGTCCCGGAGCGCGCTCCGTAAGCGCTACGTCCCGGAGCACGCTCCGTGAGCGCTACGTCCCGGAGCGTGCTCCGTAAGCGCTACGTCCCGGAGCACGCTCCGTGAGCGCTACGTCCCGGAGCACGCTCCATGAGCGCTACGTCCCGGAGCGTGCTCCGTAAGCGCTACGTCCCGGAGCACGCTCCGTGAGCGCTACGTCCCGGAGCACGCTCCGTGAGCGCTACGTCCCGGAGCGCGCACCGTGAGCGCTACGTCCCGGAGCACGCACCGTGAGCACTACGTCCCGGAGCACGCTCCGACGCGTAAATTTCAGCGGTTCAGATCGACCAGATAGGAAGTCAGACACGGGATTCAGTGTAAAACATCCGCCTGGACTGAAGAAATCACGCACGACCTTGTAATTCTCACGTGATTCCGTGATCTCACGGATCTAGTGTGCGTGTGCATTTTGAGTTATAAACTTGGACGTGTGAAGGCTTTTTATTTGAGTATGTATTTGTTTTGATTATGCCGAACACCTTTTAATGGTATGAAAACTGCTTTATAAATAAAGTCTGATTTGATTTAATCTATCTACACGGTGCACTCGAGGCACGCGGTGCGCGCTGTAAATGGTCGCATGGTCAATGTTGGCGTGAAACCGTAGGGAAGACGGGACACAGCGTACACCGGTGTAAAACCGGGCTTAGGCTCCGAGTTACTAAGATGTCAATTAAAGGCCTCCTTCCACTGAAAACCCGTTTAACTTGCTCCTTCTGAAATACGGAGGGTTTCCCCTTGTTTACTTACACATGCTGACTTGCTAGCGTTGCGTTTCCCCCAGTCGGCTGTTCTTTCTCATCAGAGAAACAATACGAAGAAAAGAGCGAATCGGGAACAGCCTCGCACTTCTACGTCACATTGCAAATAGCGTATCCCACGTGGGGTTTCTATCTGTCCATTGGAAGGCAGGTAACCCTCCACTACACACTAGAAGTAAAGACGGCACGACTGTAGCTTTGGAGTTGAGAAGCTAATTAGCTAACTGTTTGTTAGCATGGCGGAACAAACTTGTTTGTCGGCTCTATTTCCTGTCTGTAACAAAATAAGAGCGGAGGGCGGAGCTTCCTTCATACACTGATGGGAGGCAGCCAATCAGACAGAAATTCATGAGAAGGACCCGGAAAAGCTGCCGTTGGACCACAAGCCTCTCTTCTAGTATACAAATACAGCTGGATACAAAGATACCAGAAGGTTTTTTTAAACAGAAACGATGCAGAATGCATTCAATAATAATGGAGAACACAGAAATATTAATGAAATCACCATGGAAGTACAACTTTAAAGAGTGTAATTTGTTTGCGGCACAAACAGATTGTGTGTATCTTTGCTCACGCAATGTGCAAACGGTCTACTAAGATCTACCAACAGGAACTAGCAGGTGCAAACCGATCTAGCTGTGCTGTGGCTTTGCCATGGAAAGCTGGAGAGCATGTGGTAAACGCAGAATGAAATCCGCCCCCATGGAGATATTAGTGATAACGGTAAATGAAAGACAGAATCTGAAATAAGTAGAATAATTACACAATAAAAACTAGAAAAGCATTCGGAGAGCCAAGCAGCTCCTGCAATGATAAAAGAATCCTTCAGAGCAGTCCTGGATCCAGAAGCTGATCCGGATCACCACCAACATTTAATGGGTTCGTCCTTGGGCTGAAACACACGGCTGGTGGAAATTTCAGGTCAGTCCGTCCAGAACCTTTTCCCCAAAGTTGCTGACAAACGGACAAACTCTACAGAAAACATAACCTGCTTGGCGGAGGTAACACTACCACTAGTACTGCTGCAAAGCCAGAGAAGAGGCCAGTTTATGAGGAAATGGTTAAGCAGCCGTAGTCTGGAGATAAACACATACATCTGACGTCAGCAAAAAAAGGAAAAAAAGGACATAATGTCAGCTTTAAAGGGACTTGAGGCAAGATGAAGAAACGAAACTCACGACTGGCGCTTCAGGTAACTGCAGCCACGAGCCAAGCCGTCACGGAGCACAAACTGAAGCTATAACCTTTACTACACTTTTTTCTTCGTAGTTCCACATTTTAGTGTCTTTCAGTTGATCTGGATCGTTTGTGACGGCAGAAGAACCCATAACTATCGTTTACAGTGTTTGAATTTACCGCGACCACAACTGTCGGATGCAGCGTCAATGACGTCACATCTGCAGGACAGCGCAGGGAAATTCACCACCGAATCTCAGTTATGCAGCACACAGCCTGTTACAGGCAACGCGGTGGAAACGTTCTTTTTGGTTTTTAACGCTTCATCATCCATAAGCATTAAAAAACTGGACATGCATGTTTATTCTTTCGTAAATCCTGCCTCTAGTCCCTTTAACCGTCATTAAGCTACGGTAGCTGCAGATGTTCTGTTCACGTGTCCATGACCTGTGTTAGCTACTGTAGTGATGTTTGCTGTGTTAACTCTTGCTTACTTTAATAATGAAAACGTGATGTGTTGCCCTCACACCTCATGCGAAATGGTTCTGAGCCAGTGCTGCATGTCTGCAGTCCTGCAGCACTGGCTTGTTGCTCCTACAGCCATCAGTAAGCTAGCAGTTAATAACTATTTTTAACTTTTTTTTTTCTTTTTAAAACTGGTGTGACATTTTCCAGACTCTGGCTTGACCCCCATCAGTCAGGCCGGACGAACGAAGACCGTCCAGCAGTGTAACAGTGCGTTTGCTCCTGCAGTGGGAACCCCAGCATGCCGGTCTGTCCTGTGACCAGTACCAGTCCTGGAAGAGGGAGAACGACCCCGAGTACCAGAGACAGGGTCTGGCTGGATACCTGAGAGACAACGGCATCAGTAAGCACCAGCTCGGCCTCGTCACTGACCCCGTTTCACACCTTACAGGATCCAGTTTGCTGCAGTCCAGGTCTGACTAAGACAAATCCACGATCCAATTTGGTCCAGTTTTTTACAACTTGGCTCGTTACATCTGCAAAGCTGAATGACAGCACATGAAGTAATTCAGGTGACATGGGGAAGAAATGCTGCATGTCAGCAGCTCTGGGGGAGAAGACTTGGACACGCAGCAGTTGTCCGTCATCCAGAAGTCTTGGAAATGGATTCCAGGTTTCTCCAGGCAACATGCAGCCAAAAAACCTAAAAATGTTTAAGCTACGTCAAACTGAGAAGAACTGTGGATCGGATAAACTGAAAAAAATATCGATAAACGGATATTTATCGATTGCTGATACCGTATCTATATTTAAAACCGCAGTATGGATCTATTTTACTAAAGAAATCTCGCAAGGTTTCATCATTCTGTTACAAAATCTGGCAGTATTTTGTGAAATCTCATGAGATTTCATGACAGAACTATGATATCTCGCGAGATTTTATTAGTAAAATAGATTGATACTGTGTTTTTAAATATGGATATGGTATCAGCACATGAAAATATTGCGATATGTCAGTGTATCGATATTTTTTTCCCGCCATTATTAAAGGCCCTGTACCTGATTTTATAATCTGTGCGTATCTGCATGAATCCAGGCCTTTCTAGTTTAGGTTTCTAAGGATGGCGTGACGCTCTCTTCATGCCAATGTGGTTCGTTCTACATAAGTTTCGGTTTCCTATCAGCCAATCACAGCGCTTCTAACGAGGAGCGTCCTCCTCTCTCACGTGCATGGCAGCACTTGTAAACAGAACCGCATGGCGTCTGCTGAAGGGAAAGTGGTGATACGGCAGCAAAACAGCCTGTAAGCAGCAAAACAGCCTGTAAGCATCAAAACTGAGGAGGAGAGAGATGAAATGCAGGAGAGACCAAAGAAGGAATAAAGTTCGTGTTCTCGGTGGATTGTATGAAGGTAGAGAGCAGCTGGACGCCTCGGACTGAACGTGGACTGGAAGTCCACCTGGACACATTTACATTTACGTCCTCGTACTTCCTCTGCTGGTCTACCGATATAATAGTGATATTTACACCGTATATGATAGTGATATTTACACCGTATATAATAGTGATATTTACACCGTATATGATAGTGATATTTACACTGCATATGATAGTGATATTTACACCGTATATAACAGTGATAT
>JALJCO010014308.1:0-61194 GCA_023101725.1 Atherinomorus stipes | reverse complement strand
CAGGAGAGTGACGCAGGATGACGCTGTAGTGACGCAGTATCTGTGAGACGGTAGGCGATTCAAACCAGGCGAGTTAAGAAATTTAGCGCTTCAACTTCAACTTATTAATATTTGCCAATATAATAAATAATCATTAAAACAAATAATCAAAAAAATCAGTATAGTGAAGGGTACAACCTGGAGGGAAGCGGGGAAGATTCGATCAGCCCGGCGGATTACATTGATCTTCTGTACCATGAACAGCAGGCCATGAAAAAAGGTTTAAAAAAACCGAAGTCAGCGTCCACTCCGGAGAAAAAAAAAAAAGGCAAGAGAGCTCGGGTAGGAGATTCCTCTAGTGCGATGTCTTCATCAGAAAACTCGATGGATATCCTTCTCTCCATAGAGAGGAAAGTAGACAGCTTTGACGCCCGTTTGAACCTGGTGGAGGTTCTCCATAAAGAATTCCAGGCGCTCCGGGAATCATTGGAGTTCAGCCAGAAACAGGTGGAAACACTAGCGGCCGCAAACGCCGACCTACAAGACACGGTTAAGTCCCTCACTGAGGGAATAAACCGGCTGTCAGGAGAAAATAAAAAGATGAGAGAGTCAGTAATCGATCTGCAGGCTCGGAGCATGAGAGATAATCTGGTATTTGCAGGGATCCCAGAGCAGGCAGACGAAAACCCCGAGGAAACAATAAAAACCTTCATCCATAAACAACTAAAACTCCCCTCCGATACAGTCAATGGTATCGGCTTTCATCGCGTCCACCGCATGGGAAGTAAAATGCCGGATTCACGCAGACCAAGACCGATTGTTGCTAAGTTTGTTCACTTTAAACAAAAAGAGCAAGTAAAGAAGCAGGGCCGCGAGCTGAAAGGGACCAACTTTGGAGTAAACGACCAGTATCCTAAAGAAATCCTGGACCGGCGTAAAGTCCTGTTTCCTATCAGGAAAAAAGCCATTACGGAGGGATCCCGAGCTGTCATCGCGGTGGATAAATTATTTATTAACGGACATCTTTATCGGGACTCAAACATCACCCCGTGGCTCTTCTGATGTCAGGTACAGTTCAGTTTCATATCCTCCTAACTCTGATTAGATGAATTATTATCTGTTATGATCATAATTACTAATCTCACTACCGTTTCGACTTCACGGCTCACAACACGGATGCACTTTTTAAACCTCTGGTTTTTTGTCACACTTTTTCTTGTTTCACTTTCCACTCCTTTCCTCCCCTCTCTTTTCCTCTCACTCCCACACAGTGAACTGTCATTTCACTCGCGACTTTACAAACGTGAACACTACGGGTGTAGAAACTCCAGCACACGCAGCGCGAGGCACACATGCAGGCGCACGCACACACACACTGCAGGAAGAAACAGCGCGATGCACACACAGACAGACTGGTTTAGCCTGCAGCTTACTATTCATACTTACGGCAGAAATACGCGAACAGATGCACGGCTTTATTAATATGCATGTAACACTTATTTCAGCGTTGGTTGAATGAAAATAGTCACCTGGAATGTGCGCGGAGCTCGCACAGGGGATAAGAGATTAAAAATTTTCAACCGGCTAAAAGATCTTCAGGCAGACATTGTCTTACTTCAGGAAACACATTTATCAAATTCCTCCGTCGATCTCCTTCAGACAAGACAGTTTCCACACGTGAATTCAGCTGGTTATAATTCTAGACAGAGAGGTGTAGCAATTCTGATTAATAGAAGGTTAAAATTTGACATTGATGATGTAATCAGAGATCCAGAAGGCAGATTTATAATAGTCACATTAACTGTTCAGAATCTTGAGGTATGCATTGCAAATATATATGGACCAAACGTAGATGATCCATTATTCTTTGACTCATTTTTCTCTGCTTTGCATAACTACTCTGATAGGGCGGTATTATTGGGCGGAGACTTCAACATGGTATGTGATCCAGGTATGGACAGGCTCAGTACAGCAGGACATAACAAAATATGGCATTCATCAGATATCGTTAAGCAGTACATGAAGGATTTCGGCCTTTGTGATGCATGGCGATCTCATCACCCCACCACGAGACAATATACCTTCTTCTCCTCAGTTCACCATTCCTACTCTAGATTAGATTACTTCTTAACCAGCAGCTCACTGATGAGTGAAATCTCAGAAATAGAAATCCACCCAATAACCATCAGTGATCACGCACCAGTATCATTAACTCTGAGAAATAAAACTATTAAACCAGCAACTAGGAGTTGGAGATTTAATACATCATTACTGAAAGATCCTGAGTTTATCAGCTATTTTAAAAGAGAATGGTCCATTTATCTAGAGAACAACGATGTACCAGAAACTCCAGCATGTGTCCTTTGGGAAGCAGGTAAAGCAGTAATGCGAGGGAAAATAATTTCCTTCTCTTCCCATAAAAAAAAAAGGAAGCTGCAAGAATCTCAGAATTAGAAGTTAGAATTAAATCACTAGAAGACGCCTACCAGGTCTCCCCGGAGGAACACATGCTGAATGATATAAGGAAATTCAAGCTCGAGTTAAACAAAATAATAGACCAAAAAACACAATTCTTAGTTCAAAGACTTCGTTTAGAAAACTTCGACCATGGTAACAAGTCTGGCAAGCTTCTAGCTAATCAGTTAAAAATAAATAAGGAAAAAGCAACAATCTCCTCCGTTAAAGACTCAGAAGGAAGTATCAGCCATGATCCTGACCAGATAAATAACATTTTTAGAAACTTCTACAGAACACTATATAAATCACAAATAAACCCCACAGATGATGATATTAATCAATTTCTTAATAGTATCATTCTTCCAAAACTACAACAGGAAAATATTACGGTTTTAGATTCACCCCTCTCAATAAGTGAATTACATGACGCTCTGCAACATATGCCCAATAATAAAGCCCCAGGCCCAGATGGATATCCGGTCGAATTTTACAAAGAGTTCTGGACAATTCTGGCTCCCACTTTTTATAAAATGATACTAGAAATAAAAGAGAAACAGAAAATACCACCAAATATGAATTCAGCAAATATCACCGTATTATTAAAACCAGGTAAAGACCCGACACTTCCAGCTAGTTATCGGCCAATCTCATTAATAAATGTAGATCTTAAGATAATCAGCAAAGCACTCGCTAAAAGCAGTGTTTCCCATTAATTAATGAGACTGTGGCGGCCCGCCACAGTCTCACTCGGAGCCGCCACAGTCTCCTATGACCCTATATGTTTTAAAAAAAAAAAAGAAAAAAAATAGTCAAACCAGCCGGCATAGTTCTGCAGTGACAGCTGTAGCTACTCTCCTCCTCCTTTAGCCGAACACGCGCGTGCACACTCACCACAGCCGTTCATACGTCGGTCTTTTCTAGATGTGTTTTGGCGCGACCCATCAGATCAATTGCATGACACCAAGCCACATACGTGAGCGGACGGGACGTCTGCGTCCCACAAGAGCGCTATCAAGCTGGATGATGGAGCAGGAGGCCATGTTGATGATGTCATCAAGCCAGTCAACTTTAACCAGCCGAACCAGTCGAACTTTATCGCCCCGTGGTGCTGATTCCCCGCTAGTTCTCCCGCTGCCGCCGCGCCATTTATCTCATCCCCTCTCCGTTATCATTATGCTGTTCACCCGAGCACAGCGCCCCCCCCCCCAAAGAGGGACACCGGGTGAGTTTGACAGCAGAGAAAGGGTGTTGTCACAGCACTCTGTACTTCAGTACCGTCGCTACCAGCATTATACTGTCGGACCAGCTATATTTTCATGTACCGGAGGGATGAGCTGGGGTTCATCCGCCAAACAGTTCAGTTCAGACGTCTCCTCAGAGCGCAGCGGGGCTGCTGCTCCGCCTCATCTCGTTGGTAATAAAGAGCAACAAGGAGCCAAAATGTTCCCTCCAGAATCATTTAGATTGGGGGCCTCCGTTCCTAATCCCAGCCGCCCACATCGCCGGGTGCTCCGCTCCAACCTCCACGCATCATCCCACGCCAGCTGTCAGACATCCCGCATCTTTCCACATAGAACACGGGGTTGCGGAGTTTGAAATAAAACTGCGGCGCTACTAATTCAGCGCGCTAATTGAAAAGCTTAACATATATTAAACCATAAAATTATTTATAATTTTTCTGAGGTGATCCATCATCATCATACTATAACCAACAACAGTCCAACACTGCTTCACTCCAAGTGGATGTTCTCACACGTGTGCTTTATCTTTTATCCTATAACTTCCTTTTTTTTGAAACTTTTTCATAAGGCTTCATACAAATGTTTAATCTGGTCTTTGGCATTTTCAGGGCTGATAAAAACATTAACACAATGTTTTTTTCTTTCAAATACATAAGGCTTCATCCATTACAGACCTATTTTACTATTTATTTATATAGTTTTCTATTTATTTTTCGTATTATAAAACTTTATTCATTATAGTTACAAAAGCACGTTTGTTGTAAATACTTAAGCAAAATCCACTCAAAGATTTTATTATCTGTTCAGTTTTATTTTTACCTCGTAAAGACGAAATAATTTAATAAAGGTGGAATATTGCAGACTTATTTAAGGAGACCGTGGATCAGTTTGGTATTGAGTACCATGGAAAATTTACTGGTATTGGTATTGACTTCTAATGTCAGGTACGGACAACACTAAGAGAAAGAGGAAGTTGGTCAGTGAGTTGAAAATGTGTTGGTGTATAAAATATAAATATAAAAAGTATCTATTAATATATAACATAAAATATCAGTAAATTCTTATTTACCAACGTTTGTAAACAGCGACAAAATGCACTAAAGAGATGCGCGGGCTTGAAAATGCGGAGGGATAATCTGAGACCCTCCCACCACAGTCTCCTAAAATCCTGTGGGAAACACTGAAAAGGATAGAAAAAATAACTCCTCTGATAATACATCCTGATCAAACTGGTTTTATTAAAGGTCAACATTCTTCTACTAACACACGCAGGCTGATTAATCTAATAGACTATGCTACCATTCATAATCTGGAATCCACTATCATCTCGTTAGATGCAGAAAAAGCCTTCGATCGTGTTAACTGGAAATTCCTGTTTGCAACATTAAATAAATTTGGGTTTGGTCCTTATTTCATAGACTGGATAAAAATACTTTATAACAACCCTAATGCATGTGTGAGGACCAATGACCAAACTTCTCCAAGTTTCTGTTTACAGCGAGGCACCAGGCAGGGCTGCCCGCTCTCCCCTTCACTTTTTGCCATTTTCATTGAACCACTAGCAGCCGCTATAAGACAGGACAGAGATATTAAAGGGATCCCCGGCAAAAATCTAGAACATAAAATAAGTCTTTATGCAGACGACGTACTGCTTTTCCTCCAGAACTCATCAACATCTCTCTCCCAGACAATCACATTGATCAATAAATTTTCAATGATATCTGAGTACTCTATTAACTGGACCAAGACTACAGCTTTATCTGTTAATTGTACTTTACAAAACATTCCTAACACCACAATACAGTCTGGTAATATCAGATATTTAGGAATAAATATTTCTCCACAACTTTCAGAGTTAATAAAGTTAAATTATGTCCAGCTATTAAAGTCAATAGAGGAAGATCTCACGCGATGGAAGCACTTACCCATATCACTCATGGGGAGAGTTGCTACCATCAAAATGATGGTTCTACCGAAAATTAACTACTTGTTCTCAATGATACCCACCAAACCTTCCTCCAGTTGGTTTAAGTCACTGGACTCTCACATTTCCAAATTTCTTTGGAAAAACAAGCCATCACGTATCAGTTTAAAAACCTTACAACAGGTAAAAGACCGGGGAGGGTTAGACTCACCCAATTTCAATTATTATTTCCTAGCAAATAAGCTACAATTTATTTCCAAATGGCTGAAACCTACCCATCTAGATGAACCGTGGCTAGACACAGAACAAGCATTATGTGAGGATCTGGATGTCTCTGATTTGCCGTTCATCAGTTCAGCAGTCAGATCTCATAAATGCTTTAAAAGTATCAACATCTGCTCTACTCTGAAAGCATGGTGGGAATTCCTGAAATTAACCGAGTCTTCTATTATTCCATGTAAACTCACACCCATCTGGAATAACCTGGATATTTTACAAAACAAGAAAATGATTAATTTTGTGCATTGGAAGGATAAAGGAGTAAAACAATTACAACATATCATTGAAAATGGAAAATTCCTGTCATTTAATACACTTACCTTACAATACGGGATCAGTAGTACTAAATTCTTAGAATACCATCAACTTAAATCTATATTAAGCAAAAAATATACCTCTAACCAACTGATCCTGCAGACTCCGGTCAGGGTAGCAGAATTCCTGAATCTCTCTATCCCCAAACTACTGTCGAAAATATATAGATTATTATTAAAACTGGATGATTCAATTTCCCTTCCAACTTCGAAGTGGGAGGCTGACTTGTCCAGAACCCTTAACCAAAACACATGGACACAGATATGTTTAAACACGTTCCTAATGACTAAAAACTCAAATATGCAGTTGATACAATTCAAGGTTTTACACAGAGTACATTACACAGGACAGAGGATGTTCAAGATGGGTCTGTCACCTTCAAATATTTGTTTGCACTGCAATGAAAATACAACAGACAATTATCTTCACGCCTTGTGGTCTTGTCCACCTGTCCAGAGGTTTTGGCTTCAGGTATGTGATGACCTGTCAACGTGGCTCAGGTGTAACTTTCCTGCAAGCCCCACACTGTGTTTACTGGGGGACTTGGATGAGATCAACACGGTAACCAACTATGCACATATGATACTTACTGTATTATGTATTGCAAAGAAAACTATCTTGGTAAACTGGAAATCCAAAAATAATCTGAGCATTAGCCAGTTTAGGAATTTCTTAGTAGACCATATCAGTATTGAGACGATGTCTGCCTCCTCTAAGAACCAGTTAGATGAATTCCACTCCCTCTGGTCCCCTGTGATTAGCTCCATCACTTAACGTTGGTGTAGGAGAGCCGCCTCGGCGATGTGGGGGTTGGGTGCTGGCGAGTGCTTGATGGCCATGGATCCCTGGCGGTTGACTTGGGGGGGGGGGTCTGGGCTGCCTCGCCGCTGGGGCGGGGCTGTGTCCAGCCCGATGGGGGGCATGGGGGCCAGCGGTTGGGGCTGCTCTGCGGCGGTGGGCGGGTCGCTGGTGGGGCCCTGGCCGGTGGCTGTCGGCTGGCGCCGGGTGGCCGGGGTCGTCCCGGGGCGGGGGGGGCGGGGGGTCCTGGGCCCCGGTGCTCCGGGGTGGCCCCTGCCTCCGGGGCCGGGGGACCCGGCTTGGCGCTGGGGGGGGGCGGGCCGGCGGGACGTGCCTCCTCTGGTTTTGGCCGGTCCTCACAACCTGGTGACGTCTAGTCACTGCGCCGGGGGCCGGGGCGCCTCTGCTGTGTGCGTGCGGGTGTGTGTGCTGGTGGGGGTGTGTGTGTGGTGGGGCTGGGGGGTGTATCGTTGTCGTGTCTGTGTCGGGATGTGGGCATTCGGGATGTTGGTGTCGCGGGAGCGGCTATGTGGGGGGTGTGGATTTCCCCTGTGCTTGTCCTGCGTGTGGGGCTCTGGGGGTCGCGGACGGAGCTGCGCTTTCCGCCGGGGTGCTTGGTTTTCGGCGGACCCGTAGTCGTGTCGTGTCGTATCGATGTTGGGGTGTCTGGCGTGGCTGTCGGGGTATGGGGTTTTGTCCATATCGTTCAGCTCTAGTGTGTGGAGGTGGGGGGTTGCGGGGTGGCCGGGTCTTTTCCACGCCGGGTGCCTGTCCCGCCCGGCCGCTGTGTCGGTTGGGGCTGGCCTGCGCCGGTGGTCCCGTGCGGGTTGGTCTCGCGTGGTCCGGGGGCTGGGGGCGGTGGACTTGTGGCGTGGGGGGGGGCTGGTGGCCCCGTGGTCCCCGTCCTTGGTGTGTGTGGGTGGGTGTGTGACTGGAGGGGGGGCGTGAATGCGGTTGTGTGTGTGTGTGGTTGCCTGTGGGGGTGTGTGGAGATGGGGGGGTGGGTGGGGGTGCATGGATGATGGGTGTTTGGGTGTGGGGGTGGTGGTGCATTGGTGGGGTTTGTGTGTGTCGGGTTGGGGGGGCTTGGGTGGGGAGCGGGGATGGTTCTGTGGGGGGATCGGATGCGGGGCGCTGGGTGGGTGGGGGGTGTGTGTGTGTGGGTGGGTGGGTGGGTGGGTGGGTGGTGGCTCTGGCGGGGTTGGGGGATTGTGCGTGTCGCGGCCTGGGTGGGGGTGCAGGCTTGGGTTTGGAGGGGGGGGGCATGGACACTGGGGGGGCGGATGTGCGGGGACTAACTGGCTATACAGGAGGGGTGGGAGGAGGATGGGATGGGGGAGTGTTGACGGGGGTAAAGTCGTTGGTTGTTTGAAGTAGGGTTTAGGGGTGATACAATAGAGTGGGGGAGGAAAGGGGAGGGGAAAAAAAAAAAAAAATAGCAGCTCTGCGTGCCTCTTGGGGGGTTTGCGAGGCCTGGGGATGTTAGGGCCGGTGACTCTGGCCCCTCCGCCGACCCTTTCCGCTCCTGTCCCTTTTCCCCCCTCCCTGGCCTGGGGTGGTCGAGCGCCCCCAGGGGTCGAGGCTGGCCCCTCTGTGGTGAACGCCGGTCGCCGGGCCGTGGGGGCGGCCATGCCTGCCCCCTTCTGCCCTGGGGGGATCCCGGGAGGCAGGGGTACCTAATGCCGGTAACGGCTCTTCTTCCAGGGGGGGAATTCATACCCCCCTGGTCTCCTTTCCCAAGACCTCCCCCCCCCCCCCTGCTCTACCTCACACACACACACGTAGGGTTTTGGGGAGGGGTGCGTGTCAAGCGGGCGTGGTGAGGGAGGGCACCAAAGTGCCTTTGCTTGCCACGTCTAGAGACAGCCTGCTCCCCAGTTTTAACCACACTTAGACACCTAAACACATAAAATAACAACAGCTCACAACCACTTCTGAGGGGCGGGCCATATAGTGTTTGGAAGGAGGGAGGGGCCGGTTGGGGGGTCATGCCCCCTACGCGACCCCACTCCCGGCATGACTTGGCACTGCCCCTCAGTTTTAACTGCAAACAACACACATCTTACACACACAGTCATGAGCGGGGGGTGGGGGGGGGGGGACAGGGTCCTTTCATACCCCGGTCTCCCGGGCGCTACTGGGGGGAGGGGGGGGGCAGTGGCTGCTTCACGCGCCAGTGGTTAAGGCTGGCTGCATTGCGGGGGATCTGCTGGCCTGGGGGATGCCTGGCCTGCTGCGTCCGGGGGTGGGGGATGGGGGGGGTGGTGGGGGGGAACGTGTTGGGGGCTTGGAGCTCACGGCTCCTTCCCCGGCCCGAGCTACCACTCAGGAGGCACGAGGGCATGGGCAAGAGAGAGGTGGGTATGTGAGAATAATGAATGAGAGTGTGAAAGAGGAAATGTGGGAGGGAGGAACTTGGGCTGGAAGAGGGAGGAGATGTGGGTAAGTGGTTGGAGGAAAGGGGGGATGGAGGAAGGAGTGGCATGCTCGTGAGTGTCTAGTAGGGATGGTCATGAGGGGCTGAAGGAAGGAAGGGCGGGAGTGTGATAGGTCAGAGGGATGGGCGGGGCTGGACTTGTAAGGGGGGACTGTATGGGGCATTGGGGGTATAGGGAGGTGGGGGCGTATGTGTGGGGGGGGTAGGGAGGGGTTGGTGCAGTTATGTGGGGGGAGTGCATGTGTGTGTTAGAGGGTATGAGGAGGTGGGGGTAGGTGTGGACGGTAGAGGGAGGAGAGTGTTGGGGGTGGAGGGAGGAGTGAGTGTGGGTATGTAAGGTCGGAGAGCGGAGTGGGTGGGTGTATGTGTGTGTGGGGGGGGATACATGGAGGTGTTGGGTAGGGCTGGGCGGTGTGGGCGGAGGTTCGTATCTCGGTGTTCGTGCCGGGCATCTCGGTGTCGGTGTGGTGCGGTGTGGCTGCGGGTTGGTTGGGGGCCGGGCGCTTTGGTGGGGGGTGCGGTTTTGTTTGTGGCTTCCGGGGCTTTGTATGCGGGGCGGGCGCAGGGGGGATCTGTATCTTGTGTGTGGTTGCTCTTGCGGTGTTGATGTCTTGGGTGCCCGTGTCTCGATGTGGATGCGGTGACGGTATATCTTTCAGCCCTAGTGTTGGGGTAGGTGTGTGGGGAGAGTGTGTGTGTGAGCGTGGTGGCGGGGTAGGGGGTGGTAGAGGTGGTGGCGCCCTGGTGTCAGGTGTGTGGGGCAGGGACGTTGGGGTGGGGGCTGGCCTGCCCTGGGGGGTTGTCGTCTGGGGGGTCCGATCCTCCTGGGTTTCAGTTGGGCCGCCCGGGTCCGGGGGGGGGGGGGGGCGGCTGCTCCTGGGCGCTTGGGCCCTGGGCCTGGCGCTGTCTCCGCCCCAGGGGGCGCCTAGCGCCTGGTGGGGTCGGCAGCTGCTGGTCTTGGTCCGCTGGGGCCTGGGCCCCCAGACCGCGGGGGCTCCGGCTGGGGCCGCCTTTTGCCGCCCTTCGGGGGGATGCATGTCCGCTCTTTGGGGGGGGGGGGGGTACCTGGGATCTGGGCCTCTGGGTGGCTGCTGGGGGCCTGGGTCGTGAGCCTTGCGGGCTTCCTCCTCCTTTTAGAGACGAGGCTGCATCTGCATGACTGTATCACCACGGAGCACCCTTTATTATGCATGTTGACACTGTGACACTACTTCCCATTGCGATGACTAGGTTGTACCTCTTCTCTACTTCCCATTGCAATGACTAGGTTGTACCTCTTCTCTACTTCCCATTGCGCTGACTAGGTTGTACCTCTTCTCTGCGTAGTTCTGCGTGTGTTTGTATGATCTGAGGATATTTAAGCCACCTGCAGGTCCTCCTGTAGGGGATTGCTTGTTTTGTTTTCCAACAGAGACCTTGGTTGTTTAGGGATCGCGGTACAGATGTACCAGTGAACTGTGTAAGTGGATTCATGTTTTCTCTCCTCTCTCTCTTCCTCTTCCTTACTCCTTTCTCTCTGTTTCACTTTCTATCATTACCTCTGTTAACTTTCATTTCTCCCTTGTCAGGCCCAGCAGTATGAAATGGAATGGTGTAATAGACAAATGTTTAAATAAAGAAATAAAATGAATAAACATGATATCAAGTGGAGCCTTATGTTCATAAAGCTCCGCTTGGTAAAGCAAAACTGTTCAACAGAATAAAGCAATCAGATTTCCATTCTGCTTGCTTCGATGCTGGACAGGACAAGTAAAAAAATTTAAAAAAATAAAAAATAAAAAAATAAAGGTATATAGAGCTACATGCTGTGATGTCGATTACATCATTCACGTATAAAATGCTACAGGCTGTGATGTCATAGACATTACACAGGTATAAAAAGAAGCACATCATACAGGTATAAACAGCTACTGGCTGTGATGTCATAGACATCATACGGGTAAAGACAGCTACATGTTGTGTTGTCATAGACATTAGAAAAGGTATAGACAGCTACTGGCTGTGATGTCATAGACATCATAGAGGTAGAAACAACTAAATGCTGTGATGTCATAGACATCATAAAAGGTATAGACAGCTACATGCTGTGATGTCACAGACATCATAAAGGTATAAACACTGCATGCTGTGATGTCATAGACATCATAAAGGTATCGACAGCTACATGCTGTGATGTCATAGACATCATAAAGGTATAGACAGGTACATGCTCTGATGTCATAGACATCATAAAGGTATAGACAGCTACATGCTGTGATGTCACAGACATCATAAAGGTTTTAACAGCTAAATGCTGTGATGCCAACAACATCATACAGATATAAACAGCTACATGCTGTGATGTCACAGACATCATTCAGGTATAAACAGCTACAGGCTGTGATGTCATAGACATTACACAGGTATAAAAAGAAACACATCATACAGGTATGAACAGCTAAAGGCTGTGATGTCAAAGACATCATCAAGGTCTTGACATCTACATGCTGTGATGTCAGATATCATAAATGTATTGACAGCTACATGCTGTGATATCATAGACATCATAAAGGTACAGACAGCTACATGCTGTGATGTCATAGACATCATAGAGGTATAAACAGTTACATGCTGTGATGTCATAGACATTATAATGGTATAGAGAGCTACATGCTGTGATGTCATAGACATCAAACAGGTATAAACAGCTACAGGCTGTGATGTCATAGACATTACACAGGTATAAAAAGAAACACATCATACAGGTATAAACAGCTACAGGCTGTGATGTCATAGACATTACACAGGTATAAAAAGAAACACATCATACAGGTATAAACAGCTACTGGCTGTGATGTCATAGACATCATAGAGGTAGAAACAACTAAATGCTGTGATGTGATAGACATCACAGCATCATAAAGACATCATAAAGGTAAAGACAGATACATGCTGTGATGTCATAGACATAAAGGTATAAAACACTGCATGCTTTGATGTCATAGACATCATATAGGTATAGACAGCTACATGCTGTGATGTCATAGACCTCATAAAAGTATAGACATCTACATGCTGTGATGTCACAGACATCAAAAAGGTATCAACCACTGCATGCTGTGATGTCATAGACATTTCAAAGGTATAGACAGCTACATGCTGTAATGTCACAGACATCATTAAGGTTTTAACAACTAAATGCTGTGATGCCAACAACATCATACAGGTATAAAAAGCTACATGCTGTGATGTCAAAGATATCATTCAGGTATAAACAGCTACAGGCTGTGATGTCATAGACATCATAGAGGTAGAAACAACTACATGCTGTGATGTCATAGACATCATAAAGGTATAGACAGCTACATGCTGTGATGTCATAGACATCATAAAGGTATAGACAGCTACATGCTGTGATGTCACATACACCATAAATGTATAAAACACTACATGCTGTGATGTCATAGACATCATGAAGGTATAGACAGCTACATGCTCTGATGTCATAGACATCATAAAGGTATAGACAGCTACATGCTGTGATGTCACAGACATCATAAAGGTTTAATAAACTGCATGCTGTGATGTCACAGACATCATAAAGGTATCATAAACTGCATGCTGTGATGTCATAGACATTATAAAGGTATAGACAGCTACATGCTGTGATGTCACAGACATCATAAAGGTATAGACAGCTGCATGCTGTGATGTCTATGACATCATACAGGTAAAGACAGCTACATGCTGTGATGTCATAGACATCAAACAGGTATAAACAACTACATGCTGTGATGTCACAGACATCATAAAGGTTTTAACAACAAAATGCAGTGATGGCAACGACATCATACAGGTATAAACAGCTACATGCTGTGATGTCACAGACATCATACAGGTATAAACAGCTTCATGCTGTGATGTCAAAGATATCATTCAGGTATAAACAGCTACTGGCTGTAATGTCATAGACATCATAAAGGTAAAGACAGATACATGCTGTGATGTCACAGACATCATAAAGGTATAAAACACTGCATGCTGTGATGTCATAGACATCATAAAGGTATAGACAGCTACATGCTGTGATGTCATAGACATCATAAAGGTATAGACAGCTACATGCTGTGATGTCACAGACATCATAAAGGTACAAACCACTGCATGCTGTGATGTCATAGACATTTCAAAGGTATAGACAGCTACATGCTGTAATGTCACAGACATCATACAGGTAAAAACAGCTTCATGCTGTGATGTCAAAGATATCATTCAGGTATAAACAGCTACAGGCTGTGATGTCATAGACATTACACGGGTATAAAAAGAAACACATCATACAGGTATAAACAGCTACTGGCTGTGATGTCAAAGACATCATCAAGGTCTTGACATCTACATGCTGTGATGTCATAGATATCATAAATGTATTGACAGCTACATGCTGTGATATCATAGACATCATAAAGGTATAGACAGCTACATGCTGTGATGTCATAGACATCATAAAGGTAAAAACAGTTACATGATGTGATGTCATAGAAATTATAAAGGTATAGAGAGCTACATGCTGTGATGTCATAGACATCAAACAGGTATAAACAGCTACAGGCTGTGATGTCATAGACATTACACAGGTATAAAAAGAAACACATCATACAGGTATAAACAGCTACTGGCTGTGATGTCATAGACATTGTGGAGGTAGAAACAACTAAATGCTGTGATGTCATGGACATCATAAAGTTATAGACAGCTACATGCTGTGATTTAATAGACAACACACAGGTATAAACAACTACATGCTGTGATGTCATAGACATCATTCAGGTAAAGACAGCTACATGCTGTTATGTCATAGACATCATAAAGGTATAAACCACTGCATGCTGTGATGTCATAGACATTTCAAAGGTATAGACAGCCACATGCTGTAATGTCATAGACATCATTAAGGTTTTAACAACTAAATGCTGTGATGCCAACGACATCATACAGGTATAAAAAGCTACATGCTGTGATGTCAAAGATATCATTCAGGTGTAAACAGCTACAGGCTGTGATGTCATAGACATCGTAAAAGGTATAGACAGCTTCATGCTGTGATATCATACACTTCATAAAGGTTTAGACAGCTACATGCTGTGATGTCACAGACATCATAAAGGTATAATAAACTGCATGCTGTGTATTATACAGCATAGACAGCTACAGTATACAGACAGCTGTAGTATAGACAGCTACATGCTGTGATGTCGTAGACATCATAAAGGTAAAGACAGCTACATGCTGTGATGTCACAGACATCATAAAGGTATAAAGCACTTGATGCTGTGATGTCATAGACATTATAAAGGTATAGATAGCTACATGCTGTGATGTCATAGACATCATACAGGTAAAGACAGATACATGCTGTGATGTCACAGACATCATAAAGGTATAAACCACTGCATGCTGTGATGTCATAGACATTTCAAAGGTATAGACAGCTACATGCTGTAATGTCATAGACATCAAACAGGTATAAACAACTACATGCTGTGATGCCAACGACATCATGTATAAAAAGCTACATGCTGTGATGTCAAAGATATCATTCAGGTATAAACAGCTACAGGCTGTGATGTCATAGACATCATAAAAGGTATAGACAGCTACATGCTGTGATATCATACACATCATAAAGGTTTAGACAGCTACATGCTGTGATGTCACAGACATCATAAAGGTTTAATAAACTGCATGCTGTGATGTCACAGACATCATAAAGGTATCATAAACTGCATGCTGTGTATTATACAGCATAGACAGCTACAGTATACAGACAGCTGTACTATAGACAGCTACATGCTGTAATGTCACAGACATCATAAAGGTATAGAGAGCTACATGCTGTGATGTCACAGACATGATAAAGGTATAAAGCACTGCATGCTGTGATGTCATAGACATTATAAAGGTATAGACAGCTACATGCTGTGATGTCTATACACGTCAAACAGGTATAAACAACTACATGCTGTGATGTCACAGACATGATAAAGGTTTTAACAACAAAATGCAGCGATGGCAATGACATCATACAGGTATAAAAAGCTACATGCTGTGATGTCACAGACATCTTACAGGTAAAAACAGCTACATGCTGTGATGTCAAACATATCATTCAGGTATAAACAGCTACTGGCTGTGATGTCATAGACATCATAAAGGTAAAGACAGATAAATGCTGTGATGTCATAGACATCATAAAGGTATAGACAGCTACATGCTGTGATGTCATAGACATCATACAGGTATAAACCACTGCATGCTGTGATGTCATAGACATTTCAAAGGTATAGACAGCTACATGCTGTAATGTCATAGACATAATTAAGGTATTAACAACTAAATGCTGTGATGCCATAGACATCATACAGGTATAAAAAGCTACATGCTGTGATGTCATAGACATCATAAAGGTTTAGACAGCTACATGCTGTGATGTCACAGACATCAAAAAGGTATAAAAAACTACATGCTGTGATGTCACAGACATCATAAAGGTATCTAAACAGCTACATGCTGTGATGTCATAGACATCATAAAGGTATAGACAGCTACATGCTGTGATGTCATAGACATCATAAAGGTATAGACAGCTACATGCTGTGATGTCACAGACATCATAAAGGTATAAAAAACTACATGCTGTGATGTCACAGACATCATAAAGGTATAAACAGCTACATGCTGTGATGTCACAGACATCATAAAGGTATAAAACAGCTGCATGCTGTGATGTCATAGACATCATAAAGGTATAGACAGCTACATGCTGTGATGTCATAGACATCATACAGGTATAAAACAGCTACATGCTGTGATGTCACAGACATCATAAAGGTATAGACAGCTACATGCTGTGATGTCACAGACATCATAAACGTATAAACCACTGCATGCTGTGATGTCATAGACATTTCAAAGGTATAGACAGCTACATGCTGTAATGTCATAGACATCAAACAGGTATAAACAACTATATGCTGTGATGTCACAGACATGATAAAGGTTTTAACAACAAAATGCAGTGATGGCAACGACGTCATACAGATATAAATAGCTACATGCTGTGATGTCACAGACATCATACAGGTAAAAACAGCTTCATGCTGTAATGTCAAAGATATCATTCAGGTATAAACAGCTACAGGCTGTGATGTCATAGACATTATACAGGTATATAAAGAAACACATCATACAGGTATAAACAGCTACTGGCTGTGATGTCATAGACATCATAAAGGTAAAGACAGATACATGCTGTGATGTCACAGACATCATAAAGGTATAAAACACATACATGCTGTGATGTCAAAGACATCATAAAGGTATAGACAGCTACATGCTGTGATGTCATAGACATCATAAAGGTATAGACAATTACATGCTGTGATGTCACAGACATCATAAATGTATAAACCACTGCATGCTGTGATGTCATAGACATTTCAAAGGTATAGACAGCTACATGCTGTAATGTCACAGACATCATAAAGGTTTTAACAACTAAATGCTGTGATTCCAACGACATCATACAGGTATAAAAAGCTACATGCTGTGATGTCAAAGAAATCATTCAGGTATAAACAGCTACTGGCTGTGATGTCATAGACATCATCAAGGTCTTGACATCTACTTGCAGTGATGTCATAGATACAAAAAAGGTATAGACAGCTACATGCTGTGATATCATAGACATCATAAAGGTATAAACAACCATGCCCCAGAAAACAACTACATGCTGTGATGTCATAGACATCATAAAGGTGTAGACAGCTACATGCTGTGATATCATAGATATCATAAAGGTATAGACAGCTACATGCTGTGATGTCATAGACATCAAAAAGGTATAAACAGCTACATGCTGTGATGTCATAGACATCAAACAGGTATAAACAACTACATGCTGTGATGTCACAGACATCATAAAGGTTTTAACAACTAAATGCTGTGATGCCAAAGACATCATACAGGTATAAAAAGCTACATGCTGTGATGTCAAAGATATCATTCAGGTATAAACAGCTATTGGCTGTGATGTCAAAGACATCATAAAGGTATAATACACTGCATGCTGTGATGTCATAGACATTTCAAAGGTATAGACAGCTACATGCTGTAATGTCACAGACATCATTAAGGTTTTAACAACTAAATGCTGTGATGCCAACGACATCATACAGGTATAAACAGCTACAGGCTGTGAAGTGATAGACATTCCACAGGTATAAAAAGAAACACATCATACAGGTATAAACAGCTACTGGCTGTGATGTCATAGACATCACAGAGGTAGAAACAACTAAATGCTGTGATGTCATAGACATCATAAAAGGTATAGACAGCTACATGCTGTCAATGTCACAGACATCATAAAGGTATAGACAGCTACATGCTGTGATGTCATAGACATCATAAAGGTATAGACAGCTACATGCTGTGATGTCACAGACATCATAAAGGTATAGACAGCTACATGCTGTGATGTCATAGACATCATAAAGGTATAGACAGCTACATGCTGTGATGTCATAGACATCATAAAGGTATAGACAGCTACATGCTGTGATGTCATAGACATCATAAAGGTATAGACAGCTACATGCTGTGATGTCATAGACATCATAAAGGTATAGACAGCTACATGCTGTGATGTCATAGACAGCAAACAGGTAAAACAACTACATGTGGATTCAAGATATCATTCAGGTATAGAACAGCTACATGCTGTGATGTCATAGACATTACACAGGTATATATTGAAACACATCATACAGGTATAAACAGCTTGGCTGTGATGTCATAGACATCATAAAGGTAGAAACAGCTACATGCTGTGATGTCATAGACTTCACACGGGTATAGTTAGCTAAATGCTGTGATGTCATAGACATCATAAAGGTATAGACAGCTACATGCTGTAATGTCACAGACATCATAAAGGTATAGAGAGCTACATGCTGTAATGTCATAGATATATAAAGGTATAGAGAGCTACAGGCTGTGATGTCATAGACATTACACAGGTATAAAAAGAAACACATCATACAGGTATAAACGGCTACATGCTGTGATGTCATAGACATACAGGTATAGACAGCTACATGTTGTGTTGTCATAGACATCAGAAAAGGTAAAGACAGCTACATGCTGTGATGTCACAGACATCATAAGTTTAAGTTTAAGTTTAAGTTTATTTATATATATAGCCCTTTACAGTACCCATTGGACACACAAAGTGCTTTACAGCAGGGGTAACAGAAAAAGAGACAATGTAAAACATCATAAAAATGCAAAGTTAAATACTGGGAAAAATTAAGAACAAAGAAGATCAAGAGCTATGAAAACAACCAACAAAGAATCAGAACAGGCTACTCGGGGGAGCGCAGGGTGTACCTAAAAGAGAGTAAAATCTTTAGTAAATAAACTAGTTAGAATTAAAATTATTAAAAGCTAGACGAAAAAAATAGGTCTTTAGCCTCGATTTAAAAGATCCCAGCTCAGTCGTGAGACGAATGTCGGGAGGCAGCGAGTTCCATAATCTCGGGCCAGCAGCCGAGAACGAGCGGTCGCCCCACTGTTTTAATTTAGTTCTTGGGACTTCTAAGAGAAGTTGCCCAACAGAACGAAGGGCCCTGCTGGGGTCCCGGCGGACTAGCAGGTCAGCCAGATAAGGGGGGGCCAGGCCGTTGAGGGCTTTGAAAACAAACAAAAGTCATTTAAAATCAATTCGGAAGCGGACGGGGAGCCAGTGCAGGGAAGACAGGACGGGAGTTATATGTTCCCGCCTGGACGTGCCCACCAAAAATCGAGCAGCAGCGTTCTGGACGAGCCGCAGGCGGGCGATGGAAGCCTGGTTCAGACCAACAAAGAGGGCGTTACAGTAGTCCAGCCTGGAACTGATGAAGGCGTGAACAGCCTTCTCCAGGTCCCCACGGTTAAGAAAAGGTTTTACCTTTGAGAGGAGACGGAGTTGGAAGAAGCTGGTTCTGACGATGGCACTAATCTGTTTTTCGAACTTGAGGCCACTGTCTAACAGAACTCCAAGATTTTTTACGCAGGACTTGGGGGAGGGAATAGAGGTGTTGCAGTCTGGGAAGGAACTAAGCATGAGTGGAGTGCCAAACAAAATAAAATCAGTCTTGGCGTCATTAAGATGTAAGAAATTCTGTGCGAGCCATGACTTCACGTCATTTAGACAGTCTAAAAGCTTTGGGAATGACGGAGCGTGATTTCTGGTCAGGTGCAGCGGAAGATAGATTTGAATGTCGTCGGCGTAGAAATGGAAAGATAAGTTGTGCTTGTCAATGAGAGAACCAAGGGGCAGCAGATACAGCAGAAAAAGGAGAGGACCAAGAACTGAGCCTTGTGGCACCCCGTAGGTGAGTGGAACACGTGAGGAGGAGGAATCACCGGAAACAACGGAGAAGCTCCTGTCATAAAGGTATAATACACTACATGCTGTGATGTCATAGACATTTCAAAGGTATAGACAGCTACCTGCTGTTATGTCACAGACATCATAAAGGTATAGACAGCTACATGCTGTGATGCCAATGACATCACACAGGTATAAAAAGCTACATGCTGTGATGTCAAAGATATCAATCAGGTATAAACAGCTACTGGCTGTGATGTCATAGACATCATAGAGGTAGAAACAACTAAATGCTGTGATGTCATAGACATCATAAAGGTATAGACAGCTACATGCTTCAATGTCACAGAAATCATAAAGGTATAGACAGCTACATGCTGTGATGTCACAGACATCATAAAGGTATAAACACTGCATTCTGTGATGTCATAGACATCATAAAGGTATAGACAGCTACATGCTGTGATGTCATAGACATCATAAAGGTATAGACAGCTACATGCTGTGATGTCATAGACATCATAAAGGTATAGACAGCTACATGCTGTGATGTCACAGACATCATAAAGGTATAAAACACTGCATGCTGTGATGTCATAGACATCATCAAGGTATAGACAGCTATATGCTGTGATGTCATAGACATCATAAAGGTATAGACAGCTACATGCTGTGATGTCATAGACATTTCAAAGGTATAAACAGCTACATGCTGTAATGTCATAGACATCAAACAGGTATAAACAACTACATGCTGTGATGTCAATATAAAGGGATAGAGAGCTACATCTGTGATGTATAGATATTTCAAAGGTATAAACAGCTACATCTGTAATGTCATAGACATCATCAAGGTATAGACAGCTATATCTGTGATGTACAGACATCATAAAGGTTTTAACAGCTAAATGCTGTAATGTCAACAACATCATACAGATATTAATAGCTACATGATGTGATGTCACAGACATCATACAGGTAAAAACAGCTTCCTGCTTTGATGTCAAAGATATCATTCAGGTATAAACAGCTACAGGCTGTGATGTCATAGACATTACACGGGTATGAAAAGAAACACATCATACAGGTATAAACAGCTACTGGCTGTGATGTCATAGACATCATCAAGGTCTTGACATCCTCATGCTGTGATGTCATAGATATCAAAAAGGTATAGACAGCTACATGCTGTAATATCATAGACATCATAAAGGTATAAACAACTAGATGCTGTGATGTCATAGACATCATAAAGGTATAGACAGCTACATGCTGTGATATCATAGACATCATAAAGGTATAAACAACTACATGCAGTGATGTCACAGACATCATAAAGGTTTTAACAACTAAATGCTGTGATGCCAAAGACATCATACAGGTATAAAAAGCTTTATGCTGTGATGTCAAAGATATTATTCAGGTATAAAAAGAAACACATCATACAGGTATAAACAGCTACTGGCTGTGTTGTCATAGACATCATTGAGGTAGAAACAACTAAATGCTGTGATGTCATAGACATCATAAAGTTATAGACAGCTACATGCTGCGATTTAATAGACAACTTACAGGTATAAACAACTACATGATGTGATGTCATAGACGTCATATATGAAGTTTATTTTGTGTTTTAATAGAAATCAAGAAAAAAAATAATCTGAAAGAGAAAATCAGTTTTGAATCCAAAATAAAAAATATTGAGAGAATAAAATTGCACACTGATAGCAAAAAGTGATGTGATTTGAGACTAAAGAAAATGTTTTGAAGGAAAATATTTTGTAATAGAATAAATAAAAATAAATTGACATTTGGAAAATGATTTTCAAGGGGAAAAAAGCTCTCTCAAAAATTTATTTTTTTTCTCAAATATTTTTTTTTTGCATTCAAAGTGAAAACTTTTTCTCTAAAAAAAAATTTTCTCTCTCAAAACTTTTTCCTTCTCGCTTTCAAAACCTAAGTCTTTGCTCTCGATTCAGAATTTTTCTGTCGATGTGAAAACTGTGTCATGGGCGGGTCTGTGTTCCTATTGGCCAGTCTCAACAGAACTGACAGCTGGGGGGGTGGTATTTTGGGCCAAGGTGGTGACGCCTTCCTCGTTAATATTCATGAAGAGTCTCCCGCTTGCTCAGACAGACTGCCTTGATCCACCGGCTGACCTGGCGACCATTTCAGCGCGTAGAAGTCCGTAATTTTGGCGGCGAAGACTCCAGTGTTTCGGTAAGATTTTGACACAACACGCTCAACTTGCCAAGCAAGTTGGTTATCAAAATCATTCCTAGAACAATCATTTCTTTGGAGATGTTTTTTTTTTTTTAAACCGAGGTTGTGTTATTACTGTTTGTACTAGCCAGCTAGTGCTAACATCCAGCTAGCTAATGTAAACCAGTGATTGACTGAGCATAAGGGGAAGACCTGCCCACAGCATGTTTGCAACAACACAACAAAATCATTCATACAATTGTCATTTCTTTGGAGATGTTTGTTTTTTTTAAACCGAGGCTATGATATTACTGTTTGTACTAGCCAGCTGGTGCTAACGTCCAGTTAGCTAATGTAAACCAGTGATTGACTGAGTGTGAGGGGAACGCACATGTTTGCGAAAACACCAAGGTCTTAACTAACTATTGTAGTCGTAACGAATGTTATTCCTTGTGTAGGCAATTATTTTTACGTAAATGAAACCAGATAGATCTCAGGATCGGGAAACTGAACATCCGTTCTGGCGGCGTCTCGTCACAATGCCACCCCATTGCTAGAGACCAATGGAGTCTGAAATCGTGGAGCTGCAGCAGTAAAAACTGAAAACGGATTTCACATTGATCGCAGAATATCACTAAACTGAATGGCAGGTTTGGAATTGTAAGATTATTTTCTGTTTAAAAGGAACTTTTCTATCGGCGAAATGTTCCAAGAGGGGTCGCTAAAGCTGGGGACACTGCGCGCTTCACGTCCGGCCCCATGTAAACAAAACAAACACGTCGAAGCGCCTGCCTGACAACTGGCGATCCAGTGTTCTGCTAGTTTGATCAACACACGGTTGAACGGATACGGATAGATAGGATCACCCGCAGAGAGGAGATTTCGTAAATGCGACTCCTGTCAGACAAACTAGTCCCTGACTGAGCTAAACTCAGAAAGGCTCATACGTACTTCAGATGTCTCGCGCGTGCTCGTGCGTGTGTACGGACGATGACTTTTTTTCCGTATTAACTTTTAAGTCGACTGTCCACTAGTATACTGGAGGTAAGCATCCAGATTCCCGAGCTCCATCGTATCAGCTCGAAAACCACAAACTTCTGAAAAAGATTATCTGACAGCTTTTCAGAACGGGGACCGCTCGATCGTTACACTGCCATGTCTACACATAGATGCTGTTAGAGATGCTGGATAACCAGGCTAGATGCTTCAGTATGTTTTCAAAACGGTCTTACGACCTTACTTGCAAAAGTAAAATAAACTAAGTGAACCAATTGATAAGCTTCAGCTGGGTTCATTCATTCATTCATTTATTTTTTATACCACTTGTCCAGTTAACGGTCGCAGGGTTGCTGGAGCCCATCCCAGCTATTATCGACAGGCATTTGTTCAATTTAAACCTAATCTGAGTATACAATAGATTCATTTAATCTACAGTGGCTCCACACTCCACTGTATGCAGAAGATGCAGTTTCAGAGAGGCTGCTGATATTGTTATATATTTTTTATAGCCTTGACACTACTGAGGTTGTCAACATAACTGCATGGCAAGACAATAATTTTCTAAGAAAAGATAAAGCTTAAACTTAAAACAAGCTGAAGAAGTTTCACATTCCACCATAGATGTAGGTATTTGTATACACCAGTAAGCCTGTTCTTGGTCATTTAATGCCCTGATGTGAGGTTTTCTGTGGCCTAGGCAGCTAGATTAAGATTAGGATTACGGTAATTAAGATTAAGAGATGGCAGGTTACAATGCAGGTCTAGAGCTAAATGAATGCACAAATATGTATATGGGGGTGCTGTGTGTAATTATTTTTTCTCTTTTGAATTTCAGAATGGAAAATCGACCACCGGTAAGTCATTTGAAAAATATTTTTAGTTGAATGCATTGGCACAAGATACGTATTTGAAATCAATTTTGTGCATCTAATCTAAAATCCCTTTCCAGTTAAATGCAGCTGAGACACAGGACAGGGCAAGACAGTTACTTGCCCTGATTTCCTCAGTTATTCCACAAGAACAGGGGCAGTCTCAGAACAGAGAAATGGCCAGTTGTTCCAGATCCACCACCCCCTCTGTTCAAAGTGAAATGTCCAGGTAGTGGTCCGCACCCATCAAATGTATTGGTTGTGATCTTAGGGTTCCTCCATCTTTTAAAAATACATTTAGTACTTCATTTCCCACATTTCAGGTGTTATTAGTGATGGCTGCCACAGGCAGAATCAGTTATGCAGGGATGTAATAGAGCAGGACAGGTCTGGTCAACCATGTAATTTATGAAGCTCTTTCATTTTAGGCCTTGTGCATAGTTTTGTGTAACTTGATTTTCAGAGATCTATGCTTAGTGATTTTTTTTATTAATTCTGACAACCTCCATAGGCTTTATTTGGCTGAAATATGTCTAATCATTATTTTTTAATTATACAGGTCCTTCCCTGGATTTTTTCCGCGGTGGCCGTAAACGACCATCAACAAGTGGATTAAGTAGTTTCGCGCCAAAGTGCCCCAAAAAATGGAAGCCTTTTGATATAAGTTTTTTTTTACTTTCTTCAAATGAAGAACTTACACCTCATCCGTCTGATGATTTGGCCTTTATGCAGGCTGGATTAGGGAAGAGGACCGTTTCTCTTCACAGCGATGTGACTCATGTGGAGGTATTTATTTATTTCTACTTTTTTTTATAGCAACTTTCATACAGATGATTGTAGCTCAAAGTGAAAAGTATGCAAAAGCTTTCAAGTGTTGTTTTACAACAAGGATCACCAAATCTGGACCCCTTGAGCCAGTGTCTAGAGAGTTTTCATTTGTCCCTATGCCACCACAAAGGGCTCAAATTGAGTCATTGTGCACCAGAACTTCTGACTGTTGGATCAATTTAATTAGAAAACTCTGGACATTGGCTCAGAAGGTCCTACTGTTGTGACCTCTGTTCTACTGCAGGGTTTCTCAACCCTGGTCCTCAGGGACCCCTGCCCTGCATGTATTCCAGGTTTCCAACTCCACCACACCTGATTCACATCAACTCAACTGCTCATCAAGTTCTTTGCAAGCCTGCTAACGAACCTTTCATCTGATTCAGGTGTGTTGAAGCAGGAATATCTTGAAAAGCAGCAGGGCAGGGGTTCCTGAGGACCAGGATTGAGAAGCACTGTTCTAGAGAACATTAGTTTTTGTCTATTTTTGACTTTCATATGGACATTGTCTCCAGGTTACATGGAACATTTACTCACTGTTTAACAAAATTCAAATGCTGTCTATCTCTAATTTAAATGTAGTTGTCAAGGCTATTGCAGGCCACCTACCCTAAAATGGTGGAGCTACAGGACCGGTGGCTGCTTTACAAAGCTGGAGGTATTGTGCCATAATGTAAATTGTAAACAATCTGGATTCTCAACTTCCACTCCTCAACTCTCCTGAACTCTTTTTCACCTTTATTAGTAGCTTTAGTTTGCATTAGCTGCTGCCTTTAATCATATTTCATTTTACCAGGTGGAAATGGTAGGAGAAAAATGTCTGCAATTGCTTTGGAGGCTGAAGGCTACACTGGTACTATGCTACGGAATGTATCACTTGGTGGGAAATGCACTCTTTACATCGTGCCTCTTCAGGATGATTTGGACCTGTCACCACTCCCAGCAGATGCTCCTGAATTTGCTTTAATGCCAAAGGCCAGTTGCAAACACTGTCGTGTAGAGATGCCACTCCAAATGCTGGCTCTACATGACCAAAAATGTGCAAGTCAGGTGAATGTCTTTTTAGACTGTTTTTAGTCAAATGAATATGAATGTCTTTAAACTTTAAATGTGCTTTTTCTCTTTCAGATTATTTCTGATGACGACGACAAACTTCCTGAAGTTTTGCAATCCCCTGTGCCGGTGCAGACTGAAGACCACTGTCCTCAGCAGGTGGAATAGGACATGCCAGCCATTGTGGCCAAAGGTATTTGTATCCTGCTACCTATTACATGACACTGTCTTTTTCTGCAGGGGGTTTGCTGTGTGCACAAAGGATGCCACATTTATTGCTTTAGTTATTTTTGTTAAATGATATGGGAAGAGCTGATATGGACTGGATTTGTTTTTATTTATTCATATAGAGCTGAGGACACACCATCACCTGTGGGGGAGCTCCATTCTGCAACGGATGACATCTCATGGCAAGTCCGAGTTATTCATGTCGCTTTTAAAGGATCGTTCATCTACTAACCCTTATGTAAATGAAGCTGCCTTAACCCTCTTCATTGACACATGAGTGATTGGATTATTGTATTTAGGTGACACAGCAACCTTGATGTATTTGTATACAATTAAGGTGCTTTTTTTTTTTTTTTTTTTTTTTTTTTTAAACCCTTCAGTGGCCACGTTTACATGGAGACTTTTTTCCCTTTTGGATTGAAATCATTCTGATTGAGGATTTTAGGGCAGCTGTTTCCATGGGAACTAATACATTCGGATCTGGCATGTACATGCGCCAATATTCATTCAGAATAATCCTGCCTGACATGCGCAGAATGATGTCAATCACGTTATTTAAAGACGGAGGTCTACAAACAGCTGATCGTCACAGTCATTGTGGTTTCTGCAGGACGTTAATGAAGCAGCAGCTGATCCTCATGAGCTCCTCCTGGAAATAACCAAGACGAAAAGCTGTAGAGGCAGAGTTTGAGTTAAAAACAAACTTTCTCGCTGTCCAGGGAATTGCGTCGTTCACAGCCATCTGTCAAAATGAGGAAACGTCACTTGTTTCACGTTGACATCTCGTTGAAGCATGCGCTGTAAGAGCGCAACCTCACAACTTTCCGATTCAGCGTTTACATGACACCCCGTTCGGTTTGGGGAAAGGAATATTCTACCCCCTGAAACCGAAAGAAAATTCATTCGGTTCTGCGCTTTTCATTCGGAAAGAGGCGTTTACATGAATCACTTTCATTCCGAAAGAGCTTTTAAACCGAAAGCAATCGGTCTATTTGGGTCCATGTAAACGCAGCTACTGAAGATGTCATCATGTGGCTGAAATCAAAGGTGGATCCCAGCAAGACATTTGAGCTGTGTGTGTCTCGAGACAATATGCTCGAAAGAGGTCTCAAGATATGGAAGCACACTCAAAAGGGTACAGCGTTAAATCCCTTAAGGGTGAAATTCCTCGGAGAAGCGGGGATTGATACAGGTGCACTTAGAAAGGACTTTCTGACAAGTGAGTAGTGGCCATTTGTTAATTTTAAAAGGGGGAAATATTATTAAAACTAATGACAATATGCAGTATAACGTGTTTTGTGTAGGCTAATGACTTTGTGTTTTTTTTTCTTTTTGTTTTGTGTGTTCCAAGCTATGGTATCTGGGATTGAGCAATGCCTTTTTGAAGGTGGGAAGTCCAAGATGCCAAAATATTCTGTGAATGACTTTGATGAAGAGCTCTTCAGGTATTGTAATTGATGGAGTGGCAAGGATATATATGTTTTTTTTTTTTTTTTTTTTTCATGAGTTGTAGCCTTTGTAAACTTTGAACTAGTGATTTAAAAAGCTTGAAGTTCTTAGTCTTCATTGATCCTTATGTTTTTTTTTTTTGTTTTTTTCTTCAAGGATTGCGGGTGAAATCTTTGCTACAAGCATTGCCCAAGGTGGGCCTGCACCATGTTTCCTCCAGCCATGGTGCTATAACTTTCTAGCATCTGGCAAGCTTCCAACAGATCATAGCCTGGATCCGAGTCTTTCACCGCTAGTAACTACAGTATGTTAAATTTGAAGACTGAGACTATTAGAGAAGCACAGATCCGATAACCAGATAAGATATCTGCTCTGATACTGACAAATTAGCTGGATTGGATATCGGATGGATGAAACTGATGCGGTCATTTCTGTTATGAGTATCATAATAAATCTACACTTTGCTATTTGTTAATAAAGTTAAAGTTTTTTTTTTTTTTTTCCCCACCTGGACCTTCTTTAGAAGTGTGTGTGTGTGTGTGTGTGTGCATTTACTCACTGGTAGAATTTCTGCATTACTTTGAGTCCTTGGGAATGTATTATGTTAAGTCGCTTTTTCAGTGAACGTCCAGTATCATGGCAAAGTTGGGGCAGCCTCTCTATAAGACATTAATTCCAGCAAAACTCCTTGATTTTTGCCAATGCTTAAAATGGTAATGCATGTATAAACTCCTAGTAATGAGGTCCAGGTTGAGGTGGGGGGGGGGGGGGGGGAGTACATTTATATCAGTGTTTATATAAAGATTCATTGAATTTTAAAGGTAGTGTCGGAGCAGTATGGGGTATCAGCCGATACGCTTAGCTCAGGTATCTAATTGGATCTGAAAAAAGCTGGATTGGTGCATCTCTAAGGACTGTACAACATGAGATGCTTTAGCTGTAATGATTATTTACAATTTAAGCTTATTTCTCCAAATGGATGTTTCAGTTGAATTAGCACTTCAATGTTTCTTAATTTGCGTTTCAGGCTGCAGAGGCATCCGACATGACCAACTATGTTGAAGATATTCTGGAATGTGGCTATACTGGCAAGATCGACATGGAACACAAAGAGAACATTCTAAGGTAAACGTACTGTAAAAACACAACTGTGACAAAGGAAGGGCTTACTTGCCCTGATTGATTTTTCATGTCTTTGTATTCAGAGCAATCGGCCTGCACGTCATGACGAAAAGAATACCCATGCTTCAGCAACTCCGTGAGGGTTTGGACGTTTATGGCTTCTCCCAAATTATGCAGGCAAAGAGTGTCGGAGTCTGTTTGTCACCAGAGATGAGTCGGTATGCTTTTTCAAGAGCGTTGTTTTTAAGATAGTTGTAAGTCATAGTGTTTCTTTTGGGGGAAAAAACAAAGGGCAAAGGAAAGGGGGCCCTTTAGCTTTCTGGGTTCATGTAGGTTTATTTTATAAATATGAGGGTGCTCTTTACTCACGCAGTTATTTGAGGTGAATTAAAAGAGTTGGTCCAAGGTTCATACTGTTCAAGAATACTTAAAAGGTCTTTATTTCAGTTAGCTTGTATCCCCATGAAATCCATGTCGGGCTGAAATATGTTGGTGAATGTGTCTTTAAAAGCTTCAAATACACTTTCTTAAAGTTACCTTGGACCATCTTAGTCCATTGTATGCTTTTTTTTTTTTTTTTTTTTTAAATTTGGTATTCTTTGGAATTTTTTTTTTTTTAACTTTTATAAGAAACATGCACAACAAACGTAGAACAGTTGGTCAGCTCATACAAATCTCAAACGAATGGAAGTAAGTCAGCTCATGCAGTATCTGAAATTTTCTGAAAACCCCTTCAGTGAAATTGAGCAGTAGGAAATAATTCCCTTTCTATGCCAGTGTTCGAACCTCATCAATCTTTGCTTCTTTGGATACTTTAAGAAGAATTTAATGAGTTCCATTATGTCTGGATTGTAGGTGGACTCGCACTACATCACTTCCCATCTGGCACCAGAGATGAGCGAAAGGGGCTGCAGCAAGCACCGCAAGGAGATCCAGATCCTAGAACACTTTCAAGACTTTCTGCACGAGCTGGAAGGTATGTCTACAACTGTTTTATTGTAAGTCATGATTGCCACTAAGGGTCTGCAGTGGTGTAGTTTCAGCTGTCAAATTCACCTTCCCAACAGTATTTATCTCTTTAGATCACTTGGAGTCATATTTGAGAGTTGGGTAGTTCACTGTGTTGAGCTGCCCACAAGGTTTTGGCATATCTAGAGTTGTTCAGATGCCAATACCAGTATCGCAAATGTCTCCCAATAATGCACAGATTTCCAGTCTTAGTATTGGTGAGCACTGAAGTTCCGAGTTCCTGATCAGTTCAGTTCGCTCTGACACAATTCTTTGCTGTTTTTAAAATGCTGTATTAGTCCTGTAGCCTGTGGTTTTAGAGGGTTGAGGAAGAACTGATCACCCTGACAACTGTTCAACAAAGACTTAACTACTAGTCATGTTGGCAGTTTTTCACACTGGATTCTTCCACCAGTGAGACTGCATTTAAAAGTAAATGGCTTCAATTTGCTGTATTCATTCATGTTTTTATATACACTACTCACAGAGTTAAGGATATTTGGCTTTTTGTATGTCAGAATGAATCTTAATTCCACTACAACCTTTCCAGGTGAACTGAATTAAACTTTTTAATGCACATGTACATTGTTCAATGATTAAATATTCTGCATCATTCTGTTCTCCAAAAACCAAAAGTTGAATATCCCTAACTTTTTGTGAGTAGTGTATTTAACCTGAGCCAGGCCTTACCATAATGATCATATCACAGCCATGCTGGTGTTATACTAGGTTATAAAAAAAAAAGAAAAAAATTACAACTATTGGTGGTTGTCGCCAGATGCCTACAGTACAAATATCGTAATTGGTATCAGGTGTAAAATAATAGTATTGGAACATCTGTAGGCAAATCCTCCAACATCCATGGGGAAAATGGAGGGTTGGGTTGAGTAAAATGAGCTACCATATAAACCACTCTTAAAGTATAATTTAATGAGCATCACAATATATGTAAGGCACTGTATGCTGACTGGAGATATTTTTCTCATCCCTAGTTGCTGAACCAGATGCCACATCTGAAGACACCGTAACTGCACCTTCAGTGATGCAGTGGATTACAGGCCAAGCACACAGACATCTTCTTTCAGACCGCCAGAACTTCAAGATTACAGTGAAGTTTGACCATAACTGTTACAACATGCCTCAGCATACTATTTGCTACCCAACAGTCAGTGCTTGCTCGGATACCATAACGTTTCCTGTTGCACACATGTTGGACTACGAGTCCTTCAAAGATGTCATGACAACAGCGATTAAATATGGTGCAGGATTTGGGAGAGCATGATGCTCCAGTAATTTACAGTTCATGTGCTAACTGTTCTTGTGACTTTAAAGTCGTGTCTTTTAAGACTGGTTTGATCATTTGGTTTTAAATAAACCTTTTCTACATCAATCTTGTCAATGAAATCTTTAGAATTGCCTATTGATAAAAGGTAATGCATTTGGTGTGGTTTATGGATAGATGGCAATATATTCACAAGGCTGAAATTTCAACAAGCAATTGGTGTTGTTCCATCTGGTGGCGGGTTATAGTTATTGCGATCGTATGTCTAGTAAGAGCTCAATTCAAAAATAAATGCAATTAATAGGGGTTGTTACAAATGTCCACTAAAAAAAAGACAACTCAATCTAACATTGTAAAATCAAGCTCTTCAGTGTGTGTGTGTGAAAAATAAAAAATCCCTGTTCAAAACTCACATCAAAATTAAAAGTTCAACTGTTCTGACTAAACAGCTACATCATGTAACAGTACTTTTTAATTGTCTACTCCAAGGCAATATCTGGCAGGGTTTAGCTTTTAATTTTTTTGCAGTGGTTCATGCGAATTCCTCCAGCTCTCTCCAGCTGGTTGGTGAAATGGTTTCATCCAGCCGAAGTTTTTTTTTTTTTCTAGGAGGGGGGAGGAGCTGTATCACTGGCTAATAACTGATTCATAAACTTTTCTTTGACATCTGTCTTGTCCTCAGTAACACCAGAAAATGTCACTAGATTAGTTAAAAATTACAATTTATTAAAGTCCCACTACTTTAACAGTCCAAATGCCAATGGACTGGTAAAATATACTCTTCATATATGTTCATAAAAACCCAATAAGGAACCTAATGGGCATTGAAGACTTCCTCAATCCTTAACGACCAGTTAAAACACCAAACGATCACATCTTCTAGGTTAGTGTTCTATCTGGAGATTAACATGCTGGTACAAACTACATATTCTGACAAGTATGGAGATATTTATAGGAAGATTGTTTTATTAGACTGCATGAGTATACAGCGGGGTGGGGGGATTATTCAACATGTGAACATTTTTCTCAACCTATTGGATACAAAATTTTCATCAGATGTTGGCAGCAACCCAAGTAATACACACAGAAATCCTAACATTTGTCCATAAATGAGGTTATGTGCACGGGGAATAAAAATTGAACACATGAAAAAATGGAGACAAGATCTGGAAAGCAAAGAACAGCTGGAGTCTGTCAGTATTTAGAAATCCTGGCCTATCAGAGCAAAATATCAGCTGCTTTAGTCCTGATTAATGCCTTTTAAAAAGGTTTCTCATCACCAAGGTGTCAGATGAGAAGCATTTCATGATGGTAAAAGCAGAGAGCTGTCTAAAGACCTACGCAATCTTATAGCAAACACACTGAAGGCATTGGTTCCAGGTGCATTTCTAAACTTCTGAAAGTTCCAGTGAGCACCATTGGGACCATCATCCGGAAGTGGAAAGAACACGGCATGGTCATAAAGCGGCCACGGCCAGATGCTCCTCACAAGATTTCAGACAGAGGAGTCAGAACAATCATCAGAAAGGTTCTCCAACTGCAGACAGCACCTACTCAAAAAATGAGACCAACTGAAGGGCATGTAAAAAGAGATCCCACCCAAGAGTTGAAGAATCTGCAGTCGGGTTTATAACTTGCAAGGCAGCAAGAGCCTCAGCTGACAAGGGGCATGCAGTTTCAGGCACTACAACTCCATGTTCTGGATCGGTACCACAAGCTTCACGGTCATCCAAGAGTTCGATCTGCAATAGAAAATACACATCATACAGTAAGCTGTAAGACAATAGTTAAACTATGTTGTGATTTAGCTTGGGCAACCACAATATATATAGCGTCACTTTGTATGATATTAATATTAATATTTCTATTAATATCAATACGAATACAGCCTCGGAGCACCACCTTACTTATTTGATATGTAATGGAAGCAAGGAAAACCATTAAAGTCTTAAATCAACTCTTAGATTGATTTAATGAAGTGATCAGTCTCAGGACGCTTTCATGAGTTCTCGCTTGAAGTGACCTTTCATGATACATCAGAAAAACCACAAACAACCACTAGTTAAGATAATAAATACTCCGTATTAACTAGTCTACAAACTACATGAGATAATGTATGTACAAAATATATACAAGACATATGTGAGCATGATGATCAACCAAAAGTTATCTTGTGAAAGAAATGTGAGATGGTATGAAAATGAAACATAAATTAATTAAACTTCAGTTAATTAATAAATGTTCAAAGAAGAGGAAGGAAGGATTTCTTAATCCAACTAAACAAAGTTAATCTGGGTCTGGTAAACCATAGGTCTGGATTAATTCACTATCACCAACTTCTTGTGACATCAGATCATATTTCATAGCAAATGATCAGGATTCTCCTCAGAGGTTCCGTCTGACTGAGGTGCTTCACTCACGTCCTGGTTCTGCTGGACTGTTCCTCAAATCCTTTGGAAGACTGTCGGGTGGATGGACCCCAAAAATCTTCCAGATCTCCTGGAAGTTCGTCCGGCTCTCTGTGGGCTGTCAGCTCAGTGGTGGTTCTGGTTCGTCCTCTCTCTCTCTCATCCGTCTCCCCAGAGACGTGCAGCTTCAGGACTGATGTCACGGGATGGTTGATAGTAAAGATGATTTGGGTTACAGTCTTCTTCTCTCCATCACTCCTCCCGGAGTGATCCGTGGTTCTGAACTCTGCTGAGTTCAGAGCAGGTTTCGTCTCATTCTTTCCCCATTGTTCCAAGTTCCTTCAGTTCTGTCTCTGCTCCTTCCAGTTCTCCCAGATCAGTTCTCTTTCCGTTCCGATCAGATCTCCTTCTCTTTCCGATCCGAATCTCACTGTTCAGAGCTTCGCGCTCTGCCTGGCAGTGGAATGTGGCTTGCAGCTTGTCAGCCAATGGGAAGCTGACAGAGTCAGGTTTCCTCCAATAGTCAGACACGTCTCAAATGATCATTTTGACTATCAGTTAAGCTTAATGGTTATAAGCATCTGTGAATTCTAAGTGAGGCATGTGTAAAATGGATCAATTATTCAGACAGGATGAAATAAAATGAACACAATAAAATAAAATAAAGCAAAGATCTGAATTATATGAATAAAGGAAGGCATTGAATAAACAAATCAGCTAAACAGATAAAACAGGATTAATCTTGATGATTTAAGATTCCTGTAAAGAAAATACGTGTGTTAGACATCATTTGATATGAGGAAGTCCATTTCTAACATAAAAGTGGATTTCAGCAGTTGGGTAAAGTGTCTCTTTCTTCACCTTTATGCAGCAAATCCTGAAATGCATGTGATGTGAATTTGGGGAAGAAACATCTAGTTTCTAATCACCAAAGTATGTCATGTTGCATATCAAAAGAAAAGTCTTCATCATGAGATTAACATGAGCTTACTTTCCTAATAATATAAAACAGTTCTTGGATGTTGAGAACACATAACAAAATTGGCTATAAGGAACCAATTTATAGCAGGTCGTAAATACTGTGAAGGAGTATCTCCAAGCTTGGAGGATGGGTTCAAAGTTCACCAATTGGCCTTTGTTTGTTTTGCCAAAATGCAGGTCCTCTCCTGAGTTGCACTCAGGACCGTAAATCAGTGATTCCTCAGAGAAGGTCCTTCTCTGAGCAAAATTCCTCCTTGGGATGTCTGCTTTACATCCAAATGTGGCCTTTATCAATCAGTGTGTGTTCCAAAGTATATTTGGTTAGATGTGTGTATCCTTTTGCTGAGACCTTTGGGCTTGAGATCACTACAACTAGTATATTGTACAACTAAGTATTCATACCCTGTTGGGTTGTAATCATTTAGGTACTTGATGTGTGTATGAACCACTGTAATAAGTAATGTTTTGCTTGCTGCAATGTTTGGGACCAACCTCAGACAACTCTGGCTCTTGCACTGGCACTTGCAGTCTCCCGATTGTCCAGAGCTGATTAGGGCTCAGGTTTCCCTCTGTCCTCAAGGGGTGACAGTTCCATGTCTCCACAAAGTTTACAAGGTCTGCTTGCAGGCGAGGAATGAAAATGTAACCAAGACAGAACAGGTGAACTGCATTGGATAGGTCCACAAACCCCTCTTCCTCCAAGGTGTGCAGCACGTTATAGTACTGAGATGTTACAGCATTCCACACATCTCTCCAGAGTCGTTCCACTCTGCAAATAAGTTAGAGTAAATTTAGTTACACTGAGCAAAAAAAAAAAAAAAAGATTTCACATAATTATGTTAGCATGGCTCTAAAGTTAGAATCCAGGGCCCTTATTTATAGATCCGTTTTATACACAAATGTGCCTTCTCACAAAATACACATTTTTGAAAAGTGAGATTAATCATCTTGTACTTTTATATCTTAAAATTTCCTAATTATAACAACAGCTGACCATGAAGGGAGACAGGTCGGACATTCCCTGAACATCTGCTACTTCCATGGTGCATGCTACTTTTCTCCCGACCAAAAACACTTTTCTCTTGAACTGTTAAAGATATTAAATGAGAGCGCTGCAATGATGCTGGTAATGTTTGTACATAAGTCTCCATTTCTACAAAAAAAGAACAAGGTTAACCAAAGAACTTCACAATTAAAATACACTCAAAAGGTGGAAGTTCTGTTAGATCCTCCAGCTACAGACATGACTTGTCTGTGTGCTGCCATGCTTTTTCCATATTTTTTAAACAAATGGTTTAATATCATGAAATCTTGCCACCCTTAAAAGAATTAATAAATTTTAAAAAAAGAAAGATTTCCCCCTGATCCTAAATTATTTCCAACTCTTATTTCTCTACACCATTTCCCTTTTTTACAGTTACCAGTACTGAATTGTTAAATAATATCCCACATTTCTAGTTAACTTGTTATGTTTTTTTTTGTTTTTCTTTTTCTTTCAAGTAAATTTTAATTTAACTTGTTTGAGTGAAATAAATTAAGATGTTTTGGCTTCAGACTCAGTAAAAATGGATTCTTTCAACACTGAGAACAAGACATTTCTATGTGACCTTTACAGAATGTGCTGTCTTTTAGTCCATATTTGGTTAAATGAGGGCATTTGTGAATGTAAATGACCATGAGCAAGCATAAGCAGGCGATTGATTACATGTAGGATTCATCAACAGCTGCTTGCTAACATGAATACAACCTGACACCACATCTTTGATAAATCGGGATTATTTTGTACTTATAAACCTTGTAAATTTCATTTGTAGGATGGAATTTAGGACAGTTTCTACACAATGACTGATAAATGTGGGCACAGGATGCTGACATTCATGAAGAAAAGCATCTTACATTTTTAATACATTAGTGCCATGAATTGAAATAATTCCAATTAACACTGTGGGCTGAGGGAATTTTTTTTATGTCACACAGGTAGGCTGGACTTTTATCAGCTGTTACCTTGGGCTGTTGTCTATTTGGCTAGAGAGATTTCACAGTACCATCAGGTTTCACTCATCCTGCTCCCTTTGTTACAAGTTTGTATTTCCAGGACATACATCCATTTGTTCCATCCCTTGATGCAGGTGGATTCAGCTGTGGTTGTTTCCTGCTCCATTTCTGAATCCATAACCCGACCACACATGTGAATGCGGTTGTGATGTTAGGTACAGCAGCATGCTTGGGAGTGTTTAGGTGCTGTGTTATTTTCTAGAAATTACTGGATAACCTACGCAACACTAGGCTTGTGCCAAAAATAAATTTATTGGGGAAATGTGGAAAACAAGTATTCTTATGGTATTGCAAAAGTAACTGTATTCTAAATACCCAGATTTAATATAGTAACTTTACCAGAATACAGTTACTCAAACAGTATTCCAAAATACAAGTATTACGTTACTCCCAAACACTGGATGTAGCCAACTGTAAGTAGGACGCAATGTGAACAGTGGATTGAAACATTTTCACCTTTGGTTGTGCACGCTTTTCCCAGCTATAAAGCTGCCACGGCCGGTTCCTCGTATCGTGAACATGGCTCTTGCAATGTCCACATTCTCGACACCTTGGTCTCCACGTACTCTGAATGAAAAAGGGAGATGAATTTAAAAAAGGAAACTGAAAAGAGGGAGAAGGTCCGCAGGATATCTTACCTTGATGGCCATCCATATTTCTCCACACTCTCCATGAAAAATCTCAAAGCAGTGTCTGCCTTATTGTTACCAGCCACATTGAGGTACAAAACCTGATAGTTGAAAAGAATTTAAATGTCAAATTCCAAGCAAAGCAAAAATGGTAACAACTACAAAAAAAAATCATTTAAAAAATGGTAAAGCCATCTATACCCCGCAGAACACCACTATGTTGTACCTTAAAATGAAACAGATTGGTTGTCGCTGACAGGTAACCAACCATAGATTTAAAAAAAAAAAAAGTAAAGTTGCTTACATTCAAAAATTCAGATGCAAGAAAAATTCAGCTATTTGAACAATACCATCATAAACTGAGCAGAACCCACATAAACCTACCATGTACGGCTGCACGACACTAGAAAAAATTATTTTGTGATGTTTTCTAACCCTGCGATATGAAAAAAATTTTTAAGGAGATAATTTGCCAATTAACCTACCATGATCTTAGAACTCTTTGAATTTTGAGAATATGTTTTTTTTTTGTCAGTTATTCATACCATCTTTTATTGTGCCAGTACCAAAATACATTTTTCATTTTATCCATGTACAAATATGAACTGCATTTTACCACTAAAGGTTTGTCCTTGGCCAAAATGATTAAGAACAATGGTGACTGGTGGATTGCTGTATGCAGCATGTGTCAGGTACACTTGAAATAAGATGAACACAATCTAAAATTAAAATGTTAAATTCAATGATAATTTGCCTCTTTACACGAGTCAGTGAGTTTCCAAAGTGTAGGGCAGTGAAGTCTTTGGTGAAGGCAAACACTGGTTCTTCTAAGGTAAGGGGATGTTAGTGAAGGCAAAACTGAAGCATTGTGAGACACCTTCCGTGAGATCGACGCCATGTCTTTAGACATGTGAGACCTGTTTGAGACAGTCAACAAGCACTCCATCTTCTGGCTGTGGGTGTGTACTGCAGCTGATGGCAGCCGTCTCGCTTCTGACTCAGCCCCTTTCAGACTTGCACTGGAAAGCGGTAATATTGCGGACTCTGTCCTTTATAACGCCTGCATACAGGCATGCCATCTGCTCTTTTACCTCAGAGATGTAGTGGACATGTACCAGCTGGTCTATATGTCTTAAGAGCGAAAATGTTGCGGCACGTCAGTTTGGCTGAATGCACAAGGCAATGTTCCAGACAAAGTTGAAGGGAGAGCGGGGTTGTGCTGACTTTTCCGTAACATTTCCTGATGTCTGAAAGCAGCTGGGACGCGATAAGTCCGCAACGAAGCAGCATGTCTGAAAAGAAAAGTCTGTTTAAAGAGCAGATAAACTTTACCGCTCATGTTCCGCAATGCAAGTCTGAAAACGGCTAAAAGTTACGTTCTCAACCTCATGTTAGTGTTTCATCTGTCTGGAATATCTTGGAATCTCTTCTGCGCCAAATAAAATATTTTTCGTTTAATTTCCAAATGATTTGAAGCCGTACTACTGTAAGTATTGACAGATTGCAGATAAACTTTTCAGGAAGCTACACTAATGTTCAATATAAATGTTAAATTCTGAATCTTTACTTATCTTTATTATTTTTGTAGGAAAAAACTACTTAAAACCTACAAGTTTGCATTAATATATTATGTCAATATGTTTTTGGGGCAAATTTTAATTATTTTTTTCATGTGAATGAAGAATTAAAGATACTTTTTTTCATTGTCATTTCATTTGCCAATGTATTTTCAACATAAATTTTACATTCTGTTGGTTCAGGCAAGACTCCATGACAGGCTGCTGGCTCCCACTGCCTTTTTTATTCATGTGCTTTTTTTCATTTAAGATATTCTATATCAACTTGTATAAACTGTTGTCAATTTATGGGGAGATAAAAGGATCGAACTGGAAAAGGGAATTGTTACAATAATTGATGCATTGACAAAAATAAAAGACAGGTTAATCGTTGTCCCAGCCCTATTCACAATGCTTGAAATCATACTCTTTCTGTAAAAATGGAGACAAACTTCAAACAAAACAGTACTACCTGATCAATTTGTGGTTGGTATCGATGTGGAGAAGGGACATTGGAGCAGGGACACGCTACGTCCGCCTGGCAATGCATGTCAACTGGATCATTCTTGAAATGATTCCAGCTCCATCCACACGCTGCAAGGATGACTTGACTCTACTCCATGTGACACGGTGTCCCATGGCCAGTAGACCCCCTTTCACCAGCCTATATCCAGCATCAGGAATTCTGGCCTTGATGGATCTCACCTTAAAGATCAAGTTTAATAACATATTAAATCAAGTATGGGCACTCTGCTTGGTTTATTAGATTTCATCCATGTTGACAACCAGAATGAATAACAAAATACACCCAGATAAAGGAGGCTTAGCAGATTAACATAATCACAGATTCTGTTTGGGGCTAAGTAAAGACCACATCCAAATTTTCTTGCAAGACTCTCACAGTTACTTTACATCTAATAAACCATGCCAATTGTGGCAAAAGTTCTGGTTGCCAGTTCAACCATCCTTAACCCTTTAAAGTCTGATCCAAGAAAAATGAGTGGAAAATCCCCCTTTTTCATGAGATCTCTATTTGGTCTTTTGACAAAATAAAATAAAAATAATCAAAATTCATTTTGTACATTTACATTTATTACTGTATGACAGATGAAAATTATTGTTGTGTAGTCTACTGCAGGCCTGGTATCAGGTACATCAGATTGTGTACAACAAGGTTTGAGCAAAGTTTTAACCATAAACAGGAGATCAGATGACAAAGGTCTCAGAAAATGTTCATGTCTTATTTGATATATATGGCATTATAGTGTTAAAGTGGAGTTAAATCTGGCATAATTAATGAAAAAGATAGTTTTTTTTAAAGCATCACAAATTTACGGTCATACTTGCCTTCATATCAAGGATATGGTCTGAAATGTCAGAGTAGCTCCCTCTGACTGAGAGACCATACTCTCTCATTCTCTTATACAGGGTGGATCTTGAAATGCCATGAGCATTAGCCAGAGTGGTCAGTGGTAGGTTGCTGCTTAAAAGATTTTCAATGACAGACCTACTGATACCCAATCTTGGTCGCCCCACACTTCCATTCCACTCAACTACAGCTACATTGTCAACTAATGGGGTGACAGGACAGTTGGCGAGTTGAGCCTTAACGATTTCACTGAGCTGCTCTAGCCAAACTATCATACATTGAGGAATATCCACATAAGCTGATCCTGCCCGTAAAAACAGCAGTTCCTGACAAGTGATGAAGTTTAGATATTCAAAATCAATGGGCTCCCTATTGATAACAGCAGTCAGCCTGTCTCTGGTCCTTCTTAATAGCTGCCACTTAATTGATTCCTGCAAGAGGGGAAATAGAAAGGAAAAAATGTTGACAATGAGATATAATGCAGATGGGCTACAGAAATTCAAAATTTGGGCCTCATACCTGAACTTGAGGAAGGTGTTGCACATTCCCAGTTTCATGAGTATCACACTGAAACAAATATGCATGTAAGGAAAACTCAAAACCTTGTGTGTAGCAACAGCACTGCAACAAACTTCAAAATTGCTTACCGGAGGTGGTGTGCAGTCACTGCTGTGGTTTTCCATGCTGGGAATAGAATAATGCAAATGCGCATTACAATGACAGTAGCTTTTGACCTTGGACAAACATATACACTTCCACGATTTAAGGGTACCAGATCAGAAAGGCTCTGTTCACAAACCAAAACTGGTAACTTCTTATCAAGTTTTGCTAATTTGTAAACCTCACATATTAAGTTTTTCTTTTTTTATTTGAGAATTTAATTTCAAGCATTTTATGCTGATTGAAGGTCACAACAGTATTTGATAAAAATTGGAATCTAGACTATTTCTGCAATTGTAGCTGAAAATGTTTTGCTTTCATACTTTCAACAATATTTAAAAAACAAAAACACTAGTTACTCTTGTGTGAGAACATTAAAAAAGGAAAAACAAACAAATCACAAAAGCTTTTTATTATTATGAAATAAATTAATAAAATAGATTGCCCAATTAGGACTTTCAATAGCCAAAGCGGGTAAAAAAGAAATTGCAAGAGCTTACGCCTAGCCTAGTTGGTTTAGCGCCCCGAGGTGACATTGTCATGAATGGACGCTATACAAATAAAGTTGAATTGAAGTTGAAACGTTGAATTGCGCAAATAAAATATTTTACTGCACTTATTAGACAGTTTGTCAAGACAAACTGATAACAGAAGCAACTAAAAAAGCTGTCAATACACAGTGTGAACTTCACTGAACTAATACAACAAACATTTGCAAATTTAACCTGACTTTCAAAATATCCAAAGCACTAAATACCTAGCAGGATCTCCAATTCCGGTCCTGCAAGTATGAGGAGCTGCCCTGCTGCAGCACACTTGATATCAACTTCTGTACAAGTTGGTAAGTCAGGTGAGTTGCAGCAAGGGAGCTCCAATACCTGCAGCATACCAGCCCTCGAGGACCGGAATTGGTGATTTCCTAATGCCTGACCCAGGGTACTGTATGTGTGCGTGCATAACATGACGCGCAGCCGCCACACGTGTAAACACGGCAGTGTAGACAACAACAACAAAAAACAGGGACCACAGAACAATGGACAGGGAAAATCAGCAAAATAGGCAGAGAACACACAAGAACGCTATTCCCTGTATTGGTCTCTGCCAGTCACGTCACAATTGTTGCTAATGAGCTGAATAGAGAAGCAAAAAAAGCGTTTTCTGGCCATAATTCTACAGTATGAATGAGCAAAATAAATGAAAACAAATCCCCGTTCTGAAAAGCTGTCAGATAATCTTTTTCAGAAGTTTGTGGTTTTCGAGCTGATACGATGGAGCTCGGGAATCTGGATGCTTACCTCCAGTATACTAGTGGACAATCGACTTAAAAGTTAATACGGAAAAAAAGTCATCGTCCGTACACACGCACGAGCACGCGCGAGACATCTGAAGTACGTATGAGCCTTTCTGAGTTTAGCTCAGTCAGGGACTAGTTTGTCTGACAGGAGTCGCATTTACGAAATCTCCTCTCTGCGGGTGATCCTATCTATCCGTATCCGTTCAACCGTGTGTTGATCAAACTAGCAGAACACTGGATCGCCAGTTGTCAGGCAGGCGCTTCGACGTGTTTGTTTTGTTTACATGGGGCCGGACGTGAAGCGCGCAGTGTCCCCAGCTTTAGCGACCCCTCTTGGAACATTTCGCCGATAGAAAAGTTCCTTTTAAACAGAAAATAATCTTACAATTCCAAACCTGCCATTCAGTTTAGTGATATTCCGCGATCAATGTGAAATCCGTTTTCAGTTTTTACTGCTGCAGCTCCACGATTTCAGACTCCATTGGTCTCTAGCAATGGGGTGGCATTGTGACGAGACGCCGCCAGAACGGATGTTCAGTTTCCCGATCCTGAGATCTATCTGGTTTCATTTACGTAAAAATAATTGCCTACACAAGGAATAACATTCGTTACGACTACAATAGTTAGTTAAGACCTTGGTGTTTTCGCAAACATGTGCGTTCCCCTCACACTCAGTCAATCACTGGTTTACATTAGCTAACTGGACGTTAGCACCAGCTGGCTAGTACAAACAGTAATATCATGGCCTCGGTTTAAAAAAAACAAACATCTCCAAAGAAATGACAATTGTATGAATGATTTTGTTGTGTTGTTGCAAACATGCTGTGGGCAAGTCTTCCCCTTATGCTCAGTCAATCACTGGTTTACATTAGCTAACTGGATGTTAGCACTAGCTGGCTAGTACAAACAGTAATAACACAACCTCGGTTTAAAAAAAAAAACATCTCCAAAGAAATGATTGTTCTAGGAATGATTTTGATAACCAACTTGCTTGGCAAGTTGAGCGTGTTGTGTCAAAATCTTACCGAAACACTGGAGTCTTCGCCGCCAAAATTACGGACTTCTACGCGCTGAAATGGTCGCCAGGTCAGCCGGTGGATCAAGGCAGTCTGTCTGAGCAAGCGGGAGACTCTTCATGAATATTAACGAGGAAGGCGTCACCACCTTGGCCCAAAATACCACCCCCCCAGCTGTCAGTTCTGTTGAGACTGGCCAATAGGAACACAGACCCGCCCATGACACAGTTTTCACATCGACAGAAAAATTCTGAATCGAGAGCAAAGACTTAGGTTTTGAAAGCGAGAAGGAAAAAGTTTTGAGAGAGAAAATTTTTTTTAGAGGAAAAAAGTTTTCACTTTGAATGCAAAAAAAAATATTTGAGAGTAAAAATAAATTTTTGAGAGAGCTTTTTTCCCCTTGAAAATCATTTTCCAAATGTCAATTTATTTTTATTTATTCTATTACAAAATATTTTCCTTCAAAACATTTTCTTTAGTCTCAAATCACATCACTTTTTGCTATCAGTGTGCAATTTTATTCTCTCAATATTTTTTATTTTGGATTCAAAACTGATTTTCTCTTTCAGATTATTTTTTTTCTTGATTTCTATTAAAACACAAAATAAACTCCATAGTCATAAAGGTATAGACAGCTACATGCTGTGATGTCATAGACATCAAACAGGTATAAACAACTACATGCTGTGATGTCAAAGATATCATTCAGGTATAAACAGCTACTGGCTGTGATGTCAGATATTATAAAGGTAGAAACAACTAAATGCTGTGATGTCATAGACATAAGTTATAGACAGCTACATGCTGTGATGCAATAGACAACATACAGGTGTAAACAACTACATACTGTGATGTCATAGACATCATACGGGTATAGTTAGCTAAATGCTGTGATGTCATAGACATCATAAAGGTATAAACAACTACATGCTGTAATGTCATAGACATCATAAAGGTATAGACAGCAACACGCTGTGATGTCATAGATATATAAAGGTATAGACAGCTACAGGCTTCAATGTCACAGAAATCAAACAGGTTTAGACAACTAAATGTTGTGATGTCATAGACATCATAATGTTATAAACAACTAAATGCTGTGATGTCATAGACATCATAAAGGTATAGACATCTACATGCTGTGATGTCATAGACATCATAAAGGTATAAACCACTGCATGCTGTGATGTCATAGACATTTCAAAGGTATAGACAGCTACATGCTGTAAGGTCATAGAAATCAAACAGGTTTAGACAACTAAATGTTGTGATGTCATAGACATCATAATGTTATAAACAACTAAATGCTGTGATGTCATAGACATCATAAAGGTATAGACATCTACATGCTGTGATGTCATAGACATCATAAAGGTATAAACAACTACATGCTGTGATGTCACAGACATAAAGGTTTTAACAGCTAAATGCTGTAATGCCAACGACATCATACAGGTATAAATAGCTACATGCTGTGATGTTATAGACATCATAAAGGTATAGACAACTGCGTGCTGTGAGGCCATAGACATCATACAGGATTAAACAGCTACATGCTGTGATGTCATACAGGTATAGACAGCTACAGGCTGTGATGTAATAGACATAATAAAAAGAGCTACATGCTGTGATGTTACAGATATCATTCAGGTAAAAACCGCTACAGGCTGTGTTGTCTTAGACATCATAAAGGTATGGACAGCTACATGCTGTGATGTCATAGACATAATGTACAAAGAGCGACATGCTGCGGTGTCATAGAAATCATGCAAGTATAAACAACTACATCCTGTGATGTCACAGACATGAGACAATAATAAACAGCTACATACTGTGATGTCATAGACATCATACAGGTATAAACAGCTACATGCTGTGATGTCATAGACTCCATACAGGTATGAACCGCTGCGGGCTGTGACATCACACACATCATACAGGTATAGACAGCCACATGCTGTTTTGTCAAAGATATTATAAAGGTATAGAGACATACATGCTGTGATGTCACAGACATCATAAAGGTATAAAACACTGCATGCTGTGATGTCATAGACATTTCAAAGGTATAAACAGCTACATGCTGTAATGTCATAGACATCATAAAGGTTTTAACAACTAAATGCTGTGATGCCAACGACATTATACAGGTATTAACAGCTACATGCTGTAATGTCACAGACATTATACAGGTAAAAATAGCTACATGCTGTGATGTCAAAGATATCAATCAGGTATAAACAGCTACAGGCTGTGATGTCATAGACAATACACAGGTATAAAAAGAAACACATCATACAGGTATAAACAACTACTGGCTGTGAAATCATAGACCTCATAAAAGTATAGACATCTACATGCTGTGATGTCATAGACATCATAACGGTATAAACAACTAAATGCTGTGATGTCATAGACATCATAAAGGTATAGACAGCTACATGCTGTGACGCCATAGACATCATACAGGATGAAACAGCTACATGCTGTGATGTCAGAGACATCATACATGTGTAAACAACTACATGCTGTGATGTCATAGACATCATACAGGTATAGACAGCTACAGGCTGTGATGTCATAGACATCATACAGGTATAAACAGCTACATGCTGTGATGTCATAGACATCATACAGGTATAAACAGCTACATGCTGTGATGTCACAGACATCATACAGGTAAAACAGCTACATGCTGTGATGTCAAAGACATCATACAGGTATAAACAGCTACATGCTGTGATGTCATAGACATCATAGAGGTATAAACAGCTACATGCTGTGATGTCATAGACATCATAAAGGTATAGACAGCTACATGCTGTGATGTCATAGACATCATAACAGGTATAAACAGCTACATGCTGTGATGTCATAGACATCATAAAGGTATAGACAGCTACATGCTGTGATGTCATAGACATCATAAAGGTATAAACAACTACATGCTGTGATGTCATAGACATCATAAAGGAATAGACAGCTACCTGCTGTGATGTCACAGACATCACAAAGGTATAAACAACTACATGCTGTGATGTCAAAGACATCATACAGGTATAAAAAGCTACATGCTGTGATGTAAAAGACATCTTACAGGTAAAAACAGCTTCATGCTGTGATGTCAAATACATCATACAGGTATAAACAGCTACTGGCTGTGATGTCATAGACATAATAGAGGTAGAAACACCTAAATGCTGTGATGTCATAGACATCATAAAGTTATAGACTACTACATGCTGTGATGTAATCGACAACAAACAGGTGTAAACAGCTAGATGCTGTGATGTCATAGACATCATAAAGAATAGACAGCTACATGCTGTAATGTCACAGACATCATAAAGGTAGAAACAACTAAATGCTGTGATGTCATAGACATCATAAAGGAATAGACAGCTACCTGCTGTGATGTCACAGACATCACAAAGGTAGAAACAACTAAATGCTGTGATGTCATAGACATCATAAAGGAATAGACAGCTACCTGCTGTGATGTCACAGACATCACAAAGGTATAAAACACTGCATGCTGTGATGTCATAGACATCATCAAGGTATAGACAGCTACATGCTGTCATGTCATAGACATCATAAAGTTATAGACAGCTACATGCTGTGATTTAAAGGACAACATACAGGTATAAACAACTACATGCTGTGATGTCATAGACATCATACAGGTATAGACAGCTACATGCTGTGATGTCATAGACATCATAAAGGTATAGAGAGCTACATGCTGTGATGTCATAGACATCATAAAGGTATAGACAGCTATATGCTGTGATGTCACAGACATCATAAAGGTATAAAACACAGCTAACTGTGATGTCATAGACATTTCAAAGGTATAGACAGCTACATGCTGTGATGTCATAGACATTATAAAGGTATAGAGAGCTATATTCTGTGATGTCATAGACATGAAACAGGTATAAACAACTACATGCTCTGATGTCATTGTCACCATACAGGTATAAACAGCTACATGCTGTGATGTCATAGACATGAAACAGGTATAGACAGCTACATGCTGTGATGTCACAGACATCATAAAGGTATAAAACACTGCATGCTGTGATGTCATAGACATTTCAAAGGTATAGAGAGCTACATGCTGTGATGTCATACACATCATACAGGTATAAAAAGCTACATGCTGTGATGTCACAGACATCATACAGGTAAAAACAGTTACATGCTGTGATGTCAAAGAAATCATTCAGGTATAAACAGCTACTGGCTGTGATCTCATAGACATCATAAAAGTATAGACATCTACATGCTGTGATGTCAGAGACATCATAAAGGTATAAACAGCTACATGCTGTGATGTCATAGACGTCATAAAGGTATAGACAGCTACATGCTGTGAAATCATAGCGATCATAAAGGTAAAGACAGCTACATGCTGTTATGTCACAGACATCATGAAGGTATAAAACACTGCATGCTGTGATATCATAGACATCATAAAGGTACAGACAGCTATATGCTGTGATGTCACAGACATCATAAAGATATAAAACACTGCATGCTGTGATGTCATAGACATTTCAAAGGTATAGACAGCTACATGCTGTAATGTCACAGACATAATAAAGGTATAAACAGCTACATGCTGTGATGTCATAGACATCATGAAGGTATAAAACACTGGATGCTGTGATATCATAGACATTTCAAAGGTATAGACAGCTATATGCTGTAATGTCACAGACATCATAACGGTATAGACAGCTACATGCTGTGATGTCATAGATATTATAAGGGTATATAGAGCTACATGCTGTGATGTGATAGACGTCATTCACGTATAAACAGCAACAGGCTGTGATGTCATAGACATTTCAAAGGTATAAACAGCTACATGCTGTGATATCATAGACATCATAAAGGTACAGACAGCTACATGCTGTGATGTCACAGACATCATAAAGATATAAAACACTGCATGCTGTGATGTCACAGACATCATAAAGGTAGAAACAACTAAATGCTGTGATGTCATAGACATCATAAAGTTAAAGACAGCTACATGCTGTGATGTCATAGACAACATACAGGTATAAACAACTACATGCTGTGATGTCATAGACATCATACAGGTATAGACAGCTACATGCTGTGATGTCACAGACATCATAAAAGTATAAAACACTGCATGCTGTGATATCATAGACATTTCAAAGGTATAGACAGCTACATGCTGTAATGTCACAGACATTATAAAGGTATTTAGAGCTACATGCTTTGATGTCATAGACATCATTCACGTATAAACAGCTACTGGCTGTGATGTCATAGACATCATAAAGGTAGAAACAACTAAATGCTGTGATGTCATAGACATTATAAAGGTATAAACAGCTACATGCTGTGGTTTAATAGAAAACATACAGGTATAAACAACTACATGCTATGATGTCATAGACATCATACAGGTAAAGACAGCTACATGCTGTGATATCATAGACATCATAAAGGTATAAACAACTATGTGCTGTGATGTCATAGACATCATACAGGTATAGACAGCTACATGCTGTGATGTCATAGACATCATAAAGGTATAAACAGCTACATGCTGTGATGTCATAGATAATATAAAGGTACATAGAGCTACCTGCTGTGATGTCATAGACATCAAACAGGTATAAACAACTAAATGCTGTGATGTCACAGATATCATAAAGGTTTTAACAACTAAATGCTGTGATGCCAAAGACATCTTACAGGTATAAACAGTTACATGCTGTGATGTCATAGACATTATAAAGGTATAGAGAGCTACCTGCTGTGATGTCATAGACATCAAACAGGTATAAACAACTAAATGCTGTGATGTCACAGATATCATGACGGTTTTAACAACTAAATGCTGTGATGCCAAAGACATCTTACATGTATAAACAGTTACATGCTGTGATGTCATAGACATTATAAAGGTATAGAGAGCTACATGCTGTGATGACTTAGAAATCATAAAGGTATAGACAGCTACATGCTGTGATGTCATAGACATAATACAGGTATAAACAAGGACATGCTGTGATATCATAGACATCATAAAGGTATAGACAGCTACATGCTGTGATGTCACAGACATCACAAAGGCATAAAACACTGCATGCTGTGATGTCATAGACGTTTCAAAGGTATAGACAGCTACATGCTGTAATGTCACAGACATCATAAAGGTATAGACAGCTACTGGCTGTGATGTCATAGACATTATAAAGGTATAGAGAACTACATGCTGTGATGTCATACACATCATACAGGTATAAAAAGCTACTGGCTGTGATCTCATAGTCATCATAAAAGTATAGACATCTACATTCTGTGATGTCATAGACATCATAAAGGTATAAACAACTAAATGTTGTGATGTCAGAGACATCATAAAGGTATAAACAACTACATGCTGTGATGTCATAGACATCATAAAGGTATAGACAGCTACATGCTGTGATGTCACAGACATCATAAAGGTATAAAACACTGCATGCTGTGATATCATAGACATTTCAAAGGTATAGACAGCTACATGCTGTAATGTCACAGACATCATTAAGGTAGAGACAGCTACATGCTTTGATGTCATAGACATCATTCACATATAAACAGCAACAGGCTGTGATGTCATAGACATAACACAGGTATAAAAAGAAACACATTATACAGGGTTATACAGCTACTGGCTGTGATGTCATAGACATCATACAGGTATAGACATCTACATGCTGTGATGTAATAAATATAATAAAGGTATGAACAACTAAATGTTGTGATGTCATAGACATCATAAAGGTATAAAACACTGCATGCTGTGATGTCATAGACATTTCAAAGGTATAGACAGCTACATGCTGTAATGTCACAGACATCATAAAGGTATAGACAGCTACATGCTGTGATGTCACAGACATCATAAAGGTATAAAACACTGCATGCTGTGATGTCATAGACATTTCAAAGGTATAGACAGGTACATGCTGTGATGTCATAGACATTATAAAGGTATTTAGAGCTACGTGCTTTGATGTCATAGACATCATTCACGTATAAACGGCTACATGCTGTAATGTCATAGACATTATAAAGGTATAGAGAGCTTCATGCTGTGATGTCATAGACATCAAACAGGTATAAACAACTACATGCTGTGATGTCACAGACATCATAAAGGTATAGACAACTAAATGCTGTGATGTCAAAGACATCACACAGGTATAAAAAGCTACATGCTGTGATGTCAAAGATATCATAAAGGTATAAACAGCTACAGGCTGTGATGTCATAGACATTACACAGGTATAAAAAGAAACACATCATACAGGTATAAACAGCTACTGGCTGTGATGTCATAGACATCATAGAGGTAGAAACAACTAAATGCTGTGATGTCATAGACATCATAAAGGTATAGACATCTACATGCTGTGATGTCATAGACATCATACAGGTATAAACAACTAAATGCTGTGATGTCATAGACATCATAAAGGTATAGACAGCTACATGCTGTGATATCATAGACATCATAAAGGTATAGACAGCTACATGCTGTGATGTCATAGACATTATAAAGGTATTTAGAGCTACATGCTTTGATGTCATAGACATCATCCACGTATGAACAGCTACAGGCTGTGGTGTCATAGACATCTTAAAGGTATAGACATCTACATGCTGTGATGTCATAGACATCATAAAGGTATACATAACTATATGCTGTAATGTCACAGACATCATAAAGGTATAAAACACTGCATGCTGTGATGTCATAGACATCGTAAAGGTATAGACAGCTACATGTTGTAATGTCACAGACATCATAAAGTTATAGACAGCTAGATGCTGTGATGTCAGAGACAACATACAGGTATAAACAACTACATGCTGTGATGTCATAGACATCATACAGGTATAGAAAGCTACATGCTGTGATGTCATAGACATCATAAGGTATAAACAGCTACATGCTGTGATGTCATAGACATTATAAAGGTATAGAGAGCTACATGCTGTGATGTCATAGACATCAAACAGGTATAAACAGCTACAGGCTGTAATGTTATAGACAATAGACAGGAATAAAAAGAAACACATCATACAGGTATAAACAGCTACTGGCTGTGATGTCATAGACATCATAGGGGTAGAAACAACTAAATGCTGTGATGTCATAGACATCATAAAGTTATAGACAGCTACGTGCTGTGTTTTAATAGACAACATACAGGTATAAACAACTACATGCTGTGATGTCATAGACATCATACAGGTATAGACAGCTACATGCTGTGATGTCATAGAAATTATAAAGGTATAGAGAGCTACATGCAGTGATTTCATAGACATCATAAAGGTATAAACATCTACATGCTGTGATGTCATAGACATCATAAAGGTATAGACAGCTACATGCTGTGATGTCACAGACATCATAAAGGTATAAAACACTGCATGCTGTGATGTCATAGACATTTCAAAGGTATAGACAGCTACATGCTGTGATGTCATAGACATTATAAAGGTATTTAGAGCTACGTGCTTTGATGTCATAGACATCATTCACGTATAAACAGCTACAGGCTGTGGTGTCATAGACATTACACAGGTATAAAAAGAAACACATCCTACAGGTAAAAACAGCTACTGGCTGTGATGTCATAGATATCATAAAGGTATAGACATCTACATGCTGTGATGTCATAGATATCATAAAGGTATAAACAACTAAATGTTGTGATGTCATAGACATCATAAAGGTATAAACAACTACATGCTGTGATGTCATAGACATCATAAAGGTATAGACAGCTACATGCTGTGATATCATAGACATCATAAAGGTATAGACAGCTACATGCTGTGATGTCACAGACATCATAAAGGTATAAAACACTGCATGCTGTGATGTCATAGACATCATAAAAGTATAGACAGCTACATGCTGTAATGTCACAGACATCATAAAGGTATAGACAGCTACATGCTGTGATGTCATAGACATTATAAAGGTATATAGAGTTGCATGCTGTGATGTCACAGACATCATAAAGGTATAGACAGCTACATGCTGTGATGTCACAGACATCATAAAGGGTAGAAACAACTAAATGCTGTGATGTCATAGACATCATAAAGTTATAGACAGCTACATGCTGTGATGTCAGAGACAACATACAGGTATAAAAAACTACATGCTGTGATGTCATAGACATCATACAGGTATAGAAAGCTACATGCTGTGATGTCATAGACATAAAGGTATAAACAGCTACATGCTGTGATGTCATAGACATTATAAAAGTATAGAGAGCTACATGTTGTGATGTCATAGACATCAAACAGGTATAAACCACTACATGCTGTGATGTCACAGACATCATAAAGGTATAAAACACTACATGCTGTGATGTCATAGACATCATAAAGGTATAGACAGCTACATGCTGTAATGTCACAGACATCATAAAGGTATAGACAGCTACATGCTGTGATGTCATAGACATTATAAAGGTATATAGAGCTACATGCTGTGATGTCACAGACATCATAAAGGTATAGACAGCTACATGCTGTGATGTCACAGACATCATAAAGGTAGAAACAACTAAATGCTGTGATGTCATAGACATCATACAGGTATAGACAGCTACATGCTGTGATGTCAGAGACAACATACAGGTATAAAAAACTACATGCTGTGATGTCATAGACATCATACAGGTATAGAAAGCTACATGCTGTGATGTCATAGACATAAAGGTATAAACAGCTACATGCTGTGATGTCATAGACATTATAAAGGTATAGACAGCTACATGCTGTGATGTCATAGACATCAAACAGGTATAAACAACTACATGCTGTGATGTCACAGACATCATAAAGGTATATACAACTAAATGCTGTGATGCCAAAGACATCATACAGGTATAAACAGCTACATGCTGTGATGTCATAGACATCATACAGGTATAAAAAGAACACATCATACAGGTATAAACAGCTACATGCTGTGATGTCAAAGACATCATACAGGTATAGACAGCTATAAAGAAGAAACACATCATACAGGTATAAACAACTACATGCTGTGATGTCATAGACATCATAAAGGTATAGACAGCTACATGCTGTGATGTCATAGACAACATACAGGTATAAACAGCTACATGCTGTAATGTCACAGACATCATAAAGGTATAGACAGCTACATGCTGTGATGTCATAGACATTATAAAGGTATAGACAGCTACATGCTGTGATATCATAGACATCATAAAGGTATAAACAGCTAAATACTGTGATGTCATAGACATCATAGACCGTATCTAACTTACCATTTTTAAGCAAAGTTTTAGAGAAGCTTGTTTTTATTCAGCTCACTACTTTTTAAATGCACAAAATGCCTGAGAAATTTCAGTCTGGATTTAGGGTAAACCACACACAGAGACGGCCCTAAAGATTTAAATATCTTAGATTAAATTATGACTCAAAGAAATACATGTGCCCGGACCAGCTCTTTGATACAGTTGACCACACTATTCTTTTATCCAGTTTAAAGCAGCTCGGCCCTCTTACTTTCACAGAGGTCACCTCCACCTCACAACAGGACATTTATGGTAAGCTGGATACCTCTCCTCCAGGGTTCACAAAGTCACATGTGTGTGCCTCAGGGATCAATCTTGGGCCCTTCTTTTTAACCTATACATCTCCCTCTTGTGCACAGAACAGGACAACTTTCACAGTACCTATGACACACAGTTTACATCTCTTCTCCTAACTCACCAATGGATCACTTTTTAACTGTATTTCAGACATCAGATCCTGATGCAGAAAACTCTCCACAACACCAAAACGAGGTTTTAGTCATCGGCCTGAAGCCCAGAGAAGACACTTTTACCCAAACACAATCTTTATCTTTTAATCCATCATTACAAGTAAAAAATCGGGCGTGATTTTTGACTCTGAGCTGACTTTTATTCCACACATAAAGAATATCACAAAAAAGGGTTTACCATCTAAAAAATATAGCCAGAGTCCGCCCCGTTCTCTCTCGGGCAACACAGAGATCTAATCATGCTTTTATTACAAGTCGTATTGACTACTTAACGGCCTGCTTTCTGGTCTTCCCAAAAGAACACCAGGTCTACAACTCTTCAGAATTCACAGCACTGTCCTACAAGACCAGGAGGCAGGCCCATATTACACCAGTTTTACGATCGCTCATTGGCCCCTTTGTTTTAGGATCATTTTAAGGTTCTTTTAATGTTTTTAAATTCTAATGTCTGGCCTTCTTATCTCTCAGAACTCTTTTACCCTATGACCCTCGCTCCCTCGCTCCTCCCACACTTTTAGTAATCCCAAACCAGACACACACACATGGCAGCGTCGTTCCAATGGTACGGCCCTCGCCTTGGACAGTCTCCGGAGACTCAGGGGCGCAGAGAATGTTCACATTTTTAAGAGCAGGCTCAAGACCCACCTTTTTAGCTTGCTTACTATTTTTACTTTTATTTTAATTGCTAATTTAATATTTTTACTTTTTTTAAATTCTTTTTATTCTTTTCATTTTTAGATGTTTCTATTCAATGTTTTAATTATTTTATACTTCTTATTACTTTCATTATTAGTACTTTTTATTTTCCTTCCTTAGGTCTCTCCTGCTTTCCTCTGGGCCGTCTGTCCGGGGCGTTGCGCTCGTGCGGTGCTACTTGCCTTTGGGGGGACTTCCATCATACCTCCCCATGCACCTGCCCTCGTTACCTTGCTGCGCTGCCCCCAACGCTCCTCTATGTTCCCTCACTTTTTCCATCTTACTCAGCCTCAGGAGATCGACACACTTAATTGTTTTTTTTTTTGTTTTTTTTTTTTGGGGGGGGGTGATGGGGGTGGGGGTGGGGGGCTGGGGATGGGAAAGGGCAACGGGCGGGAATGTTTTTAAACTGAAAGCGCTTTGAGTCGCGCAACCTGCTGAAAAGCGCTTCATAAATAAAGATTGATTGATTGATTGATCATAAAGGTATAAACAACTACATGCTGTGATGTCATAGACATCATAAAGGTATAGACAGCTACATGCTGTGACATCATAGACATCGTAAAGTCATAGACAGCTACATGCTGTGATGTCACAGACATCATAAAGGTATAAAACACTGCATGCTGTAATGTCATAGACATCATAAAAGGTATAGACAGCTACATGCTGTAATGTCACAGACATCATAAAGGTATAGACAGCTACATGCTGTGATGTCACAGACATCATAAAGTTATAGACAGCTACATGCTGTGATGTCATAGACATCATACAGGTATAAACAGCTACATGCTGTGATGTCACAGACATCATACAGGTATAAAAAGAAACACATCATACAGGTATAAACAGCTACTGGCTGTGATGTCATAGACATCATAAAAGTATAGACATCTACATGCTGTGATGTCATAGACATCATAAAGGTATAAACAACTAAATGTTGTGATGTCATAGACATCATAAAGGTATAAACAACTACATGCTGTGATGTCATAGACATCATAAAGGTATAGACAGCTACATGCTGTGATATCATAGACATCAGAAAGGTATAGACAGCTACATGCTGTGATGTCACAGACATCATAAAGGTATAAAACACTGCATGCTGTGATGTCATAGACATTTCAAAGGTATAGACAGCTACATGCTGTAATGTCACAGACATCATAAAGGTATAGACAGCTACATGCTGTGATGTCATAGACATCATTCACGTATAAACAGCTAAAGGCTGTGATGTCATAGACATTACACAGGTATAAAAAGAAACACATCATACAGGTATAAACAGCTACTGGATGTGATGTTATAGACATCATAAAGGTATAGACATCTACATGCTGTGATGTCATAGATATCATAAAGGTATAAACAACTAAATGTTGTGATGTAATAGACATCATAAAGGTATAAACAACTACATGCTGTGATGTCATAGACATCCTAAAGGTATACACAGCTACATGTTGTGATATCATAGACATCATAAAGGTATAAAACACTGCATGCGGTGATGTCATAGACATTTGAAAGGTAGAGACAGCTACATGCTGTAATGTCACAGACATCATAAAGGTATAGACAGCTACATGCTGTAATGTCAGACATCATAAAGGTATAGACAGCTACATGCTGTGATGTCATAGACATTATAAAGGTATATAGAGCTACATGCTGTGATATCACAGACATCATAAAGGTATAAAACACTGCATGCTGTGATGTCATAGACATTTCAAAGGTATAGACAGCTACATGCTGTGATGTCATAGAAATCATAAAGTTATAGACAGCTACATGCTGTGATGTCACAGACATCATAGAGGTAGAAACAACTAAATGCTGTGATGTCACAGACATCATAAAGGTATAAAACACTGCATGCTGTGATGTCATAGACATTTCAAAGGTATAGACAGCTACATGCTGTAATGTCACAGACATAAAGGTATAGACAGCTACATGCTGTAATGTCATAGACATTAAAAAGGTATATAGAGCTACATGCTGTGATGTCATAGACATCATTCACGTATAAACAGCTACAGGCTGTGATATCATAGACATTACACAGGTATAGACAGCTACATGCTGTAATGTCACAGACATCATAAAGTTATAGACAGCTACATGCTGTGATGTCATAGACATAATACAGGTATAAAAAAGGACATGCTGTGATGTCCTAGACATTTTACAGGTATAAACAATTACATGCTGAGATGTCATAGACATCATACAGGTCTAAAAAGCTACATGCTGTGATGTCATAGACATCATAAGGGTGTAAACAACTAAATGTTGTGATGTCATAGACATCATAAAGGTTTAAACAACTACATGCTGTGATGTCATCGACATCATAAAGGTATAAAACACTGGATGCTGTGATATCATAGACATTTCAAAGGTATAGACAGCTACATGCTGTAATGTCACAGACATAAAGGTAAAGACAGCTACATGCTGTGATATCATAGACATCATAAAGGTATAGACAGCTACATGCTGTGATGTCACAGACATCATAAAGGTATAAAACACTGCATGCTGTGATATCATAGACATTTCAAAGGTATAGACAGCTACATACTGTAATGTCACAGACATAAAGGTATAGACAGCTACATGCTGTAATGTCATACACATTAAAAAGGTATATAGAGCTACATGCTGTGATGTCATGGACATCATTCACGTATAAACAGCTACAGGCTGTGATATCATAGACATTACACAGGTATAGACAGCTACATGCTGTAATGTCACAGACATCATAAAGGTATAGACAGCTACATGCTGTGATGTCACAGATATCATAAAGGTATAAAACACTGCATGCTGTGATGTCATAGACATCATACAGGTATAGACAGCTACATGCTGTGATGTCATAGACATCATAAAGGTATAAACAGCTACATGCTGTGATGTCATAGACATCATAAAGGTATAAACAGCTACATGCTGTGATGTCATAGACATCATAAAGGTATAAACAGCTACATGCTGTGATGTCATAGACATTATAAAGGTAATAGACAACTACATGCTGTGATGTCATAGACATCATAAAGGTATAAACAACTACATGCTGTGATGTCACAGACATCATAAAGGTATAAACAACTACATGCTGTGATGTCATAGACATCATACAGGTATAAACAGCTACATGCTGTCATGTCATATACATAATGTATGAACAGCTACATGCTGTGATGTCAATGACATCATGCAAGTATAAACAACTTCAAGCTGTGATGTCATAGACATGATACAGGTATTAACAGCAACATACTGTGATGTCATCAACATCATACAGGTATAAACAGTTACATGCTGTGATGTCATAGACATTATAAAGGTATAGAGAGCTGCATGCTGTGATGACATAGACATCATAAAGGTATAGACAGCTACATGCTTCTATGTCACATAAATCATAAAGGTATAGACAGCTACATGCTGTGATGTCATAGACATAATACAGGTATAAACAAGGACATGCTGTGATGTCATAGACATCGTACAAGTATAAACAACTACATGCTGTGATGTCATAGACAACATAAAGGTATACACAGCTAGATGCTGTGATGTCACAGACATCATAAAGGAATAAAACACTGCATGCTGTGATGTCACAGACATTTCAAAGGTAAAAACAGTTACATGCTGTGATGTCAAAGATATCATTCAGGTATAAACAGCTACTGGCTGTGATGTCATAGACATCATAAAGGTATAGACATCTACATGCTGTGATGTCATAGACATCATAAAGGTATAAACAACTAAATGTTGTGATGTCATAGACATCATAACGGTATAAACAACTACATGCTGCGATGTCATAGACATCATAAAGGTATAGACAGCTACATGGTGTGATATCATAGACATCATAAAGGTATAAAACACTGCATGCTGTGATGTCATAGACATTTCAAAGGTATAGACAGCTACATGCTGTAATGTCACAGACATCATAAAGGTTTAGACTAAATGCTGTGATGTCAAAGACATTATAAAGGTATAGAGAGCTACATGCTGTCATGTCATAGACATCAAACAGGTATAAACAACTACATGCTGTGATGTCACTGACATCATAAAGGTTATAACAACCAAATGCTGTGATGCCAACAACATCATACAGGTATAAAAAAGCTACATGCTGTGAAATCATAGACATTATAAAGGTATAGAGAGCTACATGCTGTGATGACATAGAAATCATAAAGGTATAGACAGCTACAGGCTTCAATGTCACAGAAATCATAAAGGTATAGACAGCTACATGCTGTGATGTCATAGACATAATACAGGTATAAAAAAGGACATGCTGTGATGTCATAGACATTTTACAGGTATAAACAATTACATGCTGAGATGTCATAGACATCATAAAGGTCTAAAAAGCTACATGCTGTGATGTCATAGACATCATAAGGGTATAAACAACTAAATGTTGTGATGTCATAGACATCATAAAGGTTTAAACAACTACATGCTGTGATGTCATCGACATCATAAAGGTATAAAACACTGCATGCTGTGATATCATAGACATTTCAAAGGTATAGACAGCTACATGCTGTAATGTCACAGACATAAAGGTAAAGACAGCTACATGCTGTGATATCATAGACATCATAAAGGTATAGACAGCTACATGCTGTGATGTCACAGACATCATAAAGGTATAAAACACTGCATGCTGTGATATCATAGACATTTCAAAGGTATAGACAGCTACATGCTGTAATGTCACAGACATAAAGGTATAGACAGCTACATGCTGTAATGTCATAGACATTAAAAAGGTATATAGAGCTACATGCTGTGATGTCATAGACATCATTCACGTATAAACAGCTACAGGCTGTGATATCATAGACATTACACAGGTATAGACAGCTACATGCTGTAATGTCACAGACATCATAAAGGTATAGACAGCTACATGCTGTGATGTCACAGATATCATAAAGGTATAAAACACTGCATGCTGTGATGTCATAGACATCATAAAGGTATAAACAACTACATGCTGTGATGTCATAGACATCATACAGGTATAGACAGCTACATGCTGTGATGTCATAGACATTATAAAGGTATAAACAACTACATGCTGTGATGTCATAGACATCATACAGGTATAGACAGCTACATGCTGTGATATCATAGACATCATAAAGGTATAAACAACTACATGCTGTGATGTCATAGACATCATACAGGTATAGACAGCTACATGCTGTGATGTCATAGACATTATAAAGGTATAAACAGCTACATGCTGTGATGTCATAGACATTATAAAGGTATATAGACCTACATGCTGTGATGTCATAGACATCAAACAGGTATAAACAACTACATGCTGTGATGTCACAGAGATCATAAAGGTTTTAACAACTAAATGCTGTGATGCCAAAGACATCATACAGGTATAAAAAGCTACATGCTGTGATTCATAGATACCATACAGGTATAGACAGCTACATGCTGTCATGTCATATACATAATGTATGAACAGCTACATGCTGTGATGTCAATGACATCATGCAAGCATAAACAACTTCAAGCTGTGATGTCATACACATGATACAGGTATTAACAGCAACAGACTCTGATGTCATCAACATCATACAGGTATAAACAGTTACATGCTGTGATGTCATAGACATTATAAAGGTATAGAGAGCTACATGCTGTGATGACATAGACATCATAAAGGTATAGACAGCTACATGCTTCAATGTCACATAAATCATAAAGGTATTAACAGCTACATGCTGTGATGTCATAGACATAATACAGGTATAAACAAGGACATGCTGTGATGTCATAGACATCTTACAAGTGTAAACAATTACATGCTGTGATGTCATAGACAACATAAAAGTGTAAACAATTACATGCTGTGATGTCACAGACATCATAAAGGAATAAAACACTGCATGCTGTGATGTCAAAGATATCATTCAGGTATAAACAGCTACTGGCTGTGATGTCATAGACATCATATAGGTATAGACATCTACATGCTGTGATGTCATAGACATCATAAAGGTATAAACAACTAAATGTTGTGATGTCATAGACATCATAACGGTATAAACAACTACATGCTGCGATGTCATAGACATCATAAAGGTATAGACAGCAACATGCTGTGATATCATAGACATTTCAAAGGTATAGACAGCTACATGCTGTAATGTCACATACATCATAAAGGTATAGACAGCTACATGCTGTGATGTCATAGACATTATAAGGGTATATAGAGCTACATGCTTTGATGTCATAGACATCATTCACGTATAAAAAGCTACAGGCTGTGATGTAATAGACATTACACAGGAACAAAAAGAAACACATCATACAGTTATTAACAGCTACTGGCTGTGATGTCATAGACATCAGAGGTCGAAACAACTAAATGCTGTGATGTCATATGACATCATAAAGTTATGGACAGCTACATGCTGTGGTTTAATAGACAACATACAGGTATAGACAAGAAATCATAAAGTGATCATAGACAGCTACAGGCTTCAATGTCACAGAAATCATAAAGGTATAGACAGCTACATGCTGTGATGTCATAGACATAATACAGATATAAACAAGGACATGCTGTGATGTCATAGACATTTCAAAGGTATAGACAGCTACATGCTGTAATGTCACAGACATCATAAAGGTATAGACAGCTACTGGCTGTGATCTCATAGACATTATAAAGGTATAGACAGCTA
>JALJCO010014307.1:0-201791 GCA_023101725.1 Atherinomorus stipes | reverse complement strand
CTTCGTTCAGTTACATTGCTCCTGACCACCGCCCAGACCTCTACCAACATCTGAGGGAGAGGATGGAGGAGGCAAGGAGGAGGTCCCTGACCACTGCCCGACCTCTACCAACATCTAGAGGGAGAGGATGGGGGAGGCAAGGAGGAAGGACAGTGAGACAAAGAGGAAGCACAGAGAAGGCAACAAGGACAGGAAGAAGGGATGGAGGAGGCAGGAGGAAGGACAGAGGAGCAGAGGAAGGACAGAGAAGGCAAGTAGGAAGGACAGAGGAGGCAAAGGGTAAGGATGGAGGAGGCAAGGAGGAAGGTCCCTGACCACCGCCCAGACTTCGACCAACATGTAGAGGGAGAGGATGGAGGAGGCAAGGAGGAAGGACAGAGAAGGCAAGTAGGAAGGACAGAGGAGTCAGCAGGCAAGGAATAAGGACAGAAGAGACAAAGAGTAAGGGTGGAGGAGGCAAGGAGGAAGGACAGAGGAGACAGAGGAAAGGCAAAGGAGGCAATGAGGAAGGACAGAAGAAGGAATGAGGAAGGATAGAGGAGGCAAGGAATAATGACTCATGTTCTCAGGACCTTTTTAACTTAATTGCCCTTCCTTCTTCATCAGCTGATAATCAGATCAGTTGCCATGGATACAGATCATTTGCAAGGCTGATTGTGATTAAAATGAAATATTATTATTATTTTGTTTATTAAACTAAAATATTTTTCTGTACCTGAAATGAAATAAAGTGAGACAATGTGACTTTTTACATGTGATACTGAATAAAGTTTTCCTGGAGCTTCTCTTCATAAAAGAAGCATCTAGTTTGTATTTTATCACATTTATGATTTCTGAGAACAGGAAGTGTTAACGAGAAGTGAAACTGGACTGTGGTGGTGGAGTCTGCTGCCATCTGATTAATATTTCCAACGATTTAGGTTTTATTGCTCTGCGGTCAGAAGACGAAGAGGGTTTATGAAACTCTGTCACAGGAAAAACCTCAATAAAAACCAGAGCTGGGGTCAGATTCTGCCCATAATGAAAACCAGCACATGAAATACAACCAAACTACTTTCAGTAAAATTAATAACTAAAAAAAAACAACTTTTAAAATCTTTAAATTCTCTTAATAAACAAAGCAAAAACAGTTTCCCTGCTTCAGCTGGTTTAATTGTTCTTTACATTTTACATCATTTCTTCTGCTGCCACCTGCTGGTCAAAGTTTGTAATTACACATATTGCTTTGTATTATTACCACTAAAGTGCAGTGCACAAGCATGTTACTTGGGGGGGGGTTGACAATTAATACATCATGAGACCATTCTATTTCTAAATGACAACATAAATACATAAATGTGGAGGAACTGGGTCGGGATTCCTGACATGAACAGCAGGACTCTGAAATTCTTGGCAGCAGTTTTTACAGAATCCTGAGAGAAACATATTTCTGTGATGATTCATTTAATAAAACTAACCGATTAAATCATTATCTGAGCGTATGAAATTTACATGTATCATTTGTGTGATTAGTGTATGATATGAAATAAACTGGAATACTTTTCACCTGTGTTTGTGCGTCTATATTAATATATGAATAAAAGAAACACACAGTAACATGAGGGCGGTTTATAGACTACAGTACTATTCCGATTAAAGGATAACTTTCCTTTCTTTCAACCTGGACCTTGTTTCTAGGAGTTTATACATCCATTTACTCACCGGTAAAATTTCTGTATCACTTAAAGGTAGAGTCCGAAGTCCCTGCACCGTTTCTGTTCAAGAGTACCTAACTGCAGTTACAATGACCGAAAAGGGCGCCGCCATGCATCCAATCCATACAGGAAGTCTCATGCGGAAATGAGTTAAATACCGCCAAGAGTAACTATCTGCAGCTTGCAAACAGATGTGTACGGTGTAGTCGGGTGGTTAGGGTTAGGAGAAGGGTCAGGGGTAGGGTTAGATTTTAGTAAGTTACATAAAAAAAAGAAACTTGTGATTGGGACATCCGGCCTGGATTGGATATATGGCGACGTACCGTAACTGCAGTTCGGTCCCTCTCTTTCTGTTTGCAATCAACAGTATTTAAACTGAGCCCCTCCCTCTCAGGCTAATGGCCGCCTCTTTCTTCAGCCTGTTTAGCTTCAATGACTCCTTCAGAGCTCAGAAGCGGCTAAAAGCCAAACCAATATTAACCCTCGTTTTCCAATGTGCATATCTAAAGCTCTTACCTTTCGTTCGTTCGTTCTTTCTGTCTTTCTTTCTTTCTGTCTGTCTTTCTTTCCTTCCAGTCCGGACTGAGAGAGGCTGGCTGTGTGAAGCTGGGTCACCTGATGAGGACGTCCGTCCCCCGTCCAGAAACCTTCAAAGCGTTTGCTAAGAACCGTACCTTGTTTGACCAGTGGGATGAGGGGTGTGAATGTGTCTTTCCTTCTCTGACTGTTTCTCCTAACACTGAGGACTGGCTCCAGGAGGAGGACGGCCTCTTGTCTTTGAAAACCCCGACTTTACGGAGTTTGGAGAAGTTCATGGGGCCATAGCTACGAACGGGTATCTGGTACACCTCCATCCTGGGATAGGGAGGGTTCACAGCCAGAAACTCTACATCACTTGTTCGTCCAGCGCTCACGTCTGGCGGGTTTGTTCGGGTTTCTGGGGTTGATCTTTACACGGTTCGGAGTGCAGTTTTCCTTCTGTCATTTTGTTTACGGTCTACTGTATTCTGCAAAAACTAAGTATGTTTGTACATGATTGAACTTTATTTCAGGGGAGCCCAAGTTGGCGATTTGGAAAACTAGAAAAAAAATACGCATTAAGGGGGGGGGGGGGGGGGGTCTGAGGATGCTTTGTTGGTGCTCAAGAGGCTCTTGGAGCCCGACTCAAGGTCAAGTGTGAGTTTCTACAAACTCACACAGAAACTGGGAAGGTTTGTACAGGTGTGGGCCGTTCAGAGCGCTTTATGTTCGGTTTGTGAGGTTTCTTTTGCTGCTTCAGTTCCACCTCTTATATTATGTTTTTAAGTGGTGAGCGGCATGTTGGAATATGAGCTGAACAAATGGATAAAGGCTGTGTAAAACAAAATCTTTCTTTTTTTTTTCTTTAGTTCGAGTGACTGGCGTCTGCTCCAATCATAGCTATTTTCACACAGCGTCATGCTCTTAGCTCTGTCATTGGCTGCTGATATAAACAGAAATGTCCACCCAGAAACGTCCCGAACACAACAAACAAAACGGAAGAGCGAATTACAGGCAGGGGAGAGAGAGTTGCATTCAAACTCACCACTGCACCGAGTAAGGGCCCAAAGGTTGAGATGGATTTCACTTGCACAAGTCAAACGTTTATTTTCAGGAGGGAACCGGACTCTACCTAAAGATATTACGTTGAGTCACCCTTTGGGGTAAATCCATATAACGGGAGAGACGGGGCAGCCTCTCTATCAGACATTATCTGCTGCAAAACTCCTTCATTTCACCAATACTTTAAGTAGAATGAATGAACGAGTACTATTGTGCGGTAAATTCAGAATTTCGTGGACTGCAGTTTGTTGGTGTCTGGGTAGCGAGCTGCTTTTCTTAGCTGTAAACCCCCCAATAACTAAAGGAGAGTTAACTCTGAACTCACGGACAGTAGTACTTCGTTTGTTCGTTCTACTTTAAATTTAACCGAGACCAAGGTAATGATGTTTGGCACGAACCACAGATGATGATTGAAGGTAAAAGAAATGACAATGATGATTGAAGGTAAAAGAAATGACAATTTTTGGGAGTCATAACTGATAATAAATATGGAAACCCCACGTCAGACACAAGAACAAAGATCTCCCAAAGCCTCTAAATAATAAATAAAGTTTTACCTTGAACAAATTTTACCTTGATACTTCCATAATATTGTGCAAATGTGGGGAAACAGAGATCAATGCACAATTAATTCATTAATTATACTACAGAAACGAGCAATCCGAATTGTTCATAAAGTAGGCTTTTTAGAACACACTCAGAATCTGTTCATTCAATCAAAATGATCAAAATTGAACAATATTGTAAAGTATTTTACTACAAAATTATTCAAAGCATTCAATGAGTTTCTACTTGGTAACATAAAAAGTTTTTCTCAGTTCAGGAGAATTCTCATAATTTGAGAAGGTATGGCGATTTTGTAGTTCCCACATTTCGCACCACTTGTAAATGTTTTTGTGTGTCTGTATGTGAGGTGAAATTTGGAACTGTTTGGATAATCAGTAGGAGTGATGCTCAAACATTCACACATTTCCACTGTTATACAAACAATGATCTGGTCTCAATTGAAGGAAGAAGTTGTTCGTTACCGCTAGCATTATTATTATGCTGCCAATGCTGTAAAGCATTAAAGTAGTAGTACTATTTGACTGCGTTTATTCGTGTTACTATTATTACACTTATTCAGTTTCCAACACTATTTTTGATGGCCTGCTCCTCCCAGAGCTTTGCCAGACACCCTCGGCCCCCCACAGTTATATCAAAACGTGCATCTCGGCTGGAAAAATGTGCTGGATATTTGCCGTACAAAACTCTAACAGTGTTTATGAAATTAGCAAAAAACTGTGATTTTTCGTTCCATACAAATGAATGGGATTTGCCTGAACTCTGACGAGAAAAGCCAAAAACCCAGGTCACTTTACCCTTTACAGCTCAGCCATACAATCACATAGAAACATCATTCAAAGTTTAAACAAGTCACAAAAAATGAAACTTTAACTATGTGAAAGGACATTTACATATCTGTTACGGTTTTGACACAATGGCAAGTTACTCTTTAGTAAAAATCAGAAAAAGCCACAAAATCCCTCCACACAAGCATTTTCAGCATTGAAACAAATGCCCATAAGTCCTACAGCTTTCATCATACAGAAATGAATTATATATCAAAATATAGGAAAAATTTGCCAGCTTCATTTGGGACCTCCGCAAAAAAACCGTTCAGATGCACTGTTTTCGAGTTACCCCCTGTTCACACCGGACGCGAATAAAATTATTCGCGCGAATGAATTACATGTTAAGTCAATGTACAGGCGCGAATTGACGCGCCTTTGCGTTGGTCCACCTGCCTTCGGTGAGTAAGCTAGCCGCAGCTAGCTAGCGCTTCCACCAAAATGTCCAACAACCTCCAGCAAAAAAACGTGTTGTCGCTAGCTATTGTAGCTCAGTTTAACGAGTCTCTGCCGTCTCCTCGCCTCCACCTCTCAACATTTAACCAGCTGATTAACTGCAACTTATAATTGTCCGCTTTCCTGCTGCTTTCAACCGGTTCACAACCACAACACACACACCGTGTGTTTGTTTACATCTACTGAAGCTGAACTCCTGGTTCTTGAGCGTCATCTTCTGACCAAACTGAATACTACACTAGTTTGACCACAAATTCATATTGAATTATATTGACGTTTTATAACAAACAACCTCAATTTATTTATGTAGCGAGGACAGAGTTGCATCTTTCTCCAGGAGTGTCGGTGTTGTGACGTTTCACCCCGTCAAACACCGGCTGCAGAGATCTGCAGCTTTTGGTTAATGAGGTTTTGTCTGACCGGGTTTTCAGACCTAAATTTATGGTATTCCACTGCTTTTGTGTGCAGCACTTTGTGATTTTATCTGTGAAAAGCGCTTTTCCCTCCTTTACTATTGAAGAGAGCAGCGAGCTGCAGAGCGCCGTCCGTTCACATCACGTCTCATTCATTTTCAATGACGGGGCTGGTTTGTTTGCGCGTCAAAAACGCTCGAGTTAAATTTTTTCAACTCGAGCGAATAGGCGAAATACGCTCTATTCGCGCAAATAGGACGCCACATTCGCGCGAGTAAAACGCCTCATTCGCGCGAGTTAGACGTGTGTTTGGGGCTCATTGCGCCGCGAATTTGCGTCAAACGCGCCATTCGCGTCTGTACATTGACTTAACATGTAATTCATTCGCGCGAATAATTTTATTCCCGTCCGGTGTGAACACGGGGTTACGGTTTTCTCTCATGGTAGTGTTGTTCGAGCAGTGCGCACAGACTGCATTCAGTGTAGTTCTGTGTCCGTGTAGCTGCCATTTTCACACAGGCAGGCCCCGTTGCCTAGCAACGCTTAGCGAGGCAGCTGCAGGTGTTCTGGCAGCTCCGTGTGTCACGCACACACATTCCCTTATACAATAATATCCCAGAACAACTGGATGATAAACTGGATCCTCCACAGGTTTTCATGGTTTATAACAGACATGAGCGATTCTGGGCCGTCAGTCAGTGTTGAAATACGGACGCGTATGACAGCGTGCCTCTTCTCATCCTCTTTTCTCCATTTACTGTCTGTCTGTCAATCCATCTTTGTAACATGGCTGCTGCTCTCTTGGACGTGGATAGCTGCATTGGCAGCATTCAAAATTTCTTCAGAAATTTTCTAGTTTTGTTATTACCATTGTATGTAATATATGTAATGTGGAATATGTACTATGTAGGCTGTTTTTTCCAATGGATATACCGCCATGAATGAACCTTGTATCCGATCTTTACATAGTCAGCCAACGCGTATTATCCCTATTTTTCCTTCTGGTGGGTTATGCAAATATTATAAGTTACCACGACCTGGGGTCTGTTGGACGAAGCAGGTTCAACAAACTCTGAGTATAACTCTGAACTCTGAGTTGATCTACTCGGAGATACGAAACTCTGAGTTTTTGGTCTCAGAACAGCTGATTTGAGTTGGTTTAATCAACTCAGAGTAGTTCGACCCGGGTTTTACACACGCGCTGCCATGATAAAAAGCTAGCATCAATGAAGCACTGATTCGACGAGTTACCATGGCAACGTAGACGCGAGGGCGGGGCTGCATTCGTCATTAAATGGAACTATAACTTCTAAAGCCTCATATGGCGAGTTTGAACTGCTGCTGCAAAAAAAAGAGAAAAAGAAAAGAAAGAAAGAAAGAAAGATGGTGTGTGGGAACAACTAAGTTTAAATGCTGTCATTTACCATCACAATGATGTTACAGGGTAGAACTGGTTAATGACAACAGGACAGGAACCTTTCAGTATGCTTGCAGGCAGTTTTGTGCATAGATGCCTGTTTGGTCGGATGGTTTGTGTACCTGCCCCCCACCTGGGAGTCTGATGTTCACCTACAGCTCTGCACTTTCATCACAGCCTTTTTATTTATTTAACCTGGGTGCGATCCCGCGAGGAGAAGCGCTTTTGTCAGCAGCATTATGATGAAACATAACCGTCGCATTTCTCAAATGCCCTGCATCTCCAATGAAAGAAAAAAAATCTATTTGCAAGAGAACGCAGGGCAATAAACAATAACCCATCTGCTTTGAGGGGAAAGCGTATGGCAACATGAACCAACCATTTACCCAGAGACAGACACAGCTGTGCAGCCAAATAATCAGGGCAAACCATCTCTCTGAAACAGAGAGACAGGACCTCCAACTGTCACGTATGGCTGGTGATATTATAAATGTACGGACGGATCAGCTCGTGAGTGTAGATGACTGACTGTGATGTGAAACTGTAACGTCAGAAATGTCAACTGTCGGGAAATGAGAGAACATCTATCCGGGGTCTGATAATGATCTCTGAATATTTAACTTTGCAGTCATGCTGCATCTTCATCCATGAAATCCTGATCGACAGAACTCGTCTGTAACCTACCGACTCAGATTCATTTTTAACGTGTTTTATTTGAGACGGTGAGCGATAAAACTCACCGCTGACTGAATGAATGAGGAAATGAAACGGCGAGTGTGGCTGAAAGTGGGCGGAGACAGCGAGAAACTCAAGCTTTCTCCACATTAACCTGCTCCCCACCAGGTTGGTTTCAGAGAGTCTGTTACCATGGTAACTGACCGAGGGTTTAAGATACCCTCTTTGTTCAACAGGCTAGAGTTCCTCCTCTTTCCCTGGGTTGAGTTACCTACCTTTGTGTTACGGAAAACTCAGTTTCCCTAATTTCAGGGTTGAACAACTCAGAGTTTCATTAAACCTGCTTTGTGCAGCAGACCCCTGCTGCAGGTCATTTTTGCTAACTGTTCTGGTTTGAGTCAATATTGTATGGCAAGACAAAAGGGCTAAAATACGCCACTCAAATGGCCAATTGCAATATGGCAGCGCTATTAACGGCGTTTTATCACAAAAAAACAAAAAAAAAAAACGGTGTAGTTGTGTTGCTAACATGCCATTTCAGTGGCGTATTATGGCCCTGTTGTCTTGCCATTCACGACATGCTACCTTGTGTCAATGCAAGCGAACTTGTGTCAAAATGAACCAGCCCTTAAGGACCATTTTGGTCCCGGGGTTGCATTCTCAAAACACACACACACATGCACACACACACTAACCGTCTGGTTTTCTATCGCCGTGGGGTTCATCCATTGACATAATGCATTCCCTAGCCCCTTACCCTAAACCTAACGCCCATAACTGATTGCCTAAACCTAACCCTTGTCCTACTCCTAACCAAAACCTAGTTGTAACTTAATCTCCCAGAAAAAAAAAAAAAAACGGGTTTGGACCTGTGGGGTCCGGGAAAAATGCCCCATGAAGGCAAAACGTCCTCACGGTGATGGAAAAATATGGGAAATGGTCCCCATAATGCAGCATAAACACGCCCACCCCACACATACACACACACACACACACACACACACACACACACACAACCCCATACATACATGCATATATTACTTAACTGATTTGACCACCAGGGGGCAGTGTGTAATTATGACTGACTGTCACACAGTTATGACTCTGGCAGCTTCTCCTGTTTCACCACTGAAACAAAACTGGAAGATCTGTTTCCTGATTGTTGCTCTGTGATTAGGTTCTTTTCCCTCCTCCTTTTTCAGGTTGGGAGAATCTCGGCAGTGAAACTTCCACGTTCCAGAATGACCCTCCAAAACTCACTTTCCTGCTGCTGTGGAAATGCATCAACCTGCTGTAACTGGTTTTCTTCTTCACCACCAAACCTTCACACAAAGCTGACTGATGCAAGTAATGACTCACTGCTTTGTGTCACAGCTTAACTGAAATATATCATCTATTCATTTACCTAAGAGGACTGGGTTGTGCTCTAGGGATGAAAACAATAATTACATTAAAATCTGATTACTAAAAGAACTGGTATGTTTATAATGCTTTGATCTGTTAACAGATACAAAGCATTAAAATAATCAGTTCAATAATGTTAAATCATGTTTTTTCTCAGTTTGTCCTAAGTCCTCCTTCTTCTTCCTCTCCTCCCTCTTACTGTCTTCAGCCCCTCCTGATGTGAACACTGAGCATCAGGAAGTCAGTTTTAATCAGCAGATCCACTCTGACAGCAGCACACAGGTGAGTTCTGCAGGTAACTGCTACATTTCACTTCTACACCTCTAATTTTTTACAAAGATTTTATTTGCACTTTAATATAAAACAATACACATTTCCTGAATTTTACAAGAATAATAAGAAAAAAAAGGGTAAAAATTAAACAGCCAAGGAAAAAACAGTGCGTGGGGGTGGGGGATGGTAAGAAACCCTAGAAGGGCTTATCAAGAACCTCTCCATATTCTGAAAATAGATTATATATTAATAACAGATTTTGTACAAATAGTATTACATAAATAACATCAAGTAAAAAGTAAAGTAGAAAATCTTATAAAAAAAACTACATCATAGGAGAGAAATTACAATGGCAACAGTGGTCATTAGGTACAGATGCTCTGTCAGTTTCCTTTTGGTACAGAGGGAGAGCTTCTATCAGGCTGATGTACTTGTTCCAAAGAATGACGCCTTTATATTTGACGGACAACTGACCTCTGGTTGTACGACAAAAAGGAACATGAGCCTTGATTGGCTATGTTCTGAAGCAAATGTTGGAATTAGAATTAGAAAATAATATTGAAAATGATGTGGAAGTAAGTGATCCTGATAGCGAATGTTCAAAATAAATTTACACGTTTCAACAATATTAATAATATAAACAGTTAAGATTTAGCTTGGAAAAAAACGGGGCAGATGAAACTGCAGATTTAGAACTCGTGGCTTTTCTAATAAAATGTTTCTGAATAAAATGTAGTTCATGGAGGTATGTAGGAGAAGTCAGAGCTCCCACTCTTTTCTAGAAGTTATTTTCCAGGACTTTTCCAGCTGCTATAGCACAAGTCAAGTTATCACAGCATAGACTAATAAATTCCACCCCAAGCTTTTGGAGATGTATTTGACAATTGTAGCTTATATTTTGTCCAGTAATGAAGTAGCGATGAAGAAGAGACAAAGCAGCAATGAAGCAGCCACGAAGCAGCCAAGAAGCAAAGACGAAGCAGGGACGAAGTAGCGACGAAGTAGCGACGAAGTAGCGACGAAGTAGCGACGAAGTAGCGACAAAGCAGGGGCGAAGCAAAGCAGGGACGAAGTAGTGACAAAGTAGCGACGAAGTAGCGACAAAGCAGCGACGAAGCAGGGGCAAAGCAAGGGCGAAGCAAAGCAGGGACGAAGTAGTGACAAAGTAGCGACGAAGTAGCGACAAAGCAGCGACGAAGCAGGGACGAAGCATCGACGAAGCAGGGACGAAGCAGCGACGAAGCAGGAACGAAGCAGGGATGAAGCAGCGACGAAGCAGGGACGAAGTAGCGACGAAGCAGAGAAGAAGTAGCGACGAAGCAGCCAAGAAGCAAAGACGAAGCAAAGACGAATCAGCGACGAAGCAGGGATGAAGTAGCAACGAAGCAGCGACAAAGCAGCGACAAAACAGGGACGAAGCAGCGACGAAGCAGGGAAGAAGCAGCAACGAAGCAGGGATGAAGTAGCAACGAAGCAGAGAAGAAGTAGCGACGAAGCAGCCAAGAAGCAAAGACGAAGCAAAGGTGAATCAGCGAAGAAGTAGCGAAGAAGTAGCGACGAAGTAGCGACGAAGCAGCCAAGAAGCAAAGACGAAGCAAAGACAAATCAGTGACGAAGCAGGGACGAAGTAGCAACGAAGCAGCGACAAAGCAGCGACGAAGCAGCGACGAAGGAGGGAAGAAGCAGCAACGAAGCAGGGACGAAGTAGCGACGAAGCAGAGAAGAAGTAGCGACGAAGCAGCCAAGAAGCAAAGACGAAGCAAAGGTGAATCAGCGAAGAAGTAGCGAAGAAGTAGCGAAGAAGTAGCGACGAAGTAGCGACGAAGTAGCGACGAAGTAGCGACGAAGTAGCGATGAAGCAGCGACGAAGCAGGGACGAAGCAGCGACAAAGCAGCGACGAAGCAGCCACAAAGAAGAGACGAGACAGTGGGAGGAAAAATAATTTTCCAGGATAATTCAAGCTTTTTCAGGACATTTTACTCCTTTTTATCATTTTCCATGTGTTTTCCATGACTGGAAAAATGTTCAATCATTTGCCAGGTTTTCCAGGTTTTCCAGGACGCGTGGGAACCCTGGAAGTACTGGCCCATACAATATAACAATAAGTTAGATATGGGTTAACAAGACTAATATAACGTCAATAAACCAGATCTATTAACATATTTATGGACCTTTCTGATTATTTCCACAGATTGACATCTTCTTTGACATAAAATCAATAACTTTCCACGAGCATTTTTCATCAACAATTACCCCCAGGAAGCGAGTAGAACAGACTCTGTATTTATTCTCCATCAATAAATAACTTAATATCAAATTTCTTCTTACCAGCAAAAATCATATTATTGATATGTTCCCATTCTGTTTGTTGTTATTTTGACATTCCATTATGACAACCAGTGAATCAACTGTCATGATCATGTGACTCACCTGATGAGCTGATGGCTCACAGGTGTTAAATAAACCTTGTGTGCCTGCGAAGCGTTTGGTCACACACAAAGAGTAAGACGCGTACTGTGTGGTTCTGTCACGTTGAACGCTACGTATATCTGCTAACACATATTATAAAATAATATAATGATGTAATAATCAATTAGTTTTTTTGATATATTTAAGTTAGCTTACGTTTTATACTTTAAGTTAGTCAGCTTTGGAAATTAGAGTTTTGAAGTACTTATGAGAGAGAAAAAGACTGGTGTCATCTGCGAATAAATCATGAGATATAGAACTGGAGACAGCAGTAAGATCATTTATATGAATCAATAATAATAAAGGGCAAAAGGGCAGAGTACTGAACATTGTGCCACACCACAAGTTATGACAGCTTTGTTCAGTTTTTAGAATAAACAAACTGGCTTCCATTGACAATATAACTCTTAAATCATTTATACGATACACCATGAAAACTTTGACAATAAGATATTGTGATTTACTGTATCAAATGCTTTAGACATGTCCAGAATCATACCCTATGCAAACTAATTATTATCTCATGCTGAGTACATTTTATCCATAAGATGTAATAAAGCCATATGTGTTGAATGTTTAATATCTCACATTACTGTGTTTCTAAAATGTTGTAGATAATCTGCATAAATGGTCTGGAAAGTCTCTTTATATCCTCAGCTTTATTAATACTTCATAATTTGTCATACAACAATAAAGTATTAGCAAAAAAGAACAACCTCCAAAAGAAAAATAAAAATTTGACAGCATCAGAAGTTCAGCAGCTTCTAAAGATGGATTTCCTGATGTGTTGGTTTCAGACCTGTGAGTCTGAAACTCAGCCTTCAGCTGCAGAAATGCAAACAGCTCCATCTGATAATGATTTAACTTTAGAAACTGCTGATATTTTCATCAGATAAGTTGCAGCGGTGTTAAACTTGATCTATTTTCATCTCAGATTTGAACCTATGAGATTATGACATTTTGCACAACCATCTACTTTAGTCTTAAGCTTGGTACATACTCTGCTAGAAACAAAAACTTTGTCCGTGTCCTCGAGGCTGCAAGGACAAGAAAACTTTAGTTTTCATCTAGTCAGTACACACTCCACAAGAGGCTTGGTCTGTGAGCAGGGGGTTGTCTTTGTGATCCAGTGATTGTAGATTTACAATAAACTTCGTCCATGTCAGGACGGGGCATGTGGTATTGTCCATATTTAAATGCCATGTGCATTGTATACATTTTTGTATTTTTTCACCACGTTGATCCACTGTTTACTAAAACTATCCGTTCAACCTCGCATCTACGGAAATGCAGAAGTAACAACTCTGCTTCAAGCATTTCTGCGTTTACCCCGCCCACCTTAAATATCCAACCAATAACACAATAACCCCGACGAGAAGAAAGTTCTGCTCAGCCGTCGTGTTGACAACAAGCGGCAAGAAGTCCTCAATCACGTCGGCAAGAATAAAAAGATATCACTTTGGTCTTGTGCCTCAAGAGCAAGTAGAAAGTTCTGGCATCTTGCGGAGGATGGAACAAGTTTTCTTCTATGCAGACGATGTGATGTTATATATGACTGACTGTTTATTTGTCGCTATGAGTACCTGGATGTTTGTTATTATCAAATTACAAACTGATCTTTACAGATGCGGGCATGAAAAACTTTCCCTTTCTGCCGACTGCCAGCCACTTACCAGCGACTTGTCTGCTAATTCAATTGTACAGAGAAGTGCCTGTGTGCCCAGGGGAAATGATTTCAGAGCATAAATGAACTCCCGGAACAAGAACGTTTCCACCCGCCAGGTTTGGATGTGCGTGATGACATGTTTGTGGGACAAATTGTTCAGCCAGTGATAGTGCAGTAATAGTGCACTATTACTACATGAAAAAGTTTAGCCTTTTTCTGCCAGAAGTCGTGCAATAATAGTGCACTATTAATGCACTACTTCTGACAGAAAAAAGGCAGAACTTTTTCATGCCCGCATCTGTAGATCAGTTGTAGTGAACCCTGGTCCTGGTTTGAGTCAGGTGTATTGGAGCAGGGACACAAAAGGAGAACCAAGGTTCCCCACCACTGCTTAGGATGAAGCCATTTACTTCATTGCCTCCCATGATTGTACCTTGCTTCAGAGTTTGTCCTGAAAATGACACTGCGAGAAACAAACATTGACTTTCCTACTTCAAACAGTGATGGTCACCCGTTCAGAGGTAAACAAAGATGGTGTGCATGGTGCTGGCAAACCAACAGAAAGTGAATGTGGTTGTCGTGATAATCAGTTTGTTGTGGTTGTGTTTCCAGGGATGGATCCCAACTCCACCCAGAGCCCTATAAATCAATCTGACTTCAGCAGCATCTTCACCAAACAGGTCCTTCCCCCGCTCTACGGCATCGTCTTCCTGGTGGGCTTGTCTCTGAATGTCGCAGCGGCCTGGATCTTCTTCAGGGTCCCAGGCGACTCGGGTCTGGTGGTCTACCTGAAGAACATGGCGATGGCCGACCTCTTCATGCTGTCCACCTTCCCCTTCAAGCTGGCGGCTGATCTGGGCTTCGATGGCTCTCAGCTGATCATCTGCCGCTACACCGCTGTGCTCTTCTACTTCTCCATGTACCTGGGAATCGTCTTCATCGGTTTCATCGGCCTTGAACGCTACGTGAAGGTGGTTCACCACACCCCCTCCTCCACCTCCACCTCCTCTTGCAGGTGCAGGTTGGGTGGGATGTCCTGGTTGCATCTCATGCAGAACGCCACCTTTGCCCGGTTGTTGGTGTTCTTCACCTGGGGCCTCCTTTTGCTCAGCAATCTGCCCAATGTCGTGCTGACAAGCCTGCCGCCTGATCATCCGATAGCCTGGAGCTGCATGAAGCTGAAGACGCCGTTAGGTTTGCAGTGGCACAAGATGTCCACTATCTTCAATGTTTCCCTTTTCTGGGTGACGCTGCTTGTCCTGGTATTCTGCTACACCTCCATCTCCCGCCACGTGTACAAGTCGTACCGCCGAGTGCACCGCGATAACAGCAACGTCTGCCGCAAGTCCAACCGCAGCATCTTCAGCATCCTGGCAGTCTTCTTCATCTGCTTCGTACCGTATCATGTCTGCCGCATACCCTACACACTGAGTCAGATGCCGGCTTCGGGCTTCAGCTCGGACGCCCGCTTCCTGCTGTTCCAGATAAAGGAGGGAACAGCCTTCCTGTCAGCGCTCAACGTCTGCCTGGACCCCATCATCTACTTCCTGATGTGCCGAACCTTCAGAGAGTCGCTGCTGAGGAAACTGTCTGGAAGAGAGAGGAGGAGGTCCCTGACCACCGCCCAGACCTCTACCAACATCTAGAGGGAGAGGATGGAGGAGGCAAGGAGGAAGGACAGAGGAGACAAGGAGGAAAGACAGAGGAGACAAAGAGGAAGGATGGAGGAGGCAAGGAGGAAGGACAGAGGAGACAAGGAGGAAGGACAGAGGAGGCAGGGGGCAAACAGTAATGACTCTTTGGGTGTGTCCCAAGGGGCAAACTCCGCCTCAGAACAGTGAAGCTCTCTTCCGCATTGTATTTAGTGTAATCCTCCCTTCATCCGCTAGGGGCTGGCTCCAAGAGCGAGCAAATCCCCATAGACTCCCATGTTAAAAACGCCAACTTCACAGCAGAAATAAACAGGTTTACAGCCTGGTTCAAAAAATCATTTTAGGTTTATTAGGTCAAGTTTACCTTCATGTCAACTGTGAGGGGGGTGAATTTTTTTATAACTCATTCGTTTAGATGTTATTTATTCTTCAAATTACACATAATTAAGGGCGTGTCCTTATGACAGACCGGAAGCTCCGCCTGCCGACCGGAGGCTCCTAGTTAGCTCCTTCTTTGCTCTTAATAAGGTCTCAGTTTGTTACAGAGTCGCACAACGGCGGTGTTTAGTCAGCGAATAGCAAGTCTAAGCATGTCTTACCTTAACCATGCCGCTTAGGAGCCTTATCTTTGTTAGCTCCTCTTAGTTTCGTGTTAGCTCAGTTAGCGTTTAGCCCACAGTACGTCAGCTGTCAATCATTTGCCCCGCGGCCGCGCTGTGCCCATTTTAGGATTTTCCTGGAGTGACGACGTACGTGACACGGCAAGATGGCGACGGTAAGACACGCCCAACTGGCTTCACATCTCTCTATTCAGAAGAGACCGGAAGCTACGTCCAGTAATTATATACAGTCTATGGTGTGTCCCAATACACCCACTAGCCCTACTTCTTAGCCCTACCCCGTGTCCCCGCGAAGGTAGTGCTGTCCCAATTCCTCTTTGCATGTAGGGGTAGTGGACATAAAGAGGGGTCTATGAATCTAGCCCTTCAGAGCGAGGGACGTCAGATGCTGACTTGCTGAGGAAGGACCAGAGAAACGTAGATGACCCATTATTCTTTGACTCATTTTTCTCTGCTTTGCATAACTACTCTGATAGGGCGGTATTATTGGGCGGAGACTTCAATATGGTATGTGATCCAGGTATGGACAGGCTCAGTACAGCAGGACATAACAAAATATGGCATTCATCAGATATTGTTAAGCAGTACATGAAGGATTTCGGCCTTTGTGATGCATGGCGATCTCATCACCCCACCATGAGACAATATACCTTCTTCTCCTCAGTTCACCATTCCTACTCTAGATTAGATTACTTTTAACCAGCAGCTCACTGATGAGTGAAATCTCAGAAACAGAAATCCACCCAATAACCATCAGTGATCACGCACCAGTATCATTAACTCTGAGAAATAAAACTATTAAACCAGCAACTAGGAGTTGGAGATTTAATACATCATTACTGAAAGATCCTGAGTTTATCAGCTATTTTAAAAGAGAATGGTCCATTTATCTAGAGAACAACGATGTACCAGAAACTCCAGCATGTGTCCTTTGGGAAGCAGGTAAAGCAGTAATGCGAGGAAAAATAATTTCCTTCTCTTCCCATAAAAAAAAAGGAAGCTGCAAGAATCTCAGAATTAGAAGTTAGAATTAAATCACTAGAAGACGCCTACCAGGTCTCCCCGGAGGAACACATGCTGAATGATATAAGGAAATTCAAGCTCGAGTTAAACAAAATAATAGACCAAAAAACACAATTCTTAGTTCAAAGACTTCGTTTAGAAAACTTCGACCATGGTAACAAGTCTGGCAAGCTTCTAGCTAATCAGTTAAAAATAAATAAGGAAAAAGCAACAATCTCCTCCGTTAAAGACTCAGAAGGAAGTATCAGCCATGATCCTGACCAGATAAATAACATTTTTAGAAACTTCTACAGAACACTATATAAATCACAAATAAACCCCACAGATGATGATATTAATCAATTTCTTAATAGTATCATTCTTCCAAAACTACAACAGGAAAATATTACGGTTTTAGATTCACCCCTCTCAATAAGTGAATTACATGACGCTCTGCAACATATGCCCAATAATAAAGCCCCAGGCCCAGATGGATATCCGGTCGAATTTTACAAAGAGTTCTGGACAATTCTGGCTCCCACTTTTTATAAAATGATACTAGAAATAAAAGAGAAACAGAAAATACCACCAAATATGAATTCAGCAAATATCACCGTATTATTAAAACCAGGTAAAGACCCGACACTTCCAGCTAGTTATCGGCCAATCTCATTAATAAATGTAGATCTTAAGATAATCAGCAAAGCACTCGCTAAAAGGATAGAAAAAATAACTCCTCTGATAATACATCCTGATCAAACTGGTTTTATTAAAGGTCGACATTCTTCTACTAACACACGCAGGCTGATTAATCTAATAGACTACGCTACCATTCATAATCTGGAATCCACTATCATCTCGTTAGATGCAGAAAAAGCCTTCGATCGTGTTAACTGGAAATTCCTGTTTGCAACATTGGTAACACTTTACAATAAGGGTCCCTTAATTAGCATTAGTTAGTGCATAATTAAACATTAATTAACTGCTTAATAATGCATTAACAACTTTTATTAACTATTACTTTGCATTAGTAAGCATATTGGTTAATGTGTTAATTAGCAGTTAATAAATGCTTACTTCCCAAACTCCTTAATGCATTATTAAGCATTGATAAAAGTTTAATTATACAATAAATTGCCATTATGTATGCATTACTCAGCATTAATAACCATTTTAGTTGGAATGTTAGTAAGCCCTTAATAATGTCTTTAGTAATGGTTTAGCAGTGGTGTTTATTTGGAGTGAATAAACATTAACTAACAGCTAACTAATGCATTGACAAAGCCTTCGCTCTACATTGGATGTTATCTGGATGGGCATCAATGAGCCATTTTATTAATATCTTAGATAATCATTTACTAATGCTGTGCTGTGTATATTATCAGGTACCCCTTACTTCATGTTAAGGTATTAATTCACATTAGAAGCCTGACCTGATGGCCCTTAATCATGTGAGTGTCTCATAAGCATGACTTAACCATAGTTAACTATTACTGAATGTTATTTGGACCCTTATTGTAAAGTGTAAACATTTATCCCTTTGGTAACACTATATTTATGCTTAACAGCCTAATAAGCATTACTTAACCATAGTTAACTATTACTGAATGTTATTTGGACCCTTATTGTAAAGTGTAAACATTTATCCCTTTGGTAACACTATATTTATGCTTAACAGCCCTAATAAGCATTACTTAACCATAGTTAACTATTACTGAATGTTATTTGGACCCTTATTGTAAAGTGTAAACATTTATCCCTTTGGTAACACTATATTTATGGTTAACAGTCTAATAAGCATTACTTAACCATAGTTAACTATTACTGAATGTTATTTGGACCCTTATTGTAAAGTGTAAACATTTATCCCTTTGGTAACACTATATTTATGCTTAACAGTCTAATAAGCATTACTTAACATGAAGTAAGGGGTACCTGATAATATACACAGCACAGCATTAGTAAATGATTATCTAAGATATTAATAAATGGCTCATTGATGCCCATCCAGATAACATCCAATGTAGAGCGAAGGCTTTGTCAATGCATTAGTTAGCTGTTAGTTAATGTTTATTCACTCCAAATAAACACCTCTGCTAAACCATTACTAAAGACATTATTAAGGGCTTACTAACATTCCAACTAAAATGGTTATTAATGCTGAGTAATGCATACATAATGGCAATTTATTGTATAATTAAACTTTTATCAATGCTTAATAATGCATTAAATAAGGTTGGGAAGTAAGCATTTATTAACCTCTAACTAACGCATTAACCAATATGCTAACTAATGCAAAGTAATAGTTAATAAAAGTTGTTCATGTATTATTAAGCAGTTAATTAATGCTTAATAATGCACAAACTAATGTTAATTAAGGGACCCTTATTGTAAAGTGTTACCGCAACATTAAATGAATTTGGTTTTGGTCCTTATTTCATAGACTGGATAAAAATACTTTATAACAACCCTAATGCATGTGTGAGGACCAATGACCAAACTTCTCCAAGTTTCTGTTTACAGCGAGGCACCAGGCAGGGCTGCCCGCTCTCCCCTTCACTTTTTGCCATTTTCATTGAACCACTAGCAGCCGCTATAAGACAGGACAGAGATATTAAAGGGATCCCCGGCAAAAATCTAGAACATAAAATAAGTCTTTATGCAGACGACGTACTGCTTTTCCTCCAGAACTCATCAACATCTCTCTCCCAGACAATCACATTGATCAATAAATTCTCAATGATATCTGAGTACTCTATTAACTGGACCAAGACTACAGCTTTATCTGTTAATTGTACTTTACAAAACATTCCTAACACCACAATACAGTCTGGTAATATCAGATATTTAGGAATAAATATTTCTCCACAACTTTCAGAGTTAATAAAGTTAAATAATGTCCAGCTATTAAAGTCAATAGAGGAAGATCTCACGCGATGGAAGCACTTACCCATATCACTCATGGGGAGAGTTGCTACCATCAAAATGATGGTTCTACCGAAAATTAACTACTTGTTCTCAATGATACCCACCAAACCTTCCTCCAGTTGGTTTAAGTCACTGGACTCTCACATTTCCAAATTCCTTTGGAAAAACAAGCCATCACGTATCAGTTTAAAAACCTTACAACAGGTAAAAGACCGGGGAGGGTTAGACTCACCCAATTTCAATTATTATTTCCTAGCAAATAAGCTACAATTTATTTCCAAATGGCTGAAACCTACCCATCTAGATGAACCGTGGCTAGACACAGAACAAGCATTATGTGAGGATCTGGATGTCTCTGATTTGCCGTTCAGCAGTTCAGCAGTCAGATCTCATAAATGCTTTAAAAGTATCAACATCTGCTCTACTCTGAAAGCATGGTGGGAATTCCTGAAATTAACCGAGTCTTCTATTATTCCATGTAAACTCACACCCATCTGGAATAACCTGGATATTTTACAAAACAAGAAAATGATTAATTTTGTGCATTGGAAGGATAAAGGAGTAAAACAATTACAACATATCATTGAAAATGGAAATTTCCTGTCATTTAATACACTTACCTTACAATATGGGATCAGTAGTACTAAATTCTTAGAATACCATCAACTTAAATCTATATTAAGCAAAAAATATACCTCTAACCAACTGATCCTGCAGAATTCCTGAATCTCTCTATCCCCAAACTACTGTCGAAAATATATAGATTATTATTAAAACTGGATGATTCAATTTCCCTTCCAACTTCGAAGTGGGAGGCTGACTTGTCCAGAACCCTTAACCAAAACACATGGACACAGATATGTTTAAACACGTTCCTAATGACTAAAAACTCAAATATGCAGTTGATACAATTCAACTGCATATTTGAGTCCCAGGGGGGGTCCTGGGCCCGGTGCTCAGGGGTGGCCCCTGCCTCCGGGGCCGGGGGGACCCGACTTGGCGCTGGGGGGGGGGGGGGGGGGGGGGCGGGCCGGCGGGACGCGCCTCCTCTGGTTTTGGCCGGTCCTCACGACCTGGTGTCAGGTGTGTGGGGCAGGGACGTTGGGGTGGGGGCTGGCCTGCACTGGGGGGGTGTCGTCTGGGGGGTGTAATGGAAATTTTATAATCACACTGAGTTTAGTATGAGCACACTGAGTTTATGCTCCTGAGCACATACATTCGTGTATTTTAACTTTTAATTGCAGCGCATACCTTTAGTTGTCGTTTCTGCACCAATATGAAATATGAGTATAATGTTCTCTTTTCAGGGTTTAGCTAATGATAAATTGCCAGGTGTTGTCCTTCTGAACTGGCCTTGAATGTCTGAAGTTATGATATGTGTTTGCTAGTTATGATAACACATCTATAAGTGTTATTCAGGATCTGGCTGCTGTGAAGATCTGCGAGGACCTGGACTCTTTCCCACATCTTCCCCCCTCATCACGCCGGCTGCCATCCCAGGGGGACCCAGCCAGAGCGGCACCAACTGACCCAGACTCTTCCCACCTGCCTGGTTCTGGGGTGATTATCAGCCAGCCTACTCCTGTGTCATCACCGTCCAGGCCTGATTCTTCTACTGCAGCGCAGCGATCTCCAGCTCTGCTTATCCAGTCAGCAGATTCATCCAGCCATGGGGCTGCAGCTGCAGCGTCAGGAATTTCCCAGGCCTCAGATGCTGCATGGAACTGGTTTCCACAAGACTCCCCGGTTGCCAGTCACACCAGGTCTCACACCCAGCAATCTCCAGGCTCGAGCAACCCCTCCAACCCCTTTCTGTCTGACGGAAATTTCCCAATGGTGGAAGTTTCTGGCCCAGCGGGCACAATTCTTGTTTTCCGCCCCTGGTCCATCACGGAAGTCATGCAGCATGCTGAAATGCTTCCAGATCCTGTGTTAGACGGAGAAAAGTTTGGGACTGAGCTTTTGTCATTTTGCCAGGAATTTCGCCCCACAGGCATAGAGCTCAGAAAGATTTTGGCTAAGAAATTCAAGGCTTGCGATCTGGCTGAAATCAAAGACTCTCTACCTCCTGATTCCAACAGGCTGAAAAATCCTGATTATGATCACCGAGATAATGCCACTTATCGGGACAACCTCAACACGCTCATCACGCAGATTACCAGAAAGTTTCCACGCCGCCTGGACCCCGGTGCCCTGCAAAACCTAACGCAGGGACCGAATGAGGCAGTGGAAGATTTCTTTCACAGAGCTGAGTTGATTTTTACCCAGAACTCTGGACTGGAACGACCACGTGATCTGGGCGATACAGCAGGAAGCTGGGAGAGCCTTTTTGTGCAGCTCTCCTGGAACGCATGTTGCCAGAAATTGTGACTGAGGTGAGACGGGCTTATGTGGACATGAAGACCAACACACGACTCACAGACCTTCGTCGTTATGCCTGCCATGCCAAACAGCTGTTATCAGATCGCAAAGCCAAGAAAACTGCACGAGAGGAGGCTACGTTACAGAAGGCCTCTCTCACCATGCTCAAGTCAGTGACTGCAACTTTCCCTCCTCCTCCCCGAGGCAGAGGGAGGGGGAGAAGCCGCGCTCGGGGGAGATTTGCACAACCAGGAGACAGGAACTGCTGTTACATCTGTGGCTCGACTGAACACTTTCGCCGCGACTGTCCACGAAACCCTGACAGAGCACCGGCTCCAGCCCAGGCTGACTGATGGGGAGTTGAGGTGGAGGGAGTCCTGGATCCCGGATCTTCAGGAATCTTTCCTGCAGCAGATGAGGGGCGTGAGATTCCACCTGACACACACACACTGCTACACTCTGAAAGAATTTTAGTGGCGCCTGCTTCTACTGATACACATTTTCTGCTTACAGAGGCCATCACACACTTAGAACACAAAACAACACCACAGACTGGCAGTTATGTTCATCTGACTGCTGAGGCTTACAAAAATCTTCCAATGATGTCACTCCAGGTTAAAGGTCAATGGATCCCCTTTTTAGTGGATTCTGGGGCAGCAAATTCTGTTTTAATGTCTTCGACTTTTAATCCTCCTCTGAAGCATGGAGGACGTTCACTCCTTTCTGTGTCAGCTTCGGGACATACTCAGAGAGAATATTTTACAAAACCTTTGACATGCCTCACTGAATGTGGGGCTGCTTTCAAACACAGCTTCCTCTTGTCTCACCTCTGCCCTCTAAATTTGCTGGGAAGAGACCTGATTTTGGCTCTAAACATTACTTTAACATCAACGCCAAATGGTCTGGAGGTCAAAATGCCATCACGAGAGGAAGCTCATGACTTTTGCTTTGTTAATTTTGAATCTACCACGCCTGTGTATGTCTACGAATGGCATCTGGGCGGAGGTGCCATCCCGGATCAGCTCTGCTCTGAGGCCCGTGCTCGTGTGTCTCCTGCAGCAGAGCTGATGTCTGGGGAAGGCCTCCATTGTACAGCGTATTACTCTGAGTCTGGTCCGGATCCTGATTTTGAGACACTGTGGTACAGAGTCAGAAATGATAAACTTACCACCACATCATTATACTGGACTGACTTGTTTTGTGTGTTGGATGTGACTTTGACTTCTGATCAGACTAGAGTTTTTCGTATGCATACACCACCTCACATTTCTCTTTCCAAACCTCATGATGCACAATGGGAACAAACTGGCCAGTTTTTGAGTAATTGTCAGGCAACCTCAGATTGGCAAACCACTGAGGACACAGCTGCGATGTTTTCACCCAGCCTGAATGCATACAGAACTGCTTTTCAGTCTATTCTACACAGCACTCGAACATTGCACATGACGTCACCTTGCTTGCTTTGTGCTTCTGTGGAAAGGAGAGGAGACAGCTCACCCTTCCCTCTTCCCCCAAAAATCATGCAGAAAATTCCTCCTGATCTGTGGGCTCGGGATAAGTTTGATGTGGGTCTGGTTAAAGATTGTGAGCCTGTTGTTATCACACCTAAATCTACTTACAGACCCTGTCAAAAACAGTATCCACTCAAACCTGAAGCTTTGGCTGGTATTCGTACTGTTTTTCAGACCTACTTAGACCGAGGTATCTTGGCACCTTGCCCTGATTCACCGGTCCGCACACCTCTTTTTCCTGTGAAGAAGATTCGTGGTCCTGGTGTGCCTGATGAATGGCGTTTTGTGCAGGATTTGAAGGCCGTAAATCGCGCAGTTGTCCCGCGTGCTCCAGTCGTTCCCAATCCTGCCACGATTTTGGGTCAAATTCCCCAAAGTGCTCGATTCTTTAGCTGTGTGGATCTGTCACATGCGTTTCTGTCAGTTCCAGTAGCTAAGAAATTAACACATTTTGGTTCGCTTTTGAATTTGATGGCAAACTTTACACCTCTACGAGGTTGGTTCAAGGTTTCACTGACAGTCCATCTCTGTTTAATGGGATTCTCAGAGACTCCTTGTCTGATCTCATTCTGCCAGAAAAGGTGGCATTGTTGCAGTATGTTGATTTGTTGATCTGTGCCCCTTCAGAAGCATTGTGTGCAGATGCAACACTTAAACTGCTTCTTCATCTCCACGCTAAAGGCTACAAAGCTAGTTTGTCTAAGTTACAGTATGTTAAACCTACTGTCACTTTTCTGGGTCATGTGATCTCTGCTCAGTCTCATTCCCTCTCTACATCTCGAGTTGCAGCCATTCAGAATATCCCTAGGCCAATCACGAAGAAACAGTTAATGTCATTTTTAGGAATGACGTCATATTGTCGTGCTTTCATCCCTAATTATTCTGAAATTGAGTCTCCCCTTTCTTCTTTGATTCATGGTAAGAATCTGGCTGCTTCTGATCACATTTCCTGGACTCCTGAAGCAGAGTCTGCTTTTGTGGCCTTAAAGCGCTCCCTGCAGTCAGCCCCTGCCCTGGCGCTCCCTGATGCTTCACGCCCTTTTGTTCAGATGGTTGCTGAAAAATCTGGTTTCATGACTTCTGTTTTGCTACAGTCACATGGTGACAAGCTGCGCCCAGTCGCATATTTCTCATCCAAGTTGGATGCTGTGGCACAGGGCCAACCAAGTTGCCTTAGAGCTGTGGCAGCAGCAGAGAAAGCTGTTCTAGCTTCACGAGACATTGTGGGGTATTCTCATGTCACCCTGTTTGTCCCTCATAATGTAGCAATGATTTTGCTGGAGCAGAAGACATCACACCTTTCTGCTGCACGTTGGTTGAGGTATTCCACTATTCTCTTGGAATTACCCAACATTGAAATTCGTCGTTGTGGCCAACTCAATCCTGCCACACTTTTGCCTATTGAACTTGACGGAGAGACACATCATGACTGCATTGAGGTTATTGATCAAGTGTGTTCGCCCCGACCTGACCTTTCTGACATCCCTTTACAGAATGCAGACATGGAACTGTTTGTGGACGGTTCATCCTCACGGAGTGAAACTGGAGTTAACCGTGTAGGTTATGCTGTTTGCTCCCATTCAGCTGTTCTTTCTTCTGGCTCCCTTCCAAGTCATCTCTCTGCTCAGGCAGCTGAATTGGTTGCTCTTGCCTCTGCATGCAGATTGGCAGCTGACAAAACAGTTAACATTTACACAGACAGTCGTTATGCTTTTGGTGTTGTGCATGATTTTGGTGAATTGTGGAAAAATCGTAATTTCCTAAAGTCAGATGGAAAGCCGATTCTGAATTCCAAATATGTGGCAGACCTGCTTGAAGCGGTGCTGGAACCAAAAGCTGTGGCTGTCATTAAGTGCTCAGCACACACAAAAGGGAGGGATCCCATTACTCTTGGAAATTCTTTTGCTGATAAGTCTGCGAAACAAGCTTCTCTGCAGCCCCCTCCCCTTGCCTTCTCTCTGATACAAACATACCAGAGTCACCAGCTGAGATGGACTTGGCCGTGGTCCAAACTGTTTCTACACAGGCAGACAGACACAGCTGGAAGCGAGCAGGATGCTCTGTGAATGACAGGGGAATGTGGTCGTCTCCAGACTCCCTCCCATGTCTACCCTCACACTTTTTTCCCTGGATGTGCAGGTGGTCACATGGTAAAGACCATGCATCAAAAGGAGCCATGGTAGCCTTAGTGACGTCACTGTGGTTCACTAAAGGTTTTTCTGTTGCTGCAGAGAAGTTTTGTAACTCTTGTCTTGTGTGTGCTAATCACAACATCTCACGTGCTGTTTCTGTTGGAAGAGCAGCTCACCCTCAGCCTACCCTCCCCTTCGAATTCCTCATGATGGATTTCATCGAACTGACTCCTTCAGAGGGAAAGAAATACTGTCTAGTGATAGTGGATCTTTTCTCGAAGTGGCCAGAAGCTTTTCCGGTGAGGAGAGCTGATGGGGGGCAGTTGCCAAAGTTTTGGTCAGTGACATTTTCCCCCGTTGGGGTCTGCCAACTAGGATTTATTCTGATAATGGCACACATTTTGTCAATCAGGCCCTGACTGAGATCAGTTCAAAGCTTGGTTTTCAACTTAAAACACACTGTGCTTATCATCCTCAGTCTGGAGGCGCTGTTGAGCGGGAAAACTCCACACTGAAGAATAAGCTGGCCAAGATATGTCAGGAAACGGGGTTGTCATGGACACACGCACTTCCTCTTGCTCTCATGTATCTCCGCATGCGAAAAAGGGCCAGAGCTAACTTGAGCCCATTTGAGATCCTTTTCGGACGTCCACCCTCTCTGGGTGGGGAGCCTCGTCCGGGACATTCTCTTTCTCCTGATTGTTGTGCTAGTGACATGGTGGCATATTGTCATAATCTCTCTCGTTTTCTTTCCCAGACACACGCGTCAGTGAAGGCTGCCCTTCCATTACCAGCTTCAGGACCGCTGCATCCCATCAAACCAGGTCAATGGGTTCTGGTGAAGGATTTCCGCAGGAAGTCGTGGAAAGCGAAGCGCTGGCTGGGACCGTTCCAAGTCCTGTTGGTCACTCACACCTCCATCAAAATCTCAGAGAGGGCGACTTGGATCCACGCCAGCCACTGCAAGATCTTCAAGGGGACGCCTCCGGAGCTGGGCCCTCCAGCCCAGCCGCCTCCGACTTAGGCTGCCACTCCCTGCCTGGCTGGCCTGATACCACCCTGGCTACCATCCTGCGTTCTACTCTGCTGAGACGCTACAAGCCCCGCCGCGACGTCACCTGCCTCCTGGGATTCCTGGCCTTCGGTCTGACGGTCCTCATCTTCCTCCTGGTGGGATGGCTCACTGGAGGCTTCACCCACCTTGGCGCCGTTCGTTCTGTGCCACCTCTGCCTGTGGTGCTCCATAGGCATCGTCGTGATGAAGTTTGGCTCTCTGATGTCATCCAGAGTCTCAATCATTCCACTTCCTTTTCTCTTAATCTGTGGTACAGATATGCTCAGTTTATTGCAGGAAATAAATCAGACTGTTATGTTTGCACTTACTTGCCTCTTGCTGCGAACACACCCACTATTGTGCCCACACCAGTGGAGAATGTCTCTTCTACCTCAAACCTGATTCTCTTGAGGTCTCCACTGTGTGAAGTGTGATGGGGGTGATGTTCAACCCTCTCTTGAGGGCATGTTTCCTCCTGATGTTATCCACATTTGATCTCTAGATTTTGAGTTTGTGGTCTGCATTTATTCTGCATTTATTCTGAGTTACCCTTTTTGATAAAATTTCTATATTGAGTGATTAACATGTAATCAAAAGGGAGGAGTGTAATGGAAATTTTATAATCACACTGAGTTTAGTATGAGCACACTGAGTTTATGCTCCTGAGCACATACATTCGTGTATTTTAAGTTTTAATTGCAACGCAGAATGGGTTATCGTTTCTGCACCAATATGAAATATGAGTATAATGTTCTCTTTTCAGGGTTTAGCTAATGATAAATTGCCAGGTGTTGTCCTTCTGAACTGGCCTTGAATGTCTGAAGTTATGATATGTGTTTGCTAGTTAAGATGTGAGGCACATAGCACATACAGCTTCAGATAAGGATGTGTGATTCATGTCAACTGTGACAGCAATAGTTCCCTGATCCAGCTTTTTTTCTTCTCTGTTACTGGATAAAAAGACATGTTCCTTCAGTATTTCTTCAGAAGGTGCTCACAATCTGATTGCGTGTGTCTTCTCCAACCTGGTTGTAAAATAAACTTCATACTCTGCAAAGATCACCTCATCTGGGTCTTTATTAGAATTTCCACCACAGGGGATGCATGTCCGTTCTTTGGGGGGTGTAGGATTATGCATGCTTTTGGAGAATTGGTTAATGTGTGATATAGATAGTGACCTGAAAGGTTATGTAGAGTTCGCTCTCAGGATCTAGCATTTATTATCTAGAGTAGAAAATTGATTAGGCAGTTTATGACCTGTGGACCCTTTGTTTTACTTAGCTCATCATGTGAAACAGGACACAGGAGACAAGGGCAAAGTATTAGGGGTTTTGTTGTTTGCTGTTCTCCCCCTTCCTTCTTCTGTATTTTTCCACTCTTTTAAGCTCTCAGGAATAAAGGAGCCAGAAGATGCCTGAAAAGGGGGAGGAGTCGCTGACTCTCCAAGATTCAACCGACATGATAAAAGGGTTTAAGGGACTGTTAGAAGTGTGTCAGATGTTCCAAACTGGCTCCAGCACTCTTTTGGTGACAGGGCAAGAATTCTGAACCCAGAGCTCTGTAATGTATTGCCTCTGATTCTGTAATAAATTGTTAACTTTTATTCCGCCTTGTTTGGTTTTCATTCCTGATGCAAAAGGTCCCGCTGGAAAATGGGTAAAGAAGGTTACAGGAGGTTAAATGTTTAGAAGGTATCTTAAACACCCATTTTTCTTACAGGGGGGGCGGCTGGGATCTGGGCCTCTGGGTGGCTGCTGGGGGCCTGGGTCATGAGCCTTGCGGGCTTCCTCCTCCTTGCAGAGACGAGGCTGCATCTGCATGACTGTATCACCACGGAGCACCCTTTATCATGCATGTTGATGCTGCTTCCTGTTACTCTGACTAGGTTGTACCTCTTCTCTGCGTAGTTCTGCGTGTGTTTGTGTGTGTTTGTATGATCTGAGGATATTTAAGCCACCTGCAGGTCCTCCTGTAGGGGATTGCTTGTTTTGTTTTCCAACAGAGACCTTGGTTGTTTAGGGATCGCTGTACAGATGTACCAGTGAACTGTGGAAGTGGATTCATGTTCTTTTTCCTCTCACTCTCACTCTCTTCCTCTTCCTCACTCCTTTCTCTCTGTTTCACTTTCTATCATTACCTCTGTTAACTTTCATTTCTCCCTTGTCAGGCCCAGCAGTATGAAATGGAATGGTGTAATAGACGAATGTTTAAATAAAGAAATAAAATGAATAAACAGGATATCAAGTGGAGCCTTATGTTCATAAAGCTCCGCTTGGTAAAGAAAAACTGTTCAACAGAATAAAGCAATCAGATTTCCATTCTGCTTGCTTTGATGCTGGACAGGACAAGTAAAAAAAGAGAAAAAAAGAAGGAAGGACCAGAGAAAAGGGAACAACAGCGACCTCCGGAGTGCGACAGGACTCGGAGAAGAAAACACACAAATGTACAGATTACACGTTTGTTTTGTAATGTCAGCCAGACTAGCCATGCTAGCTAGGCTAAAATACTGATGAAAAGCTTGCGAAGGCTTTTCGGCAGTTTACAAGAGACAACAGTCGTCATGGCGACTTCTTCCCCGTGTGGTAGTTTTTTTCATTAATCAACCGAAGCGTGATGAATGATGAAAAAGAGAAAAACGATGGTAACCGTTAACTCTGTTGTTGCTGGGTGTGTTGTTATGGTGACACGTATGTGCAAACGTTACTACTACAGTCGCTTACGTGCCTGAACGTAAATGCAGCAGTGGTGTCCCAGTTCCTAAAAGATTACAAAGCCCTACCCCTTGTGGCTTCAATTCAAGGGTGTAGTGATAGTGGGTGAGGGGCTGGTGGTTGAAATTAGGGGGAACATCGGGATTGGGCCTCGGTCTTCTCAAGACCTTTAAACTTAAAGGGGAAGTTTGGTTTTTTTCAACCTGGATCAATTTTCTAGCATAAATCCGTTCATTTCCTCACCCAGACAGTTTTGGTGTAACTTGAATTCCTCCAGGAGATATTTAGGCCCAATTCTAATTCCTCTTTTCATATCTACCACTACCCCTTACCCTAGCCCTTCCGTTTCAAGTGTTAGGGATTGAATCATTCCCCTAAGAAATGGGACAACACTTCGAAGTCCTCATGTGTTACCAATAGTCATCCGTGATGCAGTACACCGACATCACGGCTGTTTCCAGAAGAGTTTGCAATGCCGCCTGCAGCATAACATTTTCAATAAAGTTTTGTTGAAAAAGAAAAAAGCCGCCTGCAGCAGCAATAATCTCCCTTTCCTGGGCAACTGGATAATTTCTTTGGCTTTCAGCCGAAAAAAACGTAAAAATGAAAGGAAACTTCGACTTAAACTTGCCGTTAATGTTACTTTTCAGACATGATCAGTTGCACGTAATGTTACAAAACTAGTGACTTTGTTCACATTTCTAATAAAACTGTCTGTAATACATTACAGCAACCTTAAATAGCAATTTTCATATTTTATTTACAAAAAATACTCACATTTATACGTTTCTCTGGCTGCTGCTGACGATTTCCTCGCCCTTTTGCCTATATTTTGCATGGACTTGTGGTAATATCACATGGTGTTATTCTGGTAGCGGAGTTCACCCTTAGATCCACTCCAGATCAGCGTATGTCCAATATTAAGGAAGTAATGGAGCAACCTGGTGCAGCCTCTAAATGAGGCATTATCTGCCACAAACTCCTGCATTTCGCCAATGTTTTGTCACCAAACATTAGTCTGACCCCCCTGTGAGCTTGAAGCAGCTTTTTTGTGGCGATTGTAGTTTGGTTTTGATTATTTTTGATTATTTTTGTTTTTGATGTTGATATAATTTTTTGTTGGACCCCACGAAGAATAGCTGTTGCTTGCTACAGCTAATAGGGATCCTAAATAACTAAACTAAACTAGATCTGTTACCATGGATACAGACAATTAGGAAAGTTGATCGTGATTAAAATCAAATATTTTTCTGTCCTGGAAATTAAACAACGTGAGACAATGTGATTTTCTACGTATGATACTGAATAAAGTTTCAGGTGCTACTGGGGCTTCAGAGAGGCAGCTCTCACATGGCTGATCACATGTATGATTTCTGAGAACAGGACGTCTGACGGAGACTGAAACCTGACTGTGGTGATGGAGAATCAAACCTGCCACAGACAGACTGCTGCAGTCTTGTCCTGTTTCATCTGATTTGGTTTTATTGCTCTGCGGTCAGGTGGGTTTCCTGAAACTCAGTCACAGGAAGAACCTCAATAAAAACCTGAGCTGAGGTGAGAAAACCTGCATGTGAAAATACAGTCAAACTAAGTTGAGATAAATAAATAACATTTTAGAAAAACTCTAAATCTTCTATTTCTCTATAACAAAAAAACAGTCTTACTTCAGCTGTTTGGAGACTCGAAAAGCACATAAAGCTAAGAGTCATGTGTGAAACAGGACTCCGGAGCTATTAAAAGCTTATAGAAGGAGTGTGGTGGCAGACAGTCTGACTCAATAGATATATACTGTTAAAGTTATGGCAAGGACAAGGACAACTGATAAAGTTAGGGCGACGTGACAAGTTATGAACCTAGATTTCAAGATGGGCTGACGTGTCATTCACAGACAGGAGACTGCATATCAGACAGGAGGGGAGGGGTTTTGACACAGAGGGACCTTTTAAGCATCACAGAAACAGGGAGGGACACAGAAGTGTGGGTCCGGAAGACGACAGACAGCTGACCAGGCCGAACTTCGTTACTGACCGCTGAGACACGTACAGGATCTGACGACACAGTCCTCTGCTGTAGTTTGCCAGTTATATTGTAATAAACGTGTAACCTTAAGAGACGCGTCTGTGGTTCTTCACCGCCGCCTCCCGGTCTCTGCTCAGCCTCAGCTGACCAACGAAGTGCCTGACTAAAAACAACACGCTGCTGAAATCCATAATTCAGGTCTGTACTCTGACTCATAGACAACATTAGCTTCTCTTATCATTAAACCTAAACGAGCACCACTTCTGATCAGATAGCAAAGATGTTGCGCTACGACAGAAATGGTGACCGCCGACGTGGGGGATATAGAGAGCTAACTGTTTGTTTTGTCTTTGCTTCTGTCCGACCCACGAGGAAAAACGCGACCAACGGCCGAAGGGTTCGCAGTTTCCAAAAATGAACTGGACTAGATCAGAGGTCGGTAACGGATCTTAAATACGGACGGAAACGGTAAGAAAGAGAATATATTTACCTATCAATGAAGAGCAGAGATTCAAGCTAAAAAGAAAACATTTCACAGTCAAAAGAAAACAGGTGTAGAGCTGGGGTGTTAGCAGAAAAAAGTAAACAAAATACGGTAATTCATGATGCTTAAGAGTATAATTCCATGTGGTCTGTGTCCGATAATCAGAACAGGGTGTGATGACCCTAATAATTATCAACTGCATCCTTGAAGAGACGCGAATCTATACGTGAACTTGTGTGTTGTAATGATGATATACACATAGGTTTGCGTCTGGATGGTGTGTCGGATACATGTTTAATTGAAATGAAGTTGCAGATTAACACACGGATGGTATGTTAACTGTAGCCGCATGTGAGACCGCGTGTGTGGGTGTGTGGTTTGCGTGTTTGAAGGGACTCAGATCTACATGTGAACTTGTGTGTTGCAATATAGAATTTATATGTTGAAATGCACATGAGTTTTACGTCTGGATGTTGTCGTGGATACATGTGGAATTGCATATTGTTGTGCGGGTGAACTTATATGTGATAAAATTGACAAAGAACTCATCATTCGTCGTGCAGGCGTGACGTATATAATAGCTACAAATTGAACAGAAATCAAATAGCATTGAGTGAAGATATTGGGCATCTGGGAAATTTTTTTTGCTTTTGATAAAACATTGAAAATAAAAATAAATAAAAATTAAATTTGCATGTTTGAAGGAACACGGATTTACACGTGCACTCATGAGTTACAAAATGTGAACACAAAATTGGTGTCTTTTGTGGCACATGAGCTTGCGTCTAAATGGTGTTGCAGATACATGTAAATTTAAAGTTTCGGTCTGATGACGGAGCTAATATGTAGCGTTATTTCCGGCATCGAAGTTCTGATGGAGGATACAGTTCACATGGAGAAATAAAATAAAAAGACAGTAGTTAAAGTAAGGTAAAAAACAAAAAGCAATGAAAAATTGTGTGAATCCCAAAAATCACATGAAAAATGCTTGAAATGTTTCGGTAAAGGAAAAGACTGTGCCTGACAGAACCTTCTTAAATAAAAGCAAAATATAACTGAAGTTTCTGAAACATTGGGTAGGTCAATTGTTAAGAAAAATAAATATTATATGAACAAAGTAAGAATAACTGAGTGAAATTTGTGCATGTAAAAAACTTCAAAAATTAGTAAAGTTCAAAAATAAAGTAAAAAGAGTCTGTATTGGTTTTTCTTGGGACAGTGCCACACCCTATAAAAATTTTCCACCCTTATCTTTCTTCCCTGTAGCCAGTCTCAGGGGAGAAAGAGGGGGCAAAGTGTGTATTTTGTTGACGCCGAGCACTGGACAGATATTTTGTCTAGCAGAAAAAAACAATTTCTGTGTCAGAGTGCCTCTCCAGTGTTCGAGGTCGACAAAATGGCGGACTCTGATAAAGCAAAAATGAACAAAATATCGACCGGAAATGACACAGCAGTAGAAATTGTAGCCAGCAAATTTCCATTGTTGAAAGATGAAATTTCAAAATTCTCCACTAGGCGGATGAGAACAGAAAACAGCGCCACGTACTGGCCGAAAAATGGTACTTTTGATCGATGCGTCTGTGCTGAACTGAAAATAATCATTAAAAACACGCCCATAACCGGAATAACTGCAGTCAAAAAACAAAAATGAAAAGAAAATATTGAAAGAGACAGTGCTGACATTGCGGTAAGGCGTGCTGTGTCACTTCCTGTTTGCTCCTGTGTGTACCTCGCTTGTTTGAGCTCTGAAGGGCTAGCTCTCTCCTCTGCCCTTTAGTTGCTTGTTTTTCTTATACCATCCACCGTTTGGCCTTTCACAACGTATAACGCTTAAACACACTTCCTCACCAGTTCTCTGTTTTTGGGATTCTCTAGTCCTTGTTATCTGCTACGCCTGTTAGCTCTCTCTGCTAGCATGGCTGCTAGCGCTTTTCCTCCGCTCTCTGGTCTTCCTCCCTCTGCCACTCTCTTTTCTTGCTCGGTGTGCTTCATGTTTAGCTACACCTCTGCCTCCTTTAGTGATAATGGTACGTGTAACAAATGTAGCTTGTTTGTAGCTTTGGAGGCGAGGCTCGGCGAATTAGAAGCTACGCTCCGCTCCATGGAAAAGCCTCCAGTAGCTAGCCAGGGCCCTGCTTTAGCTTTAGGCGGAGCGGAGCCTCATAGACAGGCTGACCCTAGTGGTCCCGCAGTGGGTTCTGAGCAGCCGGAACAGCAGGAGGGATGGGCGACGGTTGTGAGGAAACGTAGCTCTAAGGCTAAAGCTAAGCCCGCGGGCCACCACCAACTTGTCCACGTTTCTAACCGATACGCCCCACTCAAAGACCCTTTGAGCAACAAACCCTGGTTATTGGCAGCTCCATAGTCAGAAATGTGGCTTTAGAGACACCAGCGACCGCAGTTAAATGTATCCCAGGAGCCAGAGCGGGCGACATAGAGTCTTATTTGAAACTGCTGGCTAAGGATAAACGTAAATACCGTAACATTGTAATTCATGCCGGCGGTAACGACACCCGGTTACGCCAATCGGAGGTCACAAAAGTTAATGTTGCTTCGGTATGTACTTTTGCTAAAAACCATGTGGGACTCCGTAATTTTCTCTGGCCCCCTGCCAAATCTGACCAGTGATGACATGTTTAGCCGCATGTCGTCATTTAATCGCTGGTTGTCTAGGTGGTGTCCAGAAAACAACGTGGGCTTTGTAGATAACTGGGAAACTTTCTGGGGCAAACCTGGTCTGATTAGAGAGACGGCATCCATCCCACTTTGGACGGAGCAGCTCTCATTTCTAGGAATCTGGACGATTTTGTTAGTCAGTCAAACCATCGACAATCCAGGGTTGAGACCAGGAGGCAGAGTTGTAGTCTTACACACCTCTCTGCAGTCCTCTTCCGGCCCTTAGAATAAAATCCAAAAACACCTCTAAGGTAAATCACAATAACCTAATAAAATTAAAACAATAAAGTAACAAAACAGAAAAATAAAACATTAAATGTGGATTATTAAATATCAGATCCCTTTCTTCAAAATCTCTGTTAGTTAATGATCTGATTGGCGATCATCATGTTGATTTATTTTGTCTCACAGAAACCTGTCTGCAGCAGGATGATCATGTTACTATTAATGAAACTACTCCACCAGATTACTTAAATTTTCATGTTCCTAGAGCCACAGGCCAGGGAGGAGGTGTGGCAATTAATCAATACATTTTACCCCAATCCAACCCTACCCTACCCACCTAACCAGAAATCCCACATTCATTCTGTCCTAACCTTTTCGATCAGCTAGCCTGGCATCTCTATTATCTCTATTATCTCTATTATCTCTATTATCTCTAATATCCATTTAGTAAAAGAATCTCCCCCCCCGACCTTAACCAAATTTCTTACTCAATTTTTTCACTTTTTTATCAGGATTAGTGTTGAATACTGATAAAGTTGTCATTTTGGGCGACTTTAATGTTCATGTGGACGATAACAACGACAGCTTAAATATTGCTTTTAAATCTATGCTAGACTCAATCGGTTTTTCACAAAATGTTCACGAACCCACTCATTCTCATAATCATACTCTGGATCTGGTCCTGACGTATGGTATTGCAGTGAGGAACTGAAAGTTTTTCCCACACAATTCTGTTCTGTCTGATCACTTCTTACTAACTTTTGAGACTTACTTTACTTGACTACACGATAGCTGAAAATAAATTCCATTACGGTAGATTAGGGATGCACCGATTGTGAAAGTCTGGGCCGATACGTCTTCGGATGTTTAACATAACAACTTGGCCGATGACCGATGTTTTCTAATTTTATTTATTACTTCCTTTGTGCCACAAAAATTTACAAGTCTTTCAGCTCCTCATCAGTCTCCTTGAATGAGCACAAATTCAATCAGACCAATTTATGAAACAAACAACCTTTAATGTCACTTTGTGGTTGACATTAGTTATAACAAGCTCTTTTCTGAAAACTTTTCAAATACCTGGGACTGATAATCACTAAAGAATGCTTCAGTATATTGCCCAACAAAATTGAGTGGTTTTAGCTGAATAAACAAAAACATACTCAATGAGAAGATTATTTTCATGGCCCAATAAAAAATATTTGTGGAGCATGTACTGCAAACTGCGCACCAACGCTGATCTTTTTCTGAAACGGTAAATATTGCCACACGACTGTCGCCATCTTGTTTCTCTACTGAGGAAAGTGCGTGGATGCCTTCTACCAGTATCTCCCCCACCGCCCAAAAAAGAGGGGGAAAAAAGAGTTTTGCTTGGGCACAGTGTTAATGACACATGTAAATCATTATATATATATATATATATATATATATATATATATATGTATAGGCTATATAATAATCAGCCACTGCCATCGGCAAATGTCATTTTTATTGGCCGATGACCGATGTCAGTTAACAAGGCAAACATCGGCCGATACCGATGTCAACCGATGCATCGGTGCATCCCTACGGTAGATGTTTATCAGATAGTGCTGTTACCAAGTTTAAAGAATCTATTTCATCACTATTTCCTACAATGCCAGATGTTAACGTCACAGAAAGCATCTATTCAAGCTTTACTCCAGTTCAGATTGATCAGCTTGCTGATAAAATAGCAGTTTCAACACGCACAGTACTAGATAATGTAGCTCCGTTAAAAAAGAAGATCATCTGTCAGAAGAAGGAAGCTCCTTGGTTTAATTCCCAGCTACGAGCTTTAAAACAGACATCTAGACGTTATGAGAGGAAATGGCGCATCTGGCTTAGAGGAGTCTCGCTTAATCTGGAAAGAGAGTCTAATTGTTTATAAAAAAATTCTTACGTAAGACTAGAACAGCTTACTATTCATCATTGATAGAGGAAAATAGGAATAATCCCAGGTTCCTTTTCAGCACTGTAGCCAGGCTGACGAAGAGCCGTAGTGCTGTTGAGCCATGCATTCCCCCGACTCTCAGCTGTGACGATTTCATGAGTTTCTTTACAAACAAAATTGTTTCTATTAGAGAGAAAATCCATGACATCCTTCCAGCTACTAATGACATCTTACCCCCAGCAGGTTTAGAGACATCTGTAGATGCTGAATTATGTCTGGATCATTTCTGTCCTATACAGATATCTGAGTTAACCAAACTAATAGTGGCATCCAAACCTTCTACCTGCATTCTGGATCCCATCCCAACCAAGTTGCTAAAGGAAGTCTTTCCTTTGATTAACACTTACTGACTAGATCTGATTAATTCATCTCTATTGACAGGATACAGTGGCTTGCAAAAGTATTCATACCCATGACCAAAACTCAATTGCTCAGAACAGAACAAAGCAAAAGTGAGTTTCACCTTTTTATGTGAAAGGAAATGGCACAAACACAACAATCCATCACTGACCGATTTCCAACCCCCCCCCCCCCCCCCCCCCCTTTATGTCTAAAATTCTTGAGAAAACAGTTTCGGCTCAACTCTGTGCCCATCTGAGCAGAAATAATCTGTTTGAAAAGTTTCAGTCTGGTTTTAGAGCTCATCATAGCACAGAGACGGCACTGGTGAAGGTTACTAATGATCTTCTCATGGCTTCAAATAAAGGACTCCTGTCCATACTTGTCCTGTTAGATCTCAGTGCTGCATTCGACACCATTGATCACAACATTCTGCTACAGAGACTTGAACATGTTATTGGAATTAGCGGAACTGCATTAGATTGGTTCAAGTCATACTTATCTGATAGATTTCAGTTTGTTAATGTCAACAACGAGTCTTCATCACACACCAGAGTAACTAATGGAGTTCCCCAGGGTTCTGTGCTCGGACCAATTCTCTTCACATTATATATGCTTCCTTTGGGTAATATCATCAGACAACATGGCATAAATTTTCATTGTTATGCAGACGACACTCAGATATACTTATCTATGAAGCCTGATGAAACCAATCAGTTTGTTAGATTACAAAGATGTCTTAGTGACATAAAGACCTGGATGACCCTGAACTTTCTGCTTCTAAATTCAGACAAGACCGAGGTTATAGTCTTTGGACCCAAAAAACTCAGGACTAAATTATCTAGCTTTATAGTTGATCTGGATGGCTTTAATTTGGCTTCCAGCACCACAGTGAAGAATCCTGGAGTCATTTTTGACCAGGATTTGTCTTTCAACTCCCATATAAAACAGGTTTCTAGAACCGCCTTCTTCCACCTACGTAATATTGCTAAAATTAGGAACATCCTATCTCAGGACGATGCAGAAAAACTAGTCCATGCTTTTGTTACTTCCAGATTGGATTACTGTAATTCCTTATTATTGGGCTGCCCCAAATATGCCTGAAAAGTCTCCAGCTGATCCAGAATGCTGCAGCCAGGGTTCTAACTAGAACCAGCAGGAGAGATCATATTTCTCCAGTTCTAGCTTCTCTTCATTGGCTCCCTGTTAAATCCAGGATAGAATTTAAAATTCTTCTTCTCACATATAAAGCTCTCCATGACCAAGCTCCATTATATATTAGAGATCTCATAGCTCCAGATATTCCAAGCAGAGCACTTCGCTCTCAGACTGCAGGCCTTTTGGTAGTTCCAAGGGTCTCTAAGAGTAGAATGGGAGGCAGAGCGTTTGGCTATCAAGCCCCCCTATTATGGAATCAGTTACCACTTCAGGTTTGGGAGGCAGAGACCCTCTCTACCTTTAAGATCAGGCTTAAAACCTTCCTTTCTGATAAGTCTTATAGTTAGGGATGGTTAGCCTTCCCTTAGTTAAGCTGCCATAGGTTTAGACTGCTGCGGGACATCCATGATGCACTGGGCTCTTTCTGTCCCATGATGCACTGGGCTCTTCCTCTCCCACCATCTCTGCTCTCCATGTAGAAACCTGTGACAGTATTGCATCATTAACTGTGTTCTCCTCTCTCAGCAGATCTGGCTGGATAACGTTGCAGTGTTTGTTGGTCTCTCTCTCTCTCTCTCTCTCTCTCTCCCTTTCTGTCCCCCCCCCCAGCCGGTCGAGGCAGATGGCCGCCCTACCTGAGCCGGGTTCTGCCGGAGGTTTTTCCTCCCTGTTAAAAGGGTGTTTTCCTTCCCACTGTCGCCACCCCTCCGTGCTTGCTCAGGATGGGGGATTGGACCGGGTCAAGCCAAGATTCCATCCAATCTGTTGGTTTCCTTAACTAGGCTATTATGAATCTGACCTGAACTTTTCTGTCTGTTTAAGCGCCCTGAGGTGACACTGTCATGAATGGACGCTATACAAATAAAGTTGGATTGAATTGAATTGAACATACAAATTTCGGAACTATTTCAGAAACATGGCAGAGAACATACAGAAAACCAGAAAGCTTTACATCAAGAAGAAGCAGCAACCACTAGAATGAATTTTCTTTAGAAGCAGCAGGTTTCCAAGACACAGCCTCTGACACAAGGTCACAGGTGGTGATAAGCCACACACACGCTCCCTTACAGATAACACACATACATCTACTGTACACCACTCACCCACACGTTTTCACGTGCACGCTCATGCAATGAAGATCTTGCTTGGCTACAGATAACAGATGACACACAAACTTCTCTCTCTGTCCTATCTTATTCTTATTAGTGGAGCAGCACAGATGCTTACAACAACTCAGCATACAGCAATGCAACACAGATGGTCACATCTCACTGACCAAGACCCAGACACGAATAAAGGACTTTTCCTCTTCCAGCCAAAGACAGACTGAATGTCACTGTAGGCATTTTACAGTACCAGCTGATCAAAATGTGGATCATGTTGCAGATTCTGTACAGCACAACCAAGCCCAACAACAATGGAACCAAGACGCAGAGGTGTGGACAACTTTCAACCACAGGTACAAACCAACAGGAATACCAGACTGTCTGTAAAAAATGCCTGCGGCCTGGCCATGACACAAAGGTTTGCAGAGGACCTGTGAGGTGCAACAGCTGTGACCAGCCAGGTCACATGTGGAGGGAGTGTCCACACAGAGAGACACCCAGAGGCCCCCAAAAAAAAACCTACGGGGCCACCAGCCTGGTTTTGACAACCACGACCACATCCACATGTCCCACGGTGCAGACAGCAGGTGTCCACAATCGGGGTTTGCAGAAAAGACTCAGTTACACCCCCTCACGACCCCTGTCCCAATGAGGACAGAACGGTGACTGTCCAGCTGACTGTGAGTGACACTGAACCCATCAACCTGCTTGGCAGATATGCATGGTGCACCCTGAACATGGCAATTTTGTGCACAAACGAAGGCACAACACTGCAGACAATCGAACAGCCATTTGCCATGATGTGTCAAAAAGAATCTGCTCTTATCTGTTGGTTGGGTGAAATAACATCTCCTATTGTTTCAGCAGTTGAAACCTGGACAAAGTTCATAATGGACAATTTCCCTGAAGCAAGAAAACCACGCTGCTCACTCCATGTAACCCTGAAAGACTTCCCAGCTGACACAGAACCCCGAAAGACTGGCCTGAAATCTGTGTGACAGCAATTTAAATTGGAGCAGAGGAAGCAACAATGAAAGTGAAAATGTCTGAGTATTCAAAGAGATGAATAGCAGATGAATGCTTCTCACACATCAAAATGTTCATTAACATTAATAACTACACATGAAAACATTTAGGTCCCATGATTGTAGAAGTTAGAGAATTAGCTTATTTTGAAACACAACAACCATTTTGTCTCGAAACACAAGTGAAAGAATTCCTGAAGTTGTCTGTCTCTTGCAGAGGTGAAGCAACACCAACAATAGCGATTTTACCGTGCCAATCGAACGCTGACGACGAGCAAGTGAAACTTCGGTTCCAAATGTTATGCAGCGTACCAAGTAAGTTGTGGGCGAAATCAGACTCAGACGTCGGATAAAATCTGCGCAACCGGTGAGTGTTAAACTAAAAAAAGATTTGCACGCTCCCATGGAGAACCCTGTACAGACTCACACTCAAAAAGTACGAGAGGACATTGTTAAAACATTTATAGTTTTGAAAAACAAGGAATTGTCTAACTTATTTAGCATAAAAGTCAGTAAAGCTTCCCAGTAACTGTTCATATTTCAGTTGGAAGTCGTTTTGAAGTACACGAGGATGCTACAGGCCTTTGTGGGCTAACCTGCGGAGTTCACAAAGGAACTGAGACAGAACCTCCAGAACGTCAGTTAAAACTCACGAGCGTTGTAATTTCGTATTGTGATGATGCTCGCAGCCAGTACTGACAAACACTAATGTTTACAGACACCTGTAACCTCCTCAGCTACCTAGCTGACCAGGGACACAGAGTCTCGCAAAAAACTGCAATTCTGTCGGCCAGAGATCAAATACCTGAGCCGAAATATTGTTGAAAGGAAATAAACAAATTCTACATTCAGATCTTAAAGCAGTTAGCAGAATCAGATGTTAACTTTTAGCTGAATGAGAAGAAAAAACACAAAACTTAGACCAGATCTGAAAGCAATATCACTAGATGATAATGAATCTCTGCTTTTCTCAGATGGGTCGTGTTATCGTTCAACAGAAGGGCTAAAATCGGGTTATGCGATCGTTCAGTATGACCGCAAAAACGACAACTTTCACCTGCTAGAAAGCGCGAAACTAACAAACGCGTGTTCAGCCCAACGAGCCGAATAAACCGCAGTAATCCGAGCTCTAACACTGTCGGAAGGTAAAGATGTCACTGTGTTGTCGGATTCCTAGTACTGTGTCTCAGCGGTCCCCCATACATGGGCACGCCCATGAAACTCTGAACTGAACTGAACTGATGATCTGATGCTTTGCAATTGTAAAGATGTTACATCTGTCTGACCAGCAATCCAGGAAAAGTTTGTGCCTTTCTCACTGCTTGTGCCAAAAAGGATTTTTCTACAACCTCCGGGTGGATTTCTGTAACATGTCATCAAAGTAAACAGAAACAGTATTTTTTGACAGCGTTTTGCCGTTTTTCTCTCTGGCGTGAAGCCACAGCCACAAAACACAGAACTGCAGAAGAACTGAATTTTTTGTGTAAAGAGGTCATAGCTGTTTGACCTGTTTGCAGTCTTTTTCATCGGACAATGGAAAAGTGTAATAGTGGTGCAGAATATTCCACCCACACAGAGGAAGGAGGAAAGTTCACCATAACCGAGGAGAAGATTCGGGACCGTTTCGAAGGAAATGGAAAGGATCGCGGAGGACGCCGAGGAGAGCCGAACTGGCTGGACAACAACTTTTCACTCCTGGGAGTAACGTTAATCCAATTAGAAATAAAAACTACATTACATGTATTTGTGTATCTGTGGTAAGCTGTTGTTTTTTTTGTTGCAGATCACTGCTGAATCAAGCCGTCCGGAAGGAAATGAATCCACAACTGATCAACAGAACAGCTGACATGGCGACACTGTATGTTGTACACCACGACAAAAAATAAGGATGCAGCCTGGATGGCGAGGGTGAACGAGTCTCACGGAGGCTGAGTTGCCAGCTCTGCGTCATCACTCGCTGTGCTGTTCACTGCTCAAAATGTGTCCAGAAATGTGATGAAGGTCGACACCTGTGGAGATGGGTGGTGATGGTTACCTTGACCTGATGCCTGTGAATGAGCTGAGGCATCAGGTTACAAAGAGCCGTCGTTTTCGTGGTGCAAGAAGACACATCAGTAACATGTCAGCTGCAAAATAAAGTTACAAATCTCTGCATAATCTGCTTTTGCTATTGCAAATTGGATGTTTGGATCTGCTTTCCTTAGCCAGAGAAATAGTTTCTTATGTGGCTGAGGGGGTGGATATTCAAGTTACAGGAAATTCAGTCCAAGACTGACAAGGTGCCAAGAAATTCATATCCAACTGCTTCATTTTCTGCAACAATCATCCCAGGAACATATTCAGTGATTTCACGTAGAATTAAATCTTTTTAAAGTCTTCTGTTTCAGCTAAGAATAATTCACACACACATTTTAGAATGTTTTCCTCTAGTGGTGATTGAGTTGATTTTAATTTCTGTGCATCACACAGTTTCAGCAGTTCACTTTGATTTTGTTAATCAGTATTGTTAAATCATACATTTTAAGTTGTTCATTGGTATAGTGGTCTGTTAATCAATATAGTTAATTAAAAACACATTGACTTTGTTAATCATATGGTTAATTTCATACACATTGGTTAATATTTTTGTTAATCATTGTGTCCAAAATGATTGTAATATAAACGCATACCGATTTGCGTGAATGTAAACAAATCTTTTCATAAGGTTACGTGTTAGGATGTGATTTTGTTATTTTCTTCCTATTGTCCTGTTTGTCCCTTCTATCTCTCCTATTTAATGTGTAATGTGTAATTGATTGTTGGCGAGGGCTGTGTCCAGACTATGACGGGTGACGGTAAAGGTGGGGTGACTTGGGTTGTTTTGTTTGGATAATAAGGGTTTTGGGGTTTTTGGGACATATTTAGTTCGACTGGGTGAGTGACGTGAATTACGTCACTGAGGGGGAGTGTGGTGGCAGACAGTCTGACTCAATAGATATATACTGTTAAAGTTATGACAAGGAGGACTGATAAAGTTAGGCGACGTGACAAGTTATGAACCTAGATTTCAAGATGGGCTGACGTGTCATTCACAGACAGGAGACTGCATATCAGACAGGAGGGGAGGGGTTTTGACACAGAGGGACCTTTTAAGCGTCACAGAAACAGGGAGGGACACAGAAGTGTGGGTCCGGACGACGACAGACAGCTGACCAGGCCGAACTTCGTTACTGACCGCTGAGACACGTACAGGATCTGACGACACAGTCCTCTGCCGTAGTTTGCCAGTTATATTGTAATAAACGTGTAACCTGGTTCTTCACCGCCGCCTCCCGGTCTCTGCTCAGCCTCAGCTGACCAACGAAGTGCCTGACTAAAAACAACACGCTGCTGAAATCCATAATTCAGGTCTGTACTCTGACTCATAGACAACATTAGCTTCTCTTATCATTAAAGCTAAACGAGCACCACTTCTGATCAGATAGCGAAGATGTTGCGCTACGACAGGAGTCTGTGGACAAAGTGAAAAATACCAATGCTAGGAAGAAGGAGAAAAAAGAGGAAGAAACAAAAGTAAGATAAATGAAATATGACACATTGGCTACATACACATACAGCAAACAAATACAAAACATAACACTTTCCCAAAGCAGATACATTCAGGAGCTAAATGTGTCATTGTACATGTGAATTTAGGAGTTTTGTCTTTAACATGTTTTTAAAGGTGGAGATAGATTTCAACACTTTAAGCTCATCGTCGAGCTCATTCCAGATCTGTAGACCCCTGCAGGTGATACTCAGGCTGGTGCATTTTAACCTTCTTCTTTTTTTTTTTTTTTACCACTTATTAGATGTTCACTCCTGCTATCATGAGTCTGCAGAGGACCACAGACTGGAATGAGCTCAGACAGCCTGGTGTTATTCTTGTTGACAGTTTGCTACATCATACATGCATTCTGAGTTATATTCAACTCAGTGAGTCGAAGAAGTCGAAGAATATGGAAGAGTGGATATGAAGGGGCATTAAAACCAGACCATGAAACAACTCGTATTATTTTCTTTGGCAAACTTTCCAATTTCCTTAAATGACTGGGGGAGGTACACGAAATGACATTACAGTAGTTAATATGCGACTCAAAGAGGGTTTTGTACAAGGTGAGGAGAGCAGATGAAGGTAGGAAGTATCTTATTTTGAAGAACAGACCGACATATTTAGATAGTGTTGATATTAAATGTTCAATATGATGTTTAAAACTGAGCGATTTGTCAATGAGGATCCATCGAATCAGTGCCCTTCGCTTGTAAAGTCCACAAAAATAAATGAAATTTCAGTGTATAGTTTAATAAAGTAAAAAGAAAAAAATTTTTTTTTTACTTATTTTAAGAGCGTTCAAGATTTTTTTTGCTTGTATTAAGCAAAAAGTTCTGCCAGAGGCCCCAGACCTGGGCCCCCATCAGCCCCCGGAGACCCCAGACCTGGGCCACCATCAGCCCCCAGATACCCCAGACCCGGGCCACCATCAGCCCCCAGAGGCCCCAGACCCAGGCCCCCAGCATCCACCAGATGCCCCAGACCTGGGCCCCCATCAGCCCCCGGAGACCCCAGACCTGGGCCCCCATCAGCCCCCAGATACCCCAGACCCAGGCCCCCAGCAGCCACCAGATGCCCCAGACCCAGGCCACCATCAGCCCCCAGAGGCCCCAGACCCGGGCCACCATCAGCCCCCAGAGGCCCCAGACCCAGGCCCCCATCAGCCCCCAGATACCCCAGACCCGGGCCACCATCAGCCCCCAGAGACCCCAGATCTAGGCCACCAGCAGCCCCCAGAGACCCCAGACCTGGGCCACCATCAGCCCCCAGAGGCCCCAGACCCAGGCCCCCATCAGCCCCCAGATACCCCAGACCCGGGCCACCATCAGCCCCCAGAGACCCCAGATCTAGGCCACCAGCAGCCCCCAGAGACCCCAGACCTGGGCCACCATCAGCCCCCAGAGACCCCAGACCTAGGCCACCATCAGCCCCCAGATACCCCCGACCCGGGCCACCATCAGCCACCAGAGACCCCAGACCTGGGCCCCCATCAGCCCCCAGATACCCCAGACCCGGGCCACCATCAGCCCCCAGAGACCCCAGACCTGGGCCACCATCAGCCCCCAGATACCCCAGACCTGGGCCACCATCAGCCCCCAGATACCCCAGACCCGGGCCACCATCAGCCCCCAGAGGCCCCAGACCCAGGCCCCCAGCAGCCCCCAGTGAGCCCAGACCTGGGCCCCCATCAGCCCCCAGATACCCCAGACCCGGGCCACCATCAGCCCCCAGAGACCCCAGACCCAGGCCCCCAGCAGCCCCCAGAGACCCCAGACCTAGGCCACCATCAGCCCCCAGATACCCCCGACCTAGGCCACCATCAGCCCCCAGAGACCCCAGACCTGGGCCACCATCAGCCCCCAGAGACCCCAGACCTAGGCCACCATCAGCCCCCAGATACCCCCGACCCGGGCCACCAGCAACCCCCAGAGACCCCAGACCCAGGCCGCCAGCAGCCACCAGAGACCCCAGACCTGGGCCATCATCAGCCCCAAGAGGCCCCAGACCTAGGCCCCCAGCATCCACCAGATGCCCCAGACCTGGGCCCCCATCAGCCCCCGGAGACCCCAGACCTGGGCCACCATCAGCCCCCAGATACCCCAGACCCGGGCCACCATCAGCCCCCAGAGACCCCAGACCTAGGCCACCAGCAGCCCCCAGAGACCCCAGACCTGGGCCACCATCAGCCCCCAGAGACCCCAGACCTAGGCCACCAGCAGCCCCCAGAGACCCCAGACCCGGGCCACCATTAGCCCCCAGAGACCCCAGACCAGGGCCACCATTAGCCCCCAGATACCCCAGACCAGGGCCACTATCAGCCCCAAGATACCCCAGACCTGGGCCACCATCAGCCCCCAGAGACCCCAGACCTTGGCCACCATCAGCCCCCAGAGACCCCAGACCTGGGCCACCATCAGCCCCCAGATACCCCAGACCTGGGCCACCATCAGCCCCCAGATACCCCAGACCTGGGCCACCATTAGCCACCAGAGACCCCAGACCAGGGCCACCATTAGCCCCCAGAGACCCCAGACCAGGGCCACCATTAGCCCCCAGATACCCCAGACCTGGGCCACCATCAGCCCCCAGATACCCCAGACCTTGGCCACCATCAGCCCCCAGAGACCCCAGACCTGGGCCACCATCAGCCCCCAGAGACCCCAGACCTGGGCCACCATCAGCCCCCAGAGACCCCAGACCTTGGCCACCGTCAGCCCCCAGAGACCCCAGACCTGGGCCACCATCAGCCCCCAGATACCCCAAACCTGGGCCACCGTCAGCCCCCAGAGACCCCAGACCTGGGCCACCATCAGCCCCCAGAGACCCCAGACCTGGGCCACCGTCAGCCCCCAGATACCCCAGACCTGGGCCACCAGCAGCCCCCAGAGACCCCAGACCCGGGCCACCATCAGCCCCCAGTGACCCCAGACCTGGGCCACCATCAGCCCCCAGATACCCCAGCAGCCCGCAGAGACCCCAGACCTGGGCCACCATCAGCCCACAGTGACCCCAGACCTGGGCCCCCATCAGCCCCCAGATACCCCAGACCCGGGCCACCATCAGCCCCCAGATACCCCAGACCTGGGCCACCATCAGCCCCCAGATACCCCCGACCCGGGCCACCAGCAACCCCCAGAGACCCCAGACCCAGGCTCCCAGCAGCCACCAGATACCCCAGACCTGGGCCATCATCAGCCCCCAGAGGCCCCAGACCCAGGCCCCCAGCATCCACCAGATGCCCCAGACCTGGGCCCCCATCAGCCCCCGGAGACCCCAGACCTGGGCCACCATCAGCCCCCAGAGACCCCAGACCTGGGCCACCATCAGCCCTCAGATACCCCAGACCCGGGCCACCATCAGCCCCCAGAGGCCCCAGACCCAGGCCCCCAGAAGACACCAGATACCGCAGACCCGGGCCACCATCAGCCCCCAGAGACCCCAGACCTGGGCCACCATCAGCCCTCAGATACCCCAGACCCGGGCCACCATCAGCCCCCAGAGGCCCCAGACCCAGGCCCCCAGCAGCCCCCAGTTACCCCAGACCTGGGCCCCCATCAGCCCCCAGATACCCCAGACCCGGGCCACCATCAGCCCCCAGAGACCCCAGACCTAGGCCACCAGCAGCCCCCAGAGACCCCAGACCTGGGCCACCATCAGCCCCCAGAGACCCCAGACCTGGGCCACCATCAGCCCTCAGATACCCCAGACCCGGGCCACCATCAGCCCCCAGAGGCCCCAGACCCAGGCCCCCAGCAGCCCCCAGTTACCCCAGACCTGGGCCCCCATCAGCCCCCAGATACCCCAGACCCGGGCCACCAGCAACCCCCAGAGACCACAGACCCAGGCCGCCAGCAGCCACCAGAGACCCCAGACCTGGGCCATCATCAGCCCCCAGAGGCCCCAGACCCAGGCCCCCAGCATCCACCAGATGCCCCAGACCTGGGCCCCCATCAGCCCCCGGAGACCCCAGACCTGGGCCACCATCAGCCCCCAGATACCCCAGACCCGGGCCACCATCAGCCCCCAGAGACCCCAGACCTGGGCCACCATCAGCCCTCAGATACCCCAGACCTGGGCCACCATCAGCCCCCAGAGGCCCCAGACCCAGGCCCCCAGAAGCCACCAGATACCCCAGACCCGAGCCACCATCAGCCCCCAGAGACCCCCGACCCGGGCCACCATCAGCCCCCAGATACCCCAGACCCGGGCCACCATCAGCCCCCAGAGACCCCAGACCTAGGCCACCAGCAGCCCCCAGAGACCCCAGACCTGGGCCACCATCAGCCCCCAGAGACCCCAGACCTAGGCCACCAGCAGCCCCCAGAGACCCCAGACCCGGGCCACCATTAGCCCCCAGAGACCCCAGACCAGGGCCACCATTAGCCCCCAGAGACCCCAGACCCGGGCCACCATCAGCCCCCAGATACCCCAGACCTGGGCCATCATCAGCCCCTAGAGACCCCAGACCTTGGCCACCATCAGCCCCCAGAGACCCCAGACCTGGGCCACCATCAGCCCCCAGAGACCCCAGACCTGGGCCACCATCAGCCCCCAGATACCCCAGACCTGGGCCACCATCAGCCCCCAGAGGCCCCAGACCCAGGCCCCCAGCATCCACCAGATGCCCCAGACCTGGGCCCCCATCAGCCCCCGGAGACCCCAGACCTGGGCCACCATCAGCCCCCAGATACCCCAGACCCGGGCCACCATCAGCCCCCAGAGACCCCAGACCTGGGCCACCATCAGCCCTCAGATACCCCAGACCTGGGCCACCATCAGCCCCCAGAGGCCCCAGACCCAGGCCCCCAGAAGCCACCAGATACCCCAGACCCGAGCCACCATCAGCCCCCAGAGACCCCCGACCCGGGCCACCATCAGCCCCCAGATACCCCAGACCCGGGCCACCATCAGCCCCCAGAGACCCCAGACCTAGGCCACCAGCAGCCCCCAGATACCCCCAGACCTGGGCCATCATCAGCCCCTAGAGACCCCAGACCTTGGCCACCATCAGCCCCCAGAGACCCCAGACCTGGGCCACCATCAGCCCCCAGAGACCCCAGACCTGGGCCACCATCAGCCCCCAGATACCCCAGACCTGGGCCACCATCAGCCCCCAGAGACCCCAGACCTAGGCCACCAGCAGCCCCCAGAGACCCCAGACCTGGGCCACCATCAGCCCCCAGAGACCCCAGACCTAGGCCACCAGCAGCCCCCAGAGACCCCAGACCCGGGCCACCATTAGCCACCAGAGACCCCAGACCAGGGCCACCATTAGCCCCCAGAGACCCCAGACCAGGGCCACCATTAGCCCCCAGATACCCCAGACCAGGGCCACCATCAGCCCCCAGAGACCCCAGACCTGGGCCACCATCAGCCCCCAGATACCCCAGACCTTGGCCACCATCAGCCCCCAGAGACCCCAGACCTGGGCCACCATCAGCCCCCAGAGACCCCAGACCTTGGCCACCATCAGCCCCCAGAGACCCCAGACCTGGGCCACCATCAGCCCCCAGATACCCCAGACCTGGGCCACCGTCAGCCCCCAGAGACCCCAGACCTGGGCCACCATCAGCCCCCAGAGACCCCAGACCTGGGCCACCGTCAGCCCCCAGATACCCCAGACCTGGGCCACCAGCAGCCCCCAGAGACCCCAGACCCGGGCCACCATCAGCCCCCAGTGACCCCAGACCTGGGCCACCATCAGCCCCCAGATACCCCAGACCTGGGCCACCAGCAGCCCCCAGCAGTGTGTGCATGATTCTAACATTCGTATTCGTATTTATATATCAATAAAAATCTTGTACCCAAAACTCTGCTTTCACATACGTGAGTCTGAAAAATTGTGTGGATTAGAATCGTTTTTATGTGAGTTTGAATCAAAAAGCTGTGAGTGAACATTCTTGTGAAACAACTCTAATTGCTACGACTACGAAGTCTTCTCCTCTCTGTGGACACGAATTCAAGTTTGTGGGTGCGAGTAAAAAAGTGTTGAAGTGACGTCACACGGGGGAGTATTTGATCTGGTGACTATACCAAACGCTACATGTTCCAAATTCAAAGATGGCTGACAACGGTGTTCCGGGTGGAGCTGCCAGCGCCTCTGAGGCATCACAGGTACGGTCAATAACGCGTGTATCCAGTATTTATTCATATAGTACAGAAAAAATACTATTTTAGATAATATACAGTTATTGGACTTAAAGACTTACTGCTATAGTTTGCAAGCTGACGACATGCCGGTGAGCTAAGTTAGATAGCGTTACTAGCATTAGAAGTTGGCTTGTCCTAATTAATTAGCAGTGACCTGTATACTATAAAATACATGTATTTATTTTAAGACAGCGTTGATTAAAATGCGACATTTATCGATTCATTAATTGTGTTATTCGGTGTATAAATCTGTCGTTGCTGGCCCTCCTCTCGACCATGCCAGCTTTTCTTTCTTCTTCTTCTTCTTCTCTTTTTCAAAAGCTGACGAAAAATCAATTTATCATATATGTTACGATATGTCTATCTTTGTAGTCTTGTCTGTCATAAACAACATTGCGGGTTGCGGAGCGCGTTTGTGTCGAGGTAACGTGACGTGAGCTGACCACCGGTGGGTGGAAGGCAGAGCCTGACTCCACTACTCTGTGTAAAGTTACAATTAATTTATTTAACCATTACTATTACTCTGAAGCTGGTTAATTACGGTATATACACACACACCCACACACACACACACACACATATTTATATATGTAATAATTTAGAAATTTGATTATTTTTTTAAAACCATACATGATCACACACTCATAGGCAAAGTGCTGTGGCAACAGAAAACATTAAACCAGAGGAAAAAGTGTATAATGTTCGTCAAAACATGAAGTACATCTATAATTAATTTAGCTTAGCTGACGCAGTGTTTCATGTCTGAGCTTCAACTAACCTGAAAATTGTCACTAAAGTGTTGGGGCGTACTTCAACGAAAGGTAAACAGGACGTTAATAGGGCAGGTTTCCAACAGGGGGGCTGTTCCGTTACGTGATACAAATGACCGTGATGATGGAAAGCTGGTAAGCAGCTTTATAACAGCTGTGAATGAAAGAGATGAGAAAGCTCAGTTTTGTATCAGATGATCTGGGGCATAAATGTGTCTGTCTCAGATGATTGTGTCAAACATGGTTCCTATCAAGGTTCTCCCTCGTGTGCCAACGCAGACTGATGGGGAAGGTAGTTCTGATAACTGAACTCCAGACGGGGAGTTACAGGAACTGATCCTAGAACCTCTCTGTCCTAATGTGGCTAATGTTACCATGACAACAGCCAATTTCAAGCTGTGTTCGAAATCGCTGCCTATCACGGATGTAGTGCACTATATAGTGAGCTCGCCATTTTGTAGTGTTTTTCGAATTCTGTTCACTACTTTTCATCCACTACATCGTCCACTATAAAATACCCACAATGTAAGTGTACAAGCAATGTACCCTACATTTTACTCCTGTATACCACAATGCAATGTGGCCGTGTTTTGTGATCTTAGAAGAAGAAAAATGTCAAAGCAGCTTTTCATATGAATAAATGTAAGTAACATTAAATAAAATGAAATGAAAAATACTTTATGTATCCCAATAGGGAAATTAACATTGCAAGAAGCTCACTCTTTTCTTTTTCTTTTTTAAAAGTTTTAACAATGTAACATTTATATGAAACAACAACAAAACAATAATAATAATCAGTCAGTTTTGTTCTTCAGGGTGATGCTGCTGGCAGGAATGAATTCCTGTATCTCTCCGTCCTACAGTGAACCTGATGCAGCCTCCCACTGAACACACTCTGTTGATTCTTCACCGTGTTGTGGAGAGGAGGAAGAATCCTCCATCATCTTCATCAGCTTGTGCAGCATTCTTTTTTGAACGATCAGCTCCAGCGGCTCCAGAGTTCTCCCCAGCACAGAACCAGCTTTCTTGATCAGCTTGTTTAGTTTCTTCAACTCTCTGGTTCTGGTTCTGGTCCTGGTTCTGATGCTGCTGCCCCAGCAGATGCTGCAAAGCTAATTGCACTTTCCACAACAGACTTGTAGAAGATCTGCAACATCTTGGTGCAGACGTTGAATGATCTCAGCTTCCTTAAGAAGTAGAGTCTGCTCTGACCTTTCTTGTAGATGTAGTCAGTGTTGCATTTCCAGTCGAGTCTGTTGTCCAGCTGAACTCCAGGTATTTGTAGTTCTCCACCACCTCCACCTCCTCTTCCAGGATGTAGACAGGACAATGCTGCTTATTCTTGCTCCTCCTGAAGTCAACAATCATCTCTTTAGTCTTGCTGGTATTTAAGATGAGCTGATTGTTACCATTTCACAAACTGACTGACCAGTTCCCTGTACTCGGCTTCTTGTCCATCACTGATACACCCCACAACTGCAGAGTCATCAGAGTATTTCTGCAGATGACAGGATCAGAGTTGTACTGGAAGTCTGAGGTGTACAGTGTAAAGAGGAATGGTGAGAATACAGTTCCTTGTGGTGCTCCAGTGCTGCTGACCACCATCTCAGACACACAACCTTTCAGTCTCACAAACTGTGGTCTGTTTGTTAGGTAGTCGTAAATCCAGGTGGTTGTGGAGGATCCACCTGGAAGTTATGGAGCTTCTCACATAGCAAAGCAGCTGAATAGTATTAAAGGCACTTGAAAAATCAAAGAACATGACCCTCAAAGTGCTGCCTGACTGGTCCAGATGAGAGTGGGCTCTCTGAAGCAGGATGATGATGGCGTCTTCAACCCCAAGCCCATTACGATATGCAAACTGTAATGGGTCCTGAAAGGTTTTCACTTGCTTGTTGAGGTGAGCCAGTAAGAGTCTCTCCAGGACTTTCATGATGTGAGATGTCAGAGCAACTGGTCTGTAGTCATCTGGTTCTGGTTCTGGTCCTGGTTCTGGTCTGTAGTCATTTGGTTCAGCTGGTTGTGGTTTTTTAGGGACAGGAACAAGACAGGATGTTTTCCACAGCACAGGAACTCTGTTCTGTCTCAGGCTGGTGTTAAAAAGGTGCTGGAGAACCGGACATAGTTGTTCTGAGCAGGTCTGGAGAACTCTGGGACTGACACCATCTGGACCTGCAGCCTTGTTCCGGTTCAGTTTCTCCAGTTGTTTCTTGACCTGGTCACAGGAGACAGTCAGGCTGGAGGTGGAGACAGAGGAGGTCTCAGGATGTCCTGAGGTGGAGACAGAGGAGGTCCAGGATGTCCTGATGTGGAGACAGAGGAGGTCTCAGGATGTCCCGATGTGGACACAGAGGAGGTCTCAGGATGTCCTGATGTGGAGACAGAGGAGGTCTCAGGATGTCCTGATGTGGGGGGAGAGGAGACTGTGTTCAGGTCCATGACTGAGGTGCAGGGTGACAGAGTGGGGGTGGGACAGGAAAGCTGTGGGCTCATGGAGGGTGTGTGGTGTGTTGGGTTGTCGGCAGGGGGGAACTGAACCTATTGAGGAACATGTTCAGTTCGTTAGCTCTGTCCAGACCTCCATCAGTCTGGTCCCCCTTTAACTTGAAGCCAGTGATCTTCTTCATTCCCGACCACACATCCCTCACGTTGTTCTGCTGGAGCTGCTCTCCAACTTCTTCCTGTCGTCCTCCTTCACTTCTTAGTCTGTGTTTTCAGTTGTTTTTGTGTGGTCTTCAGTAACTCCCTGTCTCCATCCCTGAAAGCTTTCTTTTTGATGTTCAGCAGCTTTTTCAGGTCACTGGTGATCCAGGGTTTGTTATTGGGGAAGCACCTCACTGTTCTTGTTGGAACGATGTTGTCCACACAGAAGTTTATGTAATCTGTCACACACTCAGTCATGGTGTTGATGTCATCTCCATGAGGTTCACAGAGGACATTCCAGTCTGTAGCCTCAAAGCACCCTCTCAGAGCATCTTCAGCCTCAGTAGACCAGGTTTTAATCGTCCTCCTAATGACTGGTTGCTGCTGAACGATGGGCTTGTAGGTGGAGGCTTTTTTCTAACTTTATTGAAGTTCCACTTCTGCACATTGCAGCAATACCTGGTGCATCTACTGTTGTCCCCCCATGTAGTGTCCGAAATCTCCCGTTGCTCCCTACATAGTGTACATGACATAGTGGAATACAGTGGCGTGCACAGACATTTTGGGGGGTAGGTGCTCAGTGAAAATTAAGGGCACTTTGTGCAGCATGTGGAAATGCCTGTAGAGATGTTTCGATACCGATTCCGGTACTTGTGCTGTGGGTTTGCTTATATTACTATGTTATTAAAAAATATATTTCACCTGCATTACCTGATTATTATTGTGGTAAATGTCTGGCTCAGGTTTAACCCTTTGTAAAACAATCAATTTAGCAAATTGAAGCCATTTATTTTTAAATGCAGTCTTGCTGGAGAGAAAATCCAGTATGAAATACTGCCACATCACCAACATGATCTCTGGTTAGCTCCTTGTTTAACAGGTGATCAGTTCTTCTTCGCCCCTCTAAACCATCAGCTGGACCACAGCTTTATCTGGTTATTCTGGGATTCATCTCGCTCATCTTCCATGCTGGTAGATGTTCTATTGCAGCAAGCACAGAGCTGCTTCCTAGAATAGAATAATAGTTGTAATAATAGCCTATTTTTAAGATTTAATAAAGTTAAAAAAAAAAGATTTAATTATAGCCTATTAAGGTAAATACAAGATTACTGCAAATCTTGTAACATAAATATCTTCTGGTTGGTACAGTGCATCATCATATAACCAGCTAAAACAGCTTCATGCCTGATTTAGTAGCCAAACCACTTTGTGTTGTCAAAAGAAAATGTGGACAGTTTTTAAGATGTTTCAATAAAATTAGAGGAACAGTTCAGCTTGAGAGCTTTAAAAGGCCTCAACAGTTAACATGACTCTGACCTTCCATCTTCATCATCCACATCACATCATGGTGGTTTCATCCAGAGCTGCTCTACCTGCTGTAGCTCCCTTTCTTTTATAAGCCTCTCCTGTCTAGGCATTATTCTGTAATTGGTAAATAAAGAGACCAACAGTATGAATAAGACTGCTTGCACACATGACAACAAGACACCATGCTAGTTTTTCTGCATTTGTCATTTGGAAAATAAATAACTGTATTAATTATGTAGCCTGATGCAGACCTAGACAATACTGACCTGCTGCACCACCGACAAACTCTACCAGTGGTCATAACGTCATATCTGTTATTGATCTTAGCTAGCGGCTAGCTTGCTAGCAGGTGAGCAGTCGGCTAATTTCTGCTTAGCTATACGTCTGTATGACGGCTGCTTCACCACAGAGGCAAATAAATCATAAATGCAAGTTATAACTTGACATCAGAGGGCAGATGAGGGGACAAACTCAACTCATTCATCTGTGTGTTACCTGTCTGGCGGGGCATGGGGGGAGGAGGAGAGTTGAGCTGCAGCTGCGCATGTCTGCTGCTTGTGTTCGCGCTGCACTTCACGCTGAGCAGGGAAAGGAGGGGCGGGTGGGGCAAATAGCAATTTTGGGGCAATATTATCAGATTCTGTCAGCGTGGGTCGCGTAAATTGTAAAATAAAATAATAATAATAATAATTAAAAAAACCACACAAAAACCCCAAACTTTCAAAAGGGCACTTGCTAGGTTCGAGGGCAAAGGGCAGGTGCTCCAGCACCACCTAGTGTCTACCTGTGCACGCCACTGGTGGACTACATCATGTACACTATGTAGGGAATAGGGAGTGAGGGAATGAGTGGATGATTTCGAACACAGCTTCAGTGTGTGTGTTAAACATATTTACGCTGCATTTTAGAGAAAAAAACGACCACCATGAGACAGAAAAATTCAGTTACAACGACTCGGTGTTGGTTACACTTGAAACATATGACCAGAAAATATCTGATATGGAAGTTTATAAACACAACAATGGTACTGGAGGCAGCCATCTTTAAATCTACAATCCCGAGGTCCTCTGCAAATTACGAGCTTGTATTTTGGAAAAATGAGTTCATCACGTCACCTCCACGGAAAAACGAGTTCCGAGACAACAGGAAGGCATTTTCAGCCCCCACCATCATTGGAGGGAGCAACACCAGTTGGCCACGAGGCAGCGAGGGTCTGACCATCACGGCCACAGACGACGCAAACGCCCCCCCCCCCCCAGTTTCTCCACCCAATCCAACATACAGATATACACACACACTCATATAAGTTCAGTACTGATATACTGATATTCATACAATAAATGATTTACTCAGTGCACTAAACCCACTCCTGTCACCGATACTCTTTGTATGAGTAACAGGAGTTTATAGCAAAGACTTCACAAATGCATGAAATATAGCAACATGGCATCCTTGCTAGCAGCATGAGGACACCAAGCACATTGTTGTTGTTGTTTGCCCCCCCCCCCCCCCCCCCCCGTGGCTTTTAGAAGATCCGATGGACTGAATTTCTGTTGTGCAGGTGAGTTGAGGAATGCTCCAGATGAACAGGAGGGGGTCATGGGATAACAGGATATATCCAATCACCAATATATCCAGAAAATGTTTTCCAAAAGCCGTATGTGGGGTAAAGATGGGATATGAATTCACACAAGAACGCAAAGAAAATAGCCTTTCTTTTGGATTTCATTAATCATATTTCATGATGAAGTATAAAGTGATAGAGTGGGGCAGATGAAAGCGACGGTTTCTGTGTTTAGGCTATTTTGTTTAATCTATCCAATAATATATCTTAAATGATGAAATTGATAATTGTACAGGACACTTTGCTTGACAAGAAGATGTATCTTACAGTTGATTTTGATGATTTCTGTTTTACTTCACACGTGTAAGTGTCGAGCGCCGATTGTTTTTACATTTCCCATCGTTTTCCTTTGCTGCCATCTGGTGGTTACACTTTATAATTACACATTATAAACTCTGGTTTCAGTTCTACAGCCAAATACATCTTAACTCACGTCTATTTCTAAATTACAACATATACATGAATGGAGGGGGGAGGGGCTAAAAGCATCTGGTGATAAAAGTAACTTCAGAAGCATCTTTTACATTTGTGAATGTTTATGTAAATGTTAGATGAACAGCAGGACCTTTCAGATTCTACACAGAAGTTTTTATAGAATCCTACAAGAAACTTCTGTCATGATTCATTAAATAAAACTTTCATACCTGAAATTGTTATCAGAGCATATGAAAAGTGGATAAGGGTTCATTCACACCAGGTCCGACCCGGTCCGATTGGGGACTCGCTCCGTTGGTGGGTGGGGGTAATCTCCCAGACTGAGACGGCTTTCACGTTTTCACTTTAGCCAAACGAGCCGGATATTCTAATATTTTATAGGATATTTGAGTTTTCTTAAGCTGTATGCCATAATCAGCAATATTAAAACAAAAAAAGGCTTCCAATATTTCAGTTGATTTGTAATGAATCCAGAATGTGTGATATTCTCATGTTTTTTTAATTGCATCCCATCTCAAAATATTAGAATATCATGAATTCTAATTTTCTGAGACAGTCCCGTATATATGTATGTATATATATATATATCTGTATACATATACAGCCATGGAAAAAAATGAAGAGTCCACCCTTGTCATCAAAAATAATGGTTATGCAGTCGAAATCATGTGAGTAAAAGATACAGAAAAGAAAATCTAGAATGCCTAAAGCTGTTTTTGGCAGTACGATACCATAGCTATGATGTAAGAACTTAATAACCAAAATCACTTTTCAAGAAAAGCATGAAAATGGCAGATATCAGTTCTTAAATTAAACTCTTATGAGATATTTTTGTTGTTATTATATTTGTCCAGACAAATGTACTTTTAGTAGTACCAGGCATGACCAAATGACCAAGAAATATGAGAAAACAAGGGTGGTCTCTTGATTTTTTCCATTATATATAGTGTAATGTAATGTATATGTGTATGTGGGTATATGCCAAAATAGTGTATGTATACATAGAGAGTCACCTGTCTTGACTCACATCTGAGCTTCAGTAACATCATTCCTGATCCGTCGGGTTCAGGATGACGTTGGTCCACCTTTGCAGCTAGAACAGCTTCATCTTCTGGGAAGGCTGTCCACAAGGTTTAGGAGTGTTTCTGGGAATCTTTGACCATCTTCCAGAAGCACATTTGTGAGGTCACACTGATGTTGGACCAGAAGGCCTGGCTCTCAGTCTCCGCTCTGATTCATCCCAAAGCTGTTCTATGGGGTTGAGGTCAGGACTCTGTGCAGGCCAGTCCAGTTCCTCCACACCAGGGATGTAGAGATTCACGGATCTGAATCGGTGGTCCGACCCAGATGTGTAAGATGCGACTGCACCGGCAGCTTCAGTGCGCATCGGATACAACTGGCGGCTAATTGCGCAACGTATCTTTCTTGGTGTGTCTGAATCGGTAAAAACCCATGGTTACACACCGATTATTACATAGTTAGTCTCCGTCACACATATTTCCGAGGCTCCTTGAACGTACCATCACTCTCTTTTAAGTTTCGTTTTTAAAACACGGGAGCGGCTGCAGCAAATAAACAGCAAACACGGGGGAGGAGGCAGCAGTGAAGATCATGTTCAGCATCTCTGAGGACACAAATCTAAAGTTTGGTGACACTTTAAAAACTTGACAAGAAATCCGTGGTTTGAGAACAATGTCGCGCTGCTACTTATAACCGACTCTGGTTATACAGAGTCTGATTGACTCTGCAGAAAGTTGGTCACCTCTTCTCACTATGAGCTTCAGCATCACTGACCCGCTCCATCAGTTTACGTGGACGAACACTTCATGGCTGAGTTGCTGTCGTTCCCAAACACTTCCATGTTCTTATAATCCAGCTGACAGCTGACTGTGGAATATTTAGGAGGAAACTTCACCACTGGATTGTTGCACGGTGGCATCCTATCACAGTTCCACGCTGGAATTCACTGATTCCTGAGAGCGACACATTCTTTCACACGTTTGTAGAAACAGTCTGCATGCCGAGCTGCTTCATTTATACACCTGTGGAAGTCATGGAACACCTGATTCCATCATTTGGATGGGGAGCAAATACTTTTGGCAACATAGTGTACATATACACAGTCATCCTCAAAATTATTCACACCCTCCAATTAAAGACGGAAAAAAAATTCAGCTGTCAGTGAAATAAGTTGAAATTGACAAAAGTAATGATAAATAAAAAATCTATAAAAATCATGAAATTGATTTTGAATTGTGGTTTGATAGAAATCTTAAAAACAAACATAAAAAAAATAAAACAAGTAAACAAGCATGAAAGGGGCTCCAAAGTTAAAATGTTGAGCAACACTTTGAGACAATCACTGCAATCAGGTGTTTCTGTATCGTCCAATCAGACGTCTGCACCTGTTGGCAGGTATGTTGGTCCGTGTTCATGGGAAAGATGCTCTAATGTGTCTGAGACAGCTTTTTTTTTTCTTTTTTAAATTATTATTTCCAACCAATTCAAAAGCAAGATTTTATTTCACTAGATTATAATTTTTTACATTTTTATTTATTTTTTATTATTAGTTTCTTGTTATTTGAATTACTATTGTGAATTGAGCCTTTCTTTAATTGGATGGTATGAATCATTTTTAGGATTTTTAGACTGTATAGACCCCTTCAAAGTTTACAAACATGGTGACATATTTCAGTGGGCGGGGCTTAGCTGGAGGCAAAAGCAGCTCTAGTCAATGCTAACAAGCAGCAGCTAGCAGGTGATGGTGGCTTTTTCGTAAATGGAGAGTTTCCAAACAAGTGTTTCAGTCTGGGAACTGTGGGAATACGTCCAGACACTCTACGGACCATGACAGATGGAAGCAGGCTGGCTGATCCAGACACTGTAGGCATGAGGATCCTCTGCTGCAGACGGTGGAGAGGCTGGACTCTAATCCAGACACCATGTGTGACCAGCAAAGAAACGCTGGATGCTGACAACTATGTCAGAAATGGTCCCGACACGTTCTAATTATAAAATGCACCAGTCTATGTTTGGATCTTTGTGTCTGAGGTTTTGCCGAGTCAGGTCAAAGCAAGAAGAACGGCATCAGACCTGGATCATCGTCAGTCAGGAAAACATTTTCACAGCAACCTGCACCTGCATGCTGGTAAGTTTAAGCTAACGGAAATACGGCAATGCAGCAGCTGCTACACTCATTCTGATGTGTTCATATGAGGATTTGCTTTTAGGAAAAGCGTAACATATTTGATATTTTCAATTTTGTATTGCAGACCAGGGTCTTGTTGCATCATCCAGCAGGACTATTTAAACTGCAAACGCAGAATTAATGACGATCGTCTCTGTTCAGTCATTTTATCTTGTTGCATTGAACCATAAACTTTGTTTTTTTTTAGGAGTAGTGTTCACTGGTGCCCTAAAAAACTTTAATTCACAGCCACAAACGTTGTTCCTCCTATTCTGGAACCCAAACATACAACAAGACGACATTTTAAAGTCGTAGTTACACTTGAGAAAGCTCATTTCTACAGTCTTAGCTGCCGTTTTCTCTGTTTTTGCCCCCAGCTACAGCGTCGACATCCCTGTGATGTAGGCCATGAAGGGGTCTACTATCTACAGCTGTGTAGTGATTTCTTATTCTTTTGCATGTTTGTCACACTTAAATGTTTCAGATCATCAAACAAATTTAAATATTAGACAAAGATAACAAAAGTAAACACAAAATGCAGTTTTTAATGAAGGTTTTTATTAGTAGGGGGGGGGGGGGGGGGGGGGAATCCAAACGTCCATGTCCCTGTGTGAAAAAGTGATCTTCCCCTAAACCTAATAACTGGTTGTTCCACCTTAGCAGCAACAACTGCATCAAGCGTCTGTGATAACTGGCAGTGAGTCTTCTACAGCGCTGTGGAGGAATTTTGTTCCACTCATCTTTGCAGAATTGTTGTAATTCAGCCACATTGGAGGCTTTTCCAGCATGAACCGCCTTTTTAAGGTCATGCCACAGCATCTCAATGGGATTCAGGTGGGGGCTTTGACTAGGCCACTCCAAAGTCTTCATGTTGTTGTTCTTAAGCCATTCAGAGGTGGACTTGCTGGTGTGTTCTGGATCATTGTTCTGCTGCAGAACCCAAGTGCGCTTCAGCTTGAGGTCACCAACAGATGGCCGGACATTCTCCTTCAGGATTTTTTGGTAGAAGCAGAATTCATGGTTCCATTTACCACAGCAAGTCTTCCAGGTCCTGAAGCAGCAAAACAGCCCCAGACCATCACACTACCACCACCATGTTTTACTGTTGCTATGATGTTCCTTTTCTGAAATGCCGTGTTACTTTTACGCCAGATGTAATGGGACCTCCACCTTCCAGAAAGTTCCACTTTTGTCTCGTCAGTCCACAGAGTATTTTCCCAAAAGTCTTGGGGATCATCAAGATGCTTTCTGGCTAAACTGAGACGAGCCTTTATGTTCTTTTTGCTCAGCAGTGGTTTTGGTCTTGGAACTCTGCCATGCAGCCATTTTTGCCCCCCAGTCTCTTTCTGATGGGGGAGTCATGAACACTGACCTTCATTGAGGCAAGTGAGGCCTGCAGTTCTTGGATGTTGTTCTGGGGTCTTTTGTGACCTCTTGGATGAGTCGTCGCTGTGCTCTTGGGGTCATTTTGGTCGGCCGGCCCCTCCTGGGAAGGTTCACCACTGTTCCATGTTTTCACCATTTGTGGATAATGGTTCTCACTGTGGTTCTCTGGAGTCCCAAAGCTTTAGAAATGGCTTTGGAACCTTTTCCAGACTGATAGATCTCAATGACTTTGTTTCTCATTTGTTCCTGAATTTCTTTGGATGGCAGCATGATGTCTAGCTTTGGAGGATCTTTTGGTCTACTTCACTTTGTCAGGCAGGTCCTATTTAAGGGATTTCTGATGGAGAACAGGTGTGGCAGTAATCAGGCCTGGATGAGGATAGAGAAGCTGAACTCAGCTTTCCAAAGATGATAAACCACAGTTTATTTATGTTTTAGCATGGGGGGGGGGGGGGCACTCACTTTTTCACACAGGGCCATAGAGGTTTGGATTTTTCCCCCCTCACTAATAAAAATCTTCATTCAAAAATTTCATTTTCTGTTTACTTGTGTTATCTTTGTCTCACATTAAAATTTGTTTGATGATCTGAAACATTTAAGTGTGACAAACATGCAAAAAAGTAAGAAATCAGGAAGGAGGCAAAAACTTTCTCACACAACTGTATACTCACTTAACTGACTTCACCACCAGGGGGCAGTGTGCAATTATGACTGACTATCACAGCAGTTATAACTCTGGCAGCTTCTCCTGTTTCACCACTGAAACAAAACTAGAAGAGCTGAAGACTGGAAGATTCTTTTCCTCCTCCTTTTTCAGGTTGGGAGAAACTTCCACGCTCTAGAGTGACCCTCCAAAACTCACTTTTCCTGTATTTATTTATTTATTTAAGAGGAATGGATTGTGCTTATTAGAATGAAAATAATTATTAAATTTACTGAAAGAACTGATCTTAGCCTCTGTTAACAGATACAAAGCATTAAAATAATCAGTCCAATAAAGTTAAATCATGTTTCAGTTTGTCTTAAATCCTCTTCTTCTTCCTCTTCCCCCCTCTTACTGTCTTCAGCCCCTCCTGATGTGAACACCCAGCATCAGGAAGTCAGTTTCACTCAGCAGATCCACTCTGACAGCAACACACAGGTGAGTTCTGCAGGTAACTGCTTCACTTCTACACCTCCACTATCACTGGAGGTGTCTATATCAGTGTGTTTCTGCAAAGAATGTTCTTGATAATCTGCATGAATGGTCTGATCAGAAAGTTGTCTCACATCCTCAGCGTTATTAATACTTTATCATTTGTCATACAATAATAATTATCATGAAAAGAACAACCTCAGAAAGAATTTAAACATTTCACAGCTTCAAACATTAGAAGTTCAGCAGCTTCTAAAGATGGATTTCCTCATGCGTTGGTTTCAGACCTGTGAGTCTGGAGGACTGAACGCCTTCATCTGCAGAGGTGCGAGCAGTTCCATCTGATAATGATTTAACTTCAGAAACTGCTGATATTTTTTTTAGCAGAAATGTTGCAGCTGCAAGTTAAACAAGTTAAACTTGCAAGTTAAACTGGGTCATAATCATGATCTTTTGTTCGATCATCTCTTTTAGTCTTAAACTTGTTACATACTCTGCAAGAAGCAAGAATTTTTTTTTCTTGTTCTCAGGTCCACAAGAACAAAATGACGTCATTTTGTTCTCGTAATGAGAAGTATTGTGTGATTGTTCGGATATTTGAGGTGGCAGGGTTAACACAAAGACGCTTAAAACAGAGAGTTGTCACTTCCGCATTTTCGCAGATGCGTTGAACAGATAGTTTTAATAAACAGCTGATTGAGGAGGTGAGTACAAAAATGTGAACAACACAAAATCAAATCAAATCAAAGATACTTTATTGATCCCCGAGGGGAAATTCATGTTTCAGTACAACCCATCCAAGACACACAGACAAAACAAAAACATAACAGGATCAGGCAGACCGTGGTCAAGCAGCCCCTCGCAGGGCGCACCTTCGCAGAAAGAAAACGGTGACATGAGGAAAGATGGGTAGGTGGTAAAAAAAGAGGTCTCCAAACTCTCCACGTACACAGGTGGAGACCTTAGAGACAAAAAAAAGACACACCAATACATAGAAGCACAAACTCAGGCAATCACAACACGAAAGACACATTGTGGGCAGAAGGGAGGGAATCCCTCCAGACAACCAGACGGGGGCGCTCGTGGCACCCTCCAGGCCCAGTCTGTCCAGAAAGGCGGGAAAAGAGAATGGGGCAACGGAAGCGGAGAGTCTTAGGGGGGTGTGAGGGATCGTGTGTGTCCATGGATGCGTGTGTGTGTGTGTGTGTCAGGCTGTGAACCCGCCTGAGTTCACACCCAGTCTCTGTCCACAGATGTTATTGTCGCCTTGGGGGGGCTGGCCAGGTGGACCCGTGAGAGATGTGCGGGGGAGGGAACAGGAGGGGATGCTGAGAGTCCATTCACATAGCTTTCTCGGGGAGTTTGCAGAGACAGCCCGTGTTAACCCAAACACAGGCCTCTCCTCAGGGTCGCCAAAGCAGATAGCAGAAGATGTTTTGAAACAGGTCAGACGTGGTGGTGTCTGCCTTGAGTCCTTAACAGGTCTCCATGGCAACATCAATCAGCCCAATCAGGGGTCAATTTTCCAGGAGCCGTGCCAGCTTCTCCACAGATGCTTGCGATGAATCTCATGCAACGCCAGAGTCTGAGTGTTGATAGCACGGCTCATCCCCACACAAATGTCAGGCAGCGTGCCAGTAGCTGCCAGCAGCCCTCCAACTTTGCGATAAACCAGGAAAATGCCCGCACCAATCAGCAGGAACCCGGCTATCATAAATCCAAATAGGTAGAGATCTTCAACGTCCTCGATGGACAGCACCGACAGACACATGATCTTCCATTTGCCCCAGGAGTCGATCACATATCCCGCCGGGTGCGTACCGTCGGAGCACCCCGATGGTTTCCACCCCGTCCCGCTCTCCGGGTGGAAAAAATTTGATCAATTGCATTGAGAGACCAGTTGACCAAATCCATCGTAGTTGTTGTTTCAGATTCAGAAAGTTATGTAGACAGAGGCTCAGAGAGTCGACCGGACAGGAGAAGCAGGGAAAATGAGGGAGGGAGGGAGCAGTAGAAAAAGCGTCCGCCTCCGTCGAGAGCAGAATGGGAACACAGGTGGCATTTAAATATACGGACACCACCGCGTGTGCAACTCCAGTAGTTTGTTGCAAATGTATAATCACTGAATGAACCCTGTCCCCCCCCCCCCCCCCCCCCCCCGTGCGAGCCCAGTCTCAGAGATTCTTGTGGAGTACATATTGACTTGACAAAAACAAACTTTTTTTTCTTGTTCTTGCAGTCTGGAGGGCAAGAACAAAGTTACAAAGTTAAGGGGATGGTTGGGCGTGAACGCATGTGTGGGGGAGGTATCGGGGAATTTGGATGACTGGGGTGTACTGACATGGGTGGGAGTGTGTAGCTATAGCACATTTGGACAGAGAGGTTCTAGGATCAGTTCCTATAACTCCCCGTCTGGAGTTTAGTTATCAGAATGACCTTCCCCATCAGTCTGTGTTCACACATGAGAAAGGACCTTGATAGGAACCATGTTTGACACATTCGTCTGCAATAGAGAGAAATTTATGCCGCAGCAGATCTGATACAAAACTGAGGTTTCTCATCTCTTTTAATCAAAGCTATTATAAAGCTAATTTACCAGCTTTCCCTCCCTTTCCCTTGTTTGCCTTTTGTTTAAGTGTGCCCGGACACTTTAGTGGACAGTCCGTCCACTAAAGTGTCCGGGCGGCAGCCACAGGTTCTACTGCCACACTTTGCAGCTGTATTTGGGTCATTAAATTAGTATAAAATAATTGCTTTTGGACATTTCAAAATAGTCATAGATTTGGGACGTGCACCATTGTGATGGATGTAATAATGAATTGGTGCACTCCTATTGTAATAGTTCTTGTCATTATTACGATCTCGGTAAACTGTTGTATCAGCTGTGGGACTTTTTAAATATGGCGGGCTGGAAGAAGCATAGATCACACAAGGGGCGGGGCTTGCCAGTTCTACCAATCACCAAACATCTATGTATATCAGTTCCTATGTAACCCTGAAAAGACCCTGCCTCGGAGTAGGAGCTAAAAGGTTCCAGGAACTGAGGGCTGAGGTCCCTAGTTCCTATGTGTCCAAATGCACAAAAAATGGCCTGGTTCCCAAAAAGGTTTTAGGAACTCCAGAAGGTTCCTGCAGTCCAAAAGGGCCTAATCAGATTCAAATAAGATTTTAAGGTTTGATTGTGTGTGTGTGAATACTAGTGTGTGCGCAGGTTAAAGTAATAGTTCACCCTCAGAATGATTTAACTTCATTTTCCACTTACCCTGATGGTGAGCAAGACTCTGGACCACTTTTTTAATATGTCAAATGCAGCCGAAGATTAGGGTGAGTTCTCGTTCCCCCCCAATGGAGTTCGCCAGGGTCCGAGCCAAAAAGGTCCATAAAAGTCCACAAAAAATTGTCAATATTCCTCCATACTGCTTTTCCCATGCAGTCCAAGTGCCCTGAGTGGGTAGCATCCAGAATTTACTTGAAACTACGCCAATTAGTATATTTTTAGAGTCTAAACAAGACTACATTGCATGCCTAGCAAGCACGCCGATGCGCAGTCACGAAACTACTGAAGCCACGGCAGACAAAATCGCGCGTCTCTTTTTTTCTTTCTTTCTTTCTTTCTTTCTTTCTTTCTTTCTTTCTTTCTTTCTTTCTTTCTTTCTTTCTTTCTTTCTTTCTTTCTTTTTTTTAGATCAATATCCAACCCCTCCTATGTTTGTCCCGGTTTGTTTAGAGCTCTTGCGCTCTTACCACAATGTAAACAGTGAATTTCTTCTTCTACGCTTGCATTATCGGCAGAGTAGGCTCTGAACACGGAGGCTTCCGTAGTTTTGTGACCGCGCATGTGGGCGCTTCATAGACGTAAAACAATACTCCTTTTTAGACTCTAAAAATATACTAAATGGCGTAGGTTCAAGTAAAGTGGAAAATAAAGTTAAATCATTCTGAGGGTGAACTATTCCTTTAAGGGGTGCGTGCTAATGAGGCGGATGTACGGGGGCTGGGTATCCATGCATGTGTGGGGGAGAAATAGGTGGGGGCATGGATGGACGGAAGTGAGTAAGGGTGTATATCAATTTGGGAGGTGGTGGGAGATGGGCCTGTGCGTGCGGAGAGGCTAGCTGTATTGTGGGGGATCTTCTGGCTCTGGGGGGGTGCCTGGTCAGCTGCATCGGGGTGGGGGGTGGTGGAGGGTGGGGGGTTATCTCCATAAACAAAATGGGATCACTTTATTCTTGTGGCTTCGAGAGCAAGAAGAAAGTTCTCCTTCTAGCGGAGGATAGAACAAGTTCTCTTCTATGCAGACAATGTCATGTTATATGACTGACCGGTTTATTCGTCACCACGAGTATCTGGATGTTTGTTATTATATTATCAAAATATAAACTGATGCTTTAGATCAGTTGTAGTGAACCCTGGCCCTTGAGGGCCTCACTCCTGCAGGTTTTCTATGTGTCCCTGCTGCAACACACTTGATTCAAATAAAATGGATTCAGCGGCTTATGAAGTTCCGCACAATGTTGGTGCAGGGACACAGAGAGAACCTGCAAAACGAGGATCAAGGTTCCCCACCACTGCTTAGGATGAAGACATTTGCTTCATTTGCCATGATTGTATCTTGCTTCACAGTCCGAAACGAAACGACTGTAAACATATTGGAAGCAATAATTAAATGTTGACTTTCATACTTCAAACAGTGATGGTCACCCGTTCAGAGGTAAACAAAGATGGTGTGTATGGTGCTGGCAAACCAACAGAAAGTGAATGTGGTTGTCGTGATAATCAGTTTGTTGTGGTTGTGTTTCCAGGGATGGATCCCAACTCCACCCACACCCCTATAAATCAATCTGACTTCAGCAGCATCTTCACCAAACAGGTCCTCCCCCCGCTCTACGGCATCGTCTTCCTGGTGGGCTTGTCTCTGAATGTTGCAACGGCCTGGATCTTCTTCAGGGTCCCAGGGGACTCAGGTCTGGTGGTCTACCTGAAGAACATGGCGATGGCCGACCTCTTCATGCTGTCCACCTTCCCCTTCAAGCTGGCGGCTGATCTTGGCTTTGATGGCTCTCAACTGATATTCTGCCGCTACACTTCTGTGCTCTTCTACTTCTCCATGTACTTGGGAATCGTCTTCATCTGTTTCATCGGCCTTGAACGCTACGTGAAGGTGGTCCACCACACCCCCTCCTCCACCTCCACCTCCTCTTGCAGGTGCAGGTTGGGTGGGATGTCCTGGTTGTATGTCATGCAGAACGCCACCTTTGCACGGTTGTTGGCGTTCTTCACCTGGGGCCTCCTTCTCGTCATCGCCTTGCCCAACGTTGTGCTTTCAAGCCTGCCGCCTAACCAGCTGAGGACCTGGAGCTGCATAAGGCTGAGGACACCGCGAGGTTTGCAGTGGCACAAGGTCTCTAATGTCTTCGCTGTGTCTGTGTTCTGGGTGACGCTGCTCGTCCTGGTCTTCTGCTACACCTCCATCTCCCGCCACGTGTACAAGTCGTACCGCCGAGTGCACCGTGACAACAGCGACGTCTGCCGCAAGTCCAACCGCAGCATCTTCAGCATCCTGGCAGTCTTCTTCATCTGCTTCGTACCGTATCATGTCTGCCGCATACCCTACACGCTGAGTCAGATGCCGGCTTCGGGCTTCAGCTCGGACGCCCGCTTCCTGCTGTTCCAGATAAAGGAGGGAACGGCCTTCTTGTTGGCGCTTAACGTCTGCCTGGACCCCATCGTCTACTTCCTGATGTGCCGAACCTTCAGAGAGTCGCTGCTGAGGAAACTGTCTGGAAGAGAGAGGAGGAGGTCCCTGACCACCGTCCAGACCTCTACCAACATCTAGAGGGAGAGGATGGAGGAGGCAAGGAGCAAGGACAGGGGAGACAAGGAGGAAGGACAGAGAAGGCAAAGAGTAAGGATGGAGGAGGCAAGGAGGAAGGACAGAGAAGGCAAGGAGGAAGGACAGAGGAGACAAGGAATAAGGACAGAGGAGACAAAGAGGAAGGACAGAGGACAGAGGAGACAACTCTTGATTTTCTCAGGACCTTTTACCCCCACATTATCGCACTTCCTTGTCATGGCATGGTAAGGTGGCAGCCCCTCCATGCATGCTCCCTGGGGGCATGGTTCTTGACTATTGTCTGTGAGGGTCTGACAGATTTCCCTGTCAGTCAGAGAGAGCTTTAACTCCCACCTTTGGGAGAGCTTCAACTTTGTTCGGGGGGAGGCAGGGTACACTGAGTCGGAATGGGCTTTGTTCGCGTCTCTTTTGCTGAAGTTGGAGGTGTCGCCGTAAAGTTGTTGGTGCCTGTCGTGGCGGTAATCCCCAAACTCGCTGGTGGACACCAGCAGTGAGGGATGCCTTAAAGCTAAAGAAGCAGTCCTCTCGGGCCTCCCTGGCTTGTGGGACTCCTGAGGCAGCTGACAGGTCTCAGCAGGCTAAGCGGAGTGTGGCTCTGGCGGTCACTGAGGCAAAAACTCGGACATGGGAGGAGGCCATGAAGCGACTTTCAGACGGCTTCGAGTAGATTCTGATCCACCATCGGGCGGCTCTGGAGGGGGAAGCAGTGCACTGTCAACACTGTGTAAAGTGGGGATGGTGGGCTGCTGACCTCATCTTGGGACGTTATGGGTTGGTGGAGAGAATACTTTGAAGACCTCCTTAATCCCACCAACTCGTCGACCAATGAGGAAGCAGAGTAACCGATTGAATTAATTAATTTGCATTTTTTGTTTTGTTAAATTGAGTTTTTGTCTGACGGTGCATTTCCCGGAGCTTCTGAAAGCATTAGTTTCGGTGTGATCATAACATCCTTTTAAAGGACAAGTCCACCCACAGAATGTTGTAACTTTATTTTCCACTTACCCTCATGGTGAGCAAGACTCTGCAGCACTTTTTTAATATCTCAAATGCAGCCGGCGATCAGGAAGGCTTCTCGTTTCCCCCCAACTTTCATAGAATGGAGTTCGCCGGGGTCCGAGCCAAAAAGGTCCATAAAAGTCCACAAAAACTGGTCAATATTCCTTCATACTGCTCGTCCAGTGTAATCCAAGTGTCCTAAGTGGGCAACGTCCAGAATTTTACTCGAAACGACATTATTCAATATATTTTTAGAGCCTAAACAGTACTACATCTTACTTTCGCGAAGCGCGCGTATGCACATTCACTTAACTACGGAAGCCTTGGCGTTCAGAGCCTACTCTGCCGATAATGCAAGCGTAGAAGAAAAAATTCACTGTTTACATTGTAAAGAGGGTCCAAGAGGGGTTGGATATTGATTTATAACGAAGAAAGAAAGAAAAAGAGAACACGCGATCTCGTCTGCCGCGTCTTCTGTAGTTTCGTGAACGTGCATCGGCGTGCTCGCAGGAGAGGCGATGCACTACAGTTTAAGCTCTAAAAATCTACTAAATGACGTCGTTTCCAGTAAATTCTGGACGCTATCCACTCAGGACACTTGGATTACATTGGACGAGCAGTATGGAGGAATATTGACAAGTTTTTGTGGACTTTTATGGACCTTTTTGGCTCGGACCCCGGTGAACTCCATTATATGAAAGTTGGGGGGGAACGAGAAGCCTTCCTGATCGCCGGCTGCATTTGACATATTAAAAAAGTGCTCCAGAGTCTTTCTCACCATGAGGGGAAGTGGAAGATAAAGTTACATCATTCTGTGGGTGGACTACTCCTATAACTCACCCGGAGTCCCTTGTTGGCATGAAAGACTCAACTTTAAGATGGCTTTGCTCATATCTCTCTGGTAGGAGTTCTTCTGTAAACCTGGGCCAGTTTTCTTCCTCAGTGTCCCTTTTAACCCTTGTATTGTGTTCAAAAGCTGCCGACGTCTTTAGTGTTGGCGGGTCAAATTTGACCTGGAATCTATCTTTACTGAAATTACTCAAAAAACAATAGTTATAATCTATTATTGTCTTTCACCTCATGGTTAGCTCAATATGTCTTCATGTCCACCTATCTTTTATCACTCCACTTGTTTTTAACTGAAAAACAGTTGAAATTCTCTCATCATATTTCCTTTGGGATGAGAATGGTCAAGATTATTATCTGAGCAAGAAATACCAGCGTATTATTAGAGTACAACTACCCCCCCCCCCCCCCCCCCAGAATCTATATTCAGCGGAAAAGTTGTGTTTACATGGAAGATGGATGAGATTACGTGTTTAACTGTGTGCGTGCACGTGCGTGTGCATGTGTACCTCTGTGAGTGTTGGGGTATGTGCGGTGGGGCTAAGTGAGCCATATTTGATCCACAGAGCAACACATAGCTTTCAATTTGCATGCCACAGCCAATATTTTCAAATTTGACCCAGAACATCACAAATGTCACTGTTTTTTTTAAGAGACCCTCAGACTTGACCAAAATTTTTTTAATGTATTTTGTCGTGTTAAAACAGGTGTTCCTGAGGACATCATGAAATCTTGTTCCAATAAGAAAAGAAAAATGGCACTTTTTACATACCTGAAGTTGAAAAGAGGTCAAAAATGGCCCGAACACAATAATAAGGGTTAAACTTTGATGTCCCCCAGGGGTCAATGTAAGCACCCCTCCTCTTTGCTCTTTATCTGCTTCTGCTGGGCTCCACCTTTGGAAAATATAATGTCTTTTTTCACTGTTTTGCAGATGATATCCAGATTTACCTTCCTGTGTCTATAACAGACAGCAAATCTGCTGTAAATTCGCTGCAGAACTGTCTTCAAGCGGTGCATGCATGGATGAGTGCAAATGTTATGTTTTTAAATAAGGACAAAACTGAAATCTTTGTCTTTGGAAAAAATAACCCTTTAAAGAATAACTTTCTTTTTTTCAACCTGGACCTTATTTCTAAGAGTATACTGTACGTGCATTTACTTACGTTGAGTCGCCCTTCGATGTTCATCCAGTAAAATGGCAGAGACAGGGCAGCCACTAAAGACATTATCTGTAGCAAAACTCCTTGATTTTCGCCAATACTTAAGTAGAATGAACGAACGAATGAGCACTACAGTCCCATGAGTCCAGATTTAGCTTTCCGTTAGTTATCAGGGTGTTTTACACACTTTTTAGGGCCGTGCGTTCATGATGCGCGCTTCTGTAGTACAGCTGAGACGAGCAGCTCGCTACCCAGACAACAACAAATACACAATTAGAGAAACTCTGAACAATAGTACTCATTCATTCGTTCATTCTACTTAAAGCATTGATGAAATCAAGGAGTTTTACTGCAGATAATGTCTGATATAGAGGCTGCCCCGTCTCGGCCATTATTCTGGATGTACACTGAAGGGCGACTCAACGTAATGTCTTCCCAAGGAGTCACCATAATGCAGAAACTTTACAGGTGAGTACGTGCATGTATGTACTCTTAGAATTAAGGTTCGTAAAGAGTCTGGGTCTGACGGTTGATCCATTTTTTAAGTTCGAAAAGCACAAACTCTGTGATAAAGACCAGCTTTATTCAACCTGAAGGCTCTGGCAAAAACTAAACCGTATCTCCCTCGCACAGGCTTGTGAAGAGCTCTACATGCATTTATGTCATCAAGGCTGGACTTCTGACACGAACCAAGGGACATGATCACATTACCCCCGTTCTGCAGAACCCACATTGGCTCAAGACGTATCTTTTTTGATTGGCTTTTAAATAAACTCAGAGGCATCAGATCTTGGTTGGACGTTTAGAACGATGCATACAGAACTGCTCTTATTGTGTTTAATTGCTTTTATGTGTTTTTGTATATTGCTTTGATGTTTGATTTCATTGGGATTTATTTTGTTGTGAAGCACACTGGTCAACAGTTGTTTTTAATTGTGCTGTATAAATACATTTGAATTGAATTGATTTGCAGTATTGCAAGCGACAACATCATAGCACGCAGGAAACAGCAGCAGCAAGCAACAACATGGCAACCGATGTGACTTAAAACACAACTGGGACTTTGATTCCAAGAGGGTGATCATTTATTTTTTTTTAATGTCAGAAATGGGGGTCGCATTTGTCTTGTTTTTGATTAATTAAAAGCTAAATTTGTTTTAAATTGTCTGCCGTTTGTACTTTCTGCTTTCCTCAAAGGAGTCATCACCCGGAAATCCCACTTTTTCATGTTAAAACGTGTATTGGAATATGACTTCTGTTAAAACGTGCCAGAAACTCCAGAGAGATCGATACAGGAAATCAGCTGATTACCTGCCGTGGAGTGGCGATTAATGACAGGGGTTGTCAAAGAGGAGGAGGACACCCCCAATCCCCGCCATGGGGAGAAAAAAAAAGAGCGAGGATGTACTGCTTCGGCAGAGCTGCAACAGTGTTTTCAGCCACTCAGTGCTTCAGCATAAGTTAATCAACCGGGGACTCCTGGATTATATTCATTCAGTGACGATATGCAGTTGGTGAGTGTGGCTGCTTGTGTAACTTATTATTTTTTTGTGTAAGAGACTCAATCAATCAGGACATATGAATCAACAAACTTGGGCATATATCCGGGATTGCGAGGTTAGCATTGCACTGGGTGAAAAGTATTTAAGCAATAGAAAACAACTTGTGAAGTTGGGAGAATATTCATCGTCATGCCTGGACACTGTTTGTGGCATTCCACAGGGGTCAGTATTGGGTCCAAAAGTGTTTATACTTTATTTAAAGAACGTATGTACTGGAAAGTTTCAAAAATACAAAATTTTAGTATTATTTGCAGATGACACAAGAATTTTTTGCTCTGGAGAAGATTTATATGAACTACTGGGGACAATCACTACTGAAATGGGTAAATTGACAGAAACAAATGATCTTTTTTGCTCATAAAGCTCCCCTTTGCTTCAAGGGGAGCTTTATGCCATCACTTTTTCACACAGGGACATGGAGGTTTGGATTTCTTTCCCCCTTAAAAATAAAAACTGCATTTTGTGTTTACTTGTGTTATCTTTGTCTCACATTTAAATTTGTTTGATGATCTGAAACATTTAAGTGTGACAAACTTGCAAAAAAAACAAAAAATCAGGAAGGAAGCAAACACTTTTTCACACAACTGTATACTGTACATATATATGTACATATATATATATATATATATATATATATATATATATATATATATATATATATATATAGCAACAGGACAGAGGAGACGGGAAAGAATTCCAAAAATGACTTTTTTATGTACAACAGTGTGTAACATTAGTGGTTCTTGAGTTCCTGTTGGTAGAAGCAAGTCTGACACGTCTGTCTGATGAAAAGAGGAAGGAAATGTGACAAATAAGTCAAACCAGACCGTGAAGGTCGAGCATCATCTCTGCAACAGTCGCGCTATAAAGTTCACATGTGGTTATTATTGCTCTGCAGTCACTTGTAGGTTTCTCTGACACTCAGTTACGAACCTCAATAAACACTGATCTGAAGTCAGATTGACTTTATAATGAGTTTGCATTAAATCTCAACAGAAATCCTGCACATTGAATAAAATCAGATACTCATATTTCAAAAGAAATGACTGAAGCTCTTTCTTTTTTACATCCAAACTTTTCCATCTTTTCTCTTTTTAATCCTCTCATTACTGTAGCTGCTCCTTCTACTTGTTTCACATATTTTTTTTTATCTGGAAGCTAATTTGTAATTCAGTTAATTTAGTACAATATATTATCAAAACACATCTACTGAAGGTTGTAAGTTGTAAGTACTGGTGCAGTATGCCATTGGCATTTTCTTGGATTTAAAAAAGGCTTTTGACTCAGTCGAACATAAGTTATTAATAAAAAAAAACTCTACAAAGCTATGGTGTGAGAGGAGTTCATAGCTCACTAGTTATCTAAATAACAGAGAGTGTTAATAGTTCAGGTACAAACAAAAACAATGAAAATAGAGTATGGAGTTACACAAGGCTCAGTTTTGGGACCATTATTATTTATTTTGTATATCAATGATATCTGTGAGATGTCCAGTCTGTTAAAAATAATTTTATTTGCTGATATTGCAAATCTTTTTTGTTCTGGGGACGAGTTGGAGAAGCTTTCAGAAACGGTTGGAGAAGAACTGAATAAATTAAAGGAATGGTTTGACTTCAACAAGCTAACGTTAAATTTGGATAAAACAAAGTTTATTATATTTGGGATTAGATAAAAAAAGGTACTTAAAGCAACCTTTACCGATGTTGCATTCTTACACTATTTTTCTAACAGGAAAATCTGTAATAGAAACCTAAAAACAAACAGACCCACCATTAATCAAAATAAAATATTATTCCAATCTCTAAATATTCAATGAAAACCCAACCAATCCTAAGGCACCTCTAGAGCCAACGACCTCCTCAACCTTTATTCTCATTAGGGAGGAAGAGGGGTGTGCTTAGAAGTGAGGCGGGACTGTTATATTCAAAAACCTTCTTCAAATCACATCGGAAAGGTTGCTTTAACTATTTTGATATACAAATATGCAAATTAATTTCAGTCTGTACTTAAAGAAGTCAGAGAACCAAAGCAAGACCATCACACTGGATGCCAACATGTCAGCCCTCCCAAAACACTCAACCAACTTCACCAAGCGTTTAACAACCATCATCCAGAACATGTCGGGCACATTTCTCATCACACAGTACCTGACAGACAAAGACAGCATTAGCTTAGCCACTAAAGATTTAAACAACATTCTTCTGAAATTAGCTGAAGAATCTAAGTAAAAAAAAAAAGCAAGAACCAAATGGAACCAGAAACAGTCAAAAGAACAACCATGGTTTGATAACGAAGGTTCTTCTTTCAGGAAACTCCTGAGAAAGCTTTCAAATATAAACACAATGAGCCTGAAAATCAAGGCCTACGTCAAGATTATCACAGCGTCCTTAAACGATATAAGAAGGTTCTCCCCCAGAAAAAGGTCCATTACAATGAGAATGAATGAATGAATATGGAGAAGGCAACAGACCAAAACTGTTTCTGGAAAATGTGGAAAAAATTTAACCCCTCAAATAAAAACATCTCAATACAGAACGGAAATGTTTGGAAAAACTACTTCTCTAATTTATATCAGAACCCAGAAGAAGTGAGTTTAAACAAATACCAATCATCTATTATAGAGAAATTAACACATTAGAGCAGATCATTAAAGAATAGCAAAACCCTTCGGACAGTCCCATCACAACTGATGAGCTTAAAGAAAAGCTTTACCGTCTTACAGATGGAAACGCTGTGGCATCGATGGTATCAGGACTGAAAAAAAACAGCAGCAGTAACTTAAAAGCAGCAGTCTTGAAATTATTTAACTTGGTTTTAAAAAGTGGAGTCCTTTAAAAGACAGATACTCACCAAATATAAACTCTCTGATCATAAACTGGCAATCGAAACTGGTGGATTTAAAAACCAGTGGTTAGAAAGATCAAAGAGAGTCTGTAGGACAGGTAGAAACAGAAATCCATTTCCTTATTATCATTTAATATTACCCCCCAGGGGGGGAACCCCCGGGCCCCCCGGGGAGGGGGGGCCCGGGAGTCGGGGGGGGGGGGGGGGGGGGCGCCCCCTTGGTTAGGTTTGGGCCCCGTCTGTCCCCCCCCCCTCCCCCCGCCGTATTTAGGTTTTGTTTTTTCCTATTCCTCCCTTTTTTTTTTCGCCCAAATTACACAAATATAAGAGAGACGCTTTTCCCCAAATTTACCAATTGGATCCCTGGATTTCTAACTCTCACACAAAAACAGATAGAAAGGATTCTGGGATAGAGAGCTTGATTACTGAACGATCAGCTGAATATGTCACAGCTTGTCACACAAATAGACAAGCTGATATGAAACATGACGAATAAGATAAATATAAAATCTTTCTCCATGTAAATATAAATGTAAATGTGGTTTATAGCTGTTTTCTTTCATTTGTTATATTGTGATGACTGTATACAGTATACTGCATTATTATTATTAATGCTATGTGATTCATTATAATTGAATCTGAGTTTAAAAAATTCAACATACTGTTTGTTTGTATGTATTTATGCTTTGGCAATATGTTTAAAACTGTCATGCCAATAAAGCTTATTTGAGTTGGAGTTAAATTTAAGTTGTGTCTGACTAAAGGGTTTTGGACCTGGTAAGTTTTTTAAAACTTCTTCCAAACCTCCTTTTGGAACTATGTTTTTATCATTACTTAAGCCAAATGTGAGCGTTTATTTTTAATTTCAGTTCAAATCAGCTGCTGATGTTTCAGTGAGTGTAGTTCAGTACGTGGCCAGCAGAGGGCGGTGTGCAAACATGATCCCGTCATCACTTCTGCTGGAAAACTGAGACCAAACACTTGATTGGTGACATAATCCTGCTGTTGCGCTCCTCTTCCTCTTCCTCCTCTCTGCTGCGACGGGGAGAATCCCTGCAGTGGAACTTCCTCGTGCAGGAATGCTGCTTTTGAAAACTCGCTCTGTTAGTTTTCCTGTTGCTATGGAGACACATCAACCTGCTGCAGCTTGTTTCTAACCACCTGCTCTCACTCAGAGCTGAATGCTGAAGTGAATTCCAGTTAAATCTAACCTGAGCTGTGATGAAGCAGATATCATTCTTTGCTGTTCAGGGATGATCTGATTGGATGATTACAGCTGAAGTGTTTATTTTAAGCAAATTTTTCTCTTCGGTTTTCGGGTTTCTAAGAACTTCTGTTTTTTCCCCTCTGACCTACAACACAAACCTCATCAAGACTTCTCCTGACTCGCTTCCTTAAATGTGTCCAAGGTTTGAACCGGGCATGTTTTTGGGTTGCAAATGATGGCGGTGCTGCAGCAGCTGCAATCTACAGCTCTTCCTCCTCCCCCCCCCCGCCCCCTAGCTGTCATCAGCCCTTCCTCATGCGAACACCGAGCATCAGGAAGTCAGTTTTAATCAGTGGGTCCACTCTGACAGGAACACACAGGTGAGTTCTGCAGGTAACTGCTTCATTTCACCTCTAATATCTCACATCAGAGTTTCTAGACAGAATGTTCTGGATGGAGTATCTGCAGAAACGGTCTGTTCCGCTTTCCTGAAGTACAACAGCCAGTAGAAGTAGTAGTACTATCAGGAAACAACTCCTGATGAAGTTACATGAAACATTTACCAGCTTCTGGAGACGGCTTTCTGACGCGGGGGTTTGACAGTCGGCCGTCTGCGGGAGCTGCAGAAGCGCCAACAGCTTCATCTGATCATCATTCAGCATTTAAAGAGCGCAGAAAGTTGCAGCTGCAAGCAAATCTTTCTGTCCCCTCATTGGTGACCAGATCTTCCACCTGTGAGTGTTGGTGTGGGGTTTTCCTCTACGCCGATGATGGCATGATGTCTCTGACAGACTGGGTTTCTCATCAGCAGAAGTCACAGGATGTTTTTGAATTATTTGTGCAGCAAACGTGATGAAAACTAAAACCCAAGGAAGCAAGCAGAAAACACGGAGTGTTGAGAAAAGCTTGACAGCTGAAATTATCTCTGGGAGCTTTAAGGACACAACCTGGTCCAGTAGCTGCTGGACAGCTACAGGGGGACAAAAACACTTTTTGGGGACATTTCAATGGCAAAGTGATGTCTCTGTTTTAAAGTGCATGTTTCATTTTAAACATATGTAGAAGTCCTTGTAGTGTACTAGTCTGCCACTCTGTGTGAAACAACGCCCCAGTAACAGACAGGAAGTGATGTAGGCGAACGCTCCGCCTCTCCTGATGGAAACATGGATGACAGCAGGAGGAGGACTCTGAATACGACATCATCACAGCTTTAATGCTGAAGGCCACAGATGAATGTGGAGACATGAACATGTGGAAAATGTGGAATTGGGGAGTGGGTAGCCCTGTTGTAGCGTCGTGGGCTTTGGCGCGGAGGACCCGGGTTCGATTCTCCGACACGACTCCTGGGTGAACCACTGTGGACCCCTGAGCAAGGTCCTTAACCCCCCACCAACTGCTCCCCGGGCGCTTTAAGTAGCAGCCCACTGCTCTCTGATACTCACAGTACAGAGATAGTGAAATGCAGAGCCCTCATTTCCCCTCGGGGATCATACAAGTATAACAAAAAAAAAAAAAAAAAAAGTTATTTTCTAAGTCTCCTCTGATCAGTTTCATGTTGAGATCATGTGTAGATGTTTGGTGTCACATTTAGACTTTTTACGGTCTTCAGACCGATTAAAAATCTGCTCCTGTTTATCGGATTAATCTCATTATGTTTCAGCATCATTTTGTATTTGTTGAGGTTTTCAGTGTTTAAGCGACAGTTGCTGATAAATCTCCATTTAGAGGAGACGGACTCTGATCCAGCGGATGACCTGGGGCACGAATGTCCACCATACAACGACTGCGTCTGTGTGTTTAAATCCACCAACAACCGACGCCGTTACACCTCAGAGACACACAGCAGCGGGACATTGTCCCTCTGACTCTGTCCACAGATGTCTCTGCTACCAGCAGCGGGACATTTTCCCTTTGACTCTGTCCACAGATGTCTCTGCTACCAGCAGCGGGACATTTTCCCTTTGACTCTGTCCACAGATGTCTCTGCTAACAGCAGCGGGACATTTTCCCTTTGACTCTGTCCACAGATGTCTCTGCTAACAGCAGCACCGTCTCACGGCTCATAAAAAGCGTTTTACAGATTTTTGGAGACCAAATGTGGAGAAAAGTCAAACGAGCTGCTGAAAGTGAGCGAGGAGCCGAAATCGACCGTCCTGAAGCCGAACGTGAGCTCAGTCTGGAGGGACGACAGTTTCGTCCTCTTCTAGTTTCTCTGCGGTCAGAAATCTTCACTTTTACAGGATTTTGTGCTGAAACAGAGAAAACAGTGTCCCGCTCTGACACGGCGGCAGTCCTGCGGCGGACTGAGTCATCTCTCTCTCTGTTCGTGAGACGGTGACACCGCTCTCTCCGTAGGAAAACAACGGGACGCAAAGCGTTTTTTTCCACCACGGATCACGTGTACGGCCGTTTATGAGTCCCACCTCCGGATTTGAAACAACAGAAACAAAAACTGAAACCTGCAGAAACTCAGCAGCTGCGCCGGCTAAAGCTAAGCTAAGCTAAAGCTAAGCTAAGCTAAAGCTAAGCTAAGCTAAGCTAAGCTAAGCTAAGCTAAGCTAAGCTAACATTCCCACGTCCATCTGTTGCTGAGTCAGTCCGGAGAAGAGGACGTCTCTGGCTCTGATCAGGAAGCTGCTGGCCGGGAGAGTTCAGTCTCAGCTGTAGAGGTTCAGAAAGAGGACGATGTTCAGAAAGATGATGTCCAGCTGCTGATCAGCTGTTGTCTCGCCGCTTATCGGTTATTGTTTTGCATCGGTCAGTAAGTGGAATTCACATGACTTCACCTGCTCTGACGTCAGAGGTCACATGATTCCAAAACTGTGCGGTGATTGTGAAGGAGAGTTTTATCATAGACATCATATACGTAGACACCCCATTGGCTGCTGCTGGCCGCTAGGCTGACGTGCCTATCGGGCGGCCATCTTGGGTCAGACCACTGCTGTCAGAATGAATGAAGGTTCCTCAGATCTCATTTTAATCACATGTAAGACAACTCAAAAATAAAATAAAATTTAACAACGAGCACTTAGATGATTTTACCATTTCAATAACCAAGGCAAACTGGAAAAAAAAAACTTTATTTGGATAACATTTATTTATTTAGAACCAAAACAATTTAAACTCAAGTGAATAAAGTCAAACTTTATTCCCTGATTCAAACTGGATTCAGAGTTCAGGAATCACTCGTCAGCCTTTATGCAACGTTCTGACACTGGATTTTATTTATTTCCTTTTTCTTTCCTTTTCCCTTTGTAATGCCCTTACTCTTTTATTACTATGTATTCTGTGTACATTCTTAACTAAGTTTAGAATAAATTAATGAATGATTAATATATCAATTCTTAATTAATAAGTGATTATTTAGGAATATTAATAAATTAACTAATAACTCAATGAATTAATAATCAATGGATTAATTAACACATTATGAATGAATTATTAATGAATGTGAATGAATTACTTGATTGTTAACTTATTTATTGATTAATTAAATTTTATTGTGTCAGGCTTATAGTGTTTCAATAACACAATAAAAGAATAAATAAAAAACACACACACATACATTATATATATATAAAGAGAGAGAGAGATACATACACAATGTATAAAATCACACAAGATCAGGTTTATACTCTATTTGAAGAAAAGTGGAGATGCTTTGCAGGTTTGCTAATGTCAATACATTAAAAAAGCCATATATAAAGCTATGCAATCGTTTAATTCAGTCAAATAGTCCCGTGCGGCCCGTAAAAGGGCGGCATTTTCAGTCAGTCCATTTATCTGGAAATCGGCTGAAAATTCACCGGGTTCAGCAGGTCTGAACATGAGAAATACCACTTTCCTCACCAGGCACGCATTCACTCTGACAGCAGCCTGGTCTGACCCCAGACGGCCGCTCTGTCGGCACGTCTCAAACCCGCGGATGCGGGTCTATCCATGTCTATGGTTTTACCCCCTACCCTTCACTTTTTAAGTAATACTTCCTGGTTCTTTTCAACTTAAGAGACCGAACAGTTACTGCCTCATCAGGGATGATTTTCTGCCGTTATAAAGAACATGAAACATACACTTTATCACCCCAACATCCCCAAAAAGATAAAAAAAAAAGTTATGTTAGCCTGACAATTTCTTATAGAAATGATATTTTTCAGCGCTTTCTGGACAATGTCTATGCCAAACATGGAGATAGAAATCTTCCTTCATTCATAAGCTTCCATTTGAGCCCAAGATGAGCTTTCTATCAGCTACAGGACCAGATCCAGACTCAGAATCTGTGTTACTTTGCTTCAGTTTAGTTTAGTTTTAGTTTATTAGTTTATTTGACAGGGACAGTGTACAAAAAACATTGGTCTTACAAAGAAAAGGGGTTCTGTACCAGATTTAGCTATTGCTAATTTCCATCCGTTGTCCCCGGGCAGGTACACACATTTAAAAACACTTCACAGTACAAACTAGATTTGGTCAAAAATACTAAAAACACTGTAAATATAAGATATACAGACAGTAATAAAATGTTTACAGATTATCTGGACTGATGCTGACACAGTTGGTGAACAAGACTATACTTGTTCAGATGAGTGGAGAACAGGTTTATGTCTACAGCCGGTTCCACTGTCTGAGGCAGACGATCTTTGTGGAACGGCACAAGTTCTGAGTCGTGCAGCGAGATGTTCGGGTTGTTTGATCAGAATAAAGTTTGATGAATTGTTTCAGTGGGCGTGGAGCAGTATTATTGACGATTTTAAAGACTTGTGTAGCAGATTAAATGATCAAAACTTAGGATTTTGTATTTGCTGATTATATTACAGTGATGATAACAGAAAGTTGTTTTATCGAGTATCTTTAGGGCCTGATTATAAAGTGATCTGACATTGGCCTGAAACCAACAAGACCAACAGTAGGTGATGTGAGGAATGATCACGGCATTTAAGTAAGTAAAAGATGCTTCAGTTGTTGAGCTACTTCTGATATGTCTAAATCCTAATAAGTTATGTCTAATTAAACTACAGAGTCTTTTAATATGCTTTTTAAAGCTCAGGGTTTGATCTAAGTAAGTCCCTAAATATTTTATCTCTGTTTCAATGCTTTTTTTTCAGTTTACATCAACGCTAGGCATTTCTTTAGTTTTATTTGTCCTAGAAAAATACATCCCCACTGTTCTTTTTAATGTTTAATGTTAAGCATGAAGAATTTAGCCATTAACCTATCTCATCCATTGCTAATGACAACTTAGCCCTCATACCTCCCTAAGAAAAAGTTACGTTCAGCTTCTTCAGGGAACAGACTGGCCAATGTCAGTTAATGGCCTATAAATATGATCTAAAAATGAAAAGTTGCCATTTTCTTTCATGGCTGTCATCACAGACTTCTGGCCGAACCATCAATAGCAAAAAAATCAATGAGTTTTAAAATTTTAACCCTTTAAATTCCACTTTGCATACATGGTGCTCCAACTTCCAAAAAATGAAAATGGGGTTCAAATAAATGTGATTAATGCAAAAAAAGATTTTTTTTTTGTGCAGGATTATGAGAGCCCTGGAGTATTTAAAAAAGGTATAAAAATGTTTGTTTGATGCATTTTTACTTTTTGTGTTACAGTGTTTTTTTGTTTTGTTTTTTTAAAGTTATGTTAAAGGTTGAATATGGAACATTTTAATTAAAAGCTATATTTTTTAAAATATAACATCCACAGGTCGTTTGGGGGGTGTACAGAATGAAAGTACAACATTTCCCAGAAAAATTATATTTAGCCTAAAAGTAATTACAAAATAAATTTTGACGGGTTCGATAATGGCATTTTATTTACGTCTATAAGCCAATACACACCGCCATTGCAGGTTGCCAAATACGATTTCTGTCTGGACACAATATTTCGGTCATAGTCAGGCTGGTACAGGGGAAAACCGTAGAGACGACGAGTGACGCAGCTGCCTCAGAGCCCTGGACATGTTGTTATCAGTTTCTGAGGAGGAGTGACCTGAGAAGAGCAAAACCTGGAGTAAATTCAGGTGAAGACTTCACTAAATGGACCCACATAAACGTTTTCCACGGAGTAAAACACGGAAATGCCGACTTTTCTCCTGGATCGGTAAGCTAGCTTGTTTGCTAACATGGCTAACGTTAGCTGTCAGTTATAAACTCCTATATATTACTTGTTGGACATGCTGCAGACTGTTGGTCACTTGCGTATCGGCAGATTCTGGCATCCCAGCGGCTGGAGTTGTTTTTCTGCCATTGCAACTGCAACCTAGACACACGTGATGTCGCTGTTCTGTCCGTATTCCATATTCAACCTTTAAGCTTCTTAAGGGCACGGACTTGCCAATGGCCTGTAAATATTATCTAAAGCTTAAAAGTTGATTTTTTTTAATGGCTGTCATCACTGACTTCTGGCCTAACCATGAATACCAAAAAAAAATCAATGAGTTTCAAAATTTTAACCCTTTAAGTTCCAGTTTGTACACACAATGTTTCACTGCCTAAAACTGAAAAGTGGGTTAAAATAAGTAAAAACTAGCCTGTAGGTGGCAGGTTATTATTAGGTATACAGAGCAAACCTAAGCATAGATTATAGCAACCACAACTAAAAAAGCTCAATGGGAAGTTATTTCAAGATAAAATGTAAAAAAAATGTGGGAAAAATTCCAGTTTGAACTGGAATGGCAGCATTACAGAGAGGGAACTAAATTCCCTGCAAAAGACTGAGCTAAATAATTAGCTGTCTTTTACGCATGTATCAAATGATCAAAATGCTTGAAAAAAAAAAAAAAAAATCCAAAATTTGAGACCCCTTCATGCTCAAAACACCTCACATGAAAGAAGAAAAAAGATTGTTTACTTCATTGGATGTTCAGCATTTTTGAGTGTTTGAAGGACTCTGATTGGCTGAAATAACATTGAAGTCTCTGGTTTCATCACTAAGATAAAAAGCGGGGCTCCTTCTGAGTAAATGGTCTGATGTCATGGAAAACAGTTCAAACTTCATCATTGAAGTGTAGAGCAAGTGTGTGAGGGTAAAAAATGTTATCCTAAAAATTTGTGCTGAAATGGCATTTGATTATGGAAAGGTAATTTTCAATGCAAGTCAATGTGGCACGGATTGGCTCTAAGGAGGAAATGAGGTATTTTTTATTAGAGACCTTAGAAAAAGAGTTACACACCCCATCTTCTAGAATATCATGAGTCAAGCCAAAATACACACCTGGACCAAGTTTATGATGTTTGAATTAGTAGAAAAAAAGTTACAACATAAAAGGTCACTCACCCCCCCCTTCAAAAAGCTTAAGAAGCTATGAGGGTTAAGTGCCACTTGGTCCACCTCCCTTCCATGTACCCAGATAACAGCATCATCTGCGTACACGATGATGTCAACACCTTTGCACACAGCAGGAAGATCATTTATATAGATGCTAAATAACAAGGGTCCCAGAATGGACCCTTATGGGACCCCAGTTGTGCTTGGTTTCAAGGAGGACGATGCATTATTTGCTCTCACACATTGGAACTGATTCACAAGATACGACTGTTTTCCTGCCTCCCCCATGTGTCAAGATCCTCTCTGCAAAATTTTATAGTCATATGACTGTTTATGCCATTGTAGTATAATATTACATCATTTTGCCAGTAAAATATCCCCAGAAATTGTTTCTGTCCCCCTGTAGCTGTCCAGCAGCTACTGGACAGGGCTGCTCCGTGTTTGTTTTCCCCCCAAAAAGGGGGTTTTGCCACCTGGGTTAAAATAATATTACAGATTACTGTCACCAAATCTGTAAACTGATTGCATCTAACCAGGACGACACAGAGTAGGACCTGTCTGCGATTTAAAATAAAAGTCTTCTTCAGCTCTACTTTATATCATTCCAGATCAGTTTTAAATGTTGAAGATGATACTGTTCCCAGAGCTCGCTGTAGCTTCATCAGGGTCGTTGTGGGGGAATTACTGAAGCTGCAGATGGAGGTAACCTCCACTGAACGTCTTAGTGGCTTTACAACATCCACGTGTGACGTTTCCAACACCCTGTTCAATCTGTGATAACAAGAATTCAGACAGTTCTGGAGGAAAAAGCAGTTTGACGCGGTACCAAAAGTCCTGGTAGAATGGATGAGTATGGATGTACGGAATACGCGCCTGACTGAAAATATCATTAAGTAAATGTCACGTTGCAGAAATTAGGAAACAGTTGTGTTTTCATTTGTTTCTGCCAGTGTTTTATTGATTTGATTAACTGACATCCCTCAATGTTCCCAGATCTTGCTCAACATTCCCAGCTTGACTTCCGATCTCACTTGACATTCTCAGATCTTTCTCAGCATTCACAGATCTTTGACATTCCCAGATCTCACTTGACATTCTCAGATCTTTCTCAGCATTCACAGATCTTTGACATTCCCAGATCTCACTTGACATTCTCAGATCTTTCTCAGCATTCACAGATCTTTGACATTCCCAGATCTCACTTGACATTCTCAGATCTTTCTCAGCATTCACAGATCTTTGACATTCCCAGATCTCACTTGACATTCTCAGATCTTTCTCAGCATTCACAGATCTTTGACATTCCCAGATCTCACTTGACATTCTCAGATCTTTCTCAACATTCCCAGATCTTCCTTGACATTCCCAGAAATTACTCTACATTTCAAGATCTCGCTTGACATTCCCAGATCTTTCTCGGCATTCCCAGATCTTGTTTGACTTTCCCTGATCTTTCTTGACATTCTCAGATGTTTCTTGAAATTCCCACATCATGCCTGACATTCACAGATCTATAGTGTTGATAAGTATAGATAAATAGTGTTGTCGCCATGGCGATAGCAGAGCAGAAAATCAGCCTCCAGCAGTTCTTTATGAGACCAACCTGACCACAGCGTCTGAGAGATGATCAAACCACTGGGGACGAGAATGTCTGAGCAGGAAATACGTGACAAGACCATCTTTAAAGACACGATGTTTCAGACGGACTGGTTTTAACTGGTTATGTGTTGGTTCAGCCTGTGGCTCTTCAGATAAACAGGAACTGATGATCGTTCCTCTTCATGCTTGTCAAACCGCTCTTCCAGCAGCATCCAGAAACATGGGCTCCCTCGGTGTCTTCAACCAGTCCTCAGGAACCACCAACAGCAGCAACTCTACGTCCTGTGAAGTGGCCCAGCACTCCGCCCACACTTTCCTCACCGTCGTCTACTCCCTGACATTCATAGTAAGTCTCAGATTTCACTCTCCCTCATGATTGGCTGGTTTGGAGCCATAAATGACCCTTCTCTCCTCCTCAGGTGGGTGTGGTCCTGAACGGCTTCACATTGAGGGTCTACTTCTGCGGACCGCAGCGGCAGGTCTCCAGCTGCATCACCGTCTACCTGAAGAACCTGGCGGCTGCAGACTTCTTCATCAGCCTCTGCCTCCCCATCCGCATCCTCAACTACGCCTTCAGCACCGTCCCTGTCCGCCAGGTCTACTGCAACTTCGGGGCTTCCGCCTTTTACCTCAACATGTACGCCAGCATCATGTTCATGGGCTACATCGCAGCCAATCGGTAGGCCTGAACACGAATGGAGCGGGTTATCCAGGTTTGGTAGGGACACCAGAGCATCTCCTCTGTCTGAACTATACTGAACATTGTAGTTAATATAACCCAACATGGTAATCAATATAACTCACCATTGTTTTCAATTTAACTCAACATGGTAGTAAATATAACCCAACATGGTAGTCAGTATAACCCAACATGGTAGTAAATATAACCCAACATGGTAATCAATATAACCCAACATGGTAGTCAATATAACCCAACATGGTAATCAATATGACCCAACATGGTAGTCAATATAACCCAACATGGTAGTAAATATAACCCAACATGGTAATCAATTTAACCCAACATGGTAGTAAATATAACCCAACATGGTAATCAATTTAACCCAACATGGTAATCAATATAACCCAACATGGTAGAAATATAACCCAACATGGTAATCAATATAACCCAACATGGTAGTCAATATAACCCAACATGGTAGTAAATATAACCCAACATGGTAGTCAATTTAACCCAACATGGTAGAAATATAACCCAACATGAATCAATATAACCCACCATTTATCAATATAACTAAAGACGCAATCTTTTCCTATAAAGATGCGCTTGGCTCTCGATTTCTGTGCATCCTAGTCTGACGCGCTCCAGCGTTGTCATGTGTTTTTGAAGTGATGATAAAATCCAAAACGCAACTCTTCTGGTACAAGAGGTTTATTTTCTCTGAGTAGATCCTTTCACGCCAGCATTTCCAAAAAACAAAACTTAAATCGTCTTACAGCAAAAGAAGTGACAGGCAGATCACATCGGTTCATACCTTTCCTTTCAAGTCATTTATCAAAATAAAAACAACACTTAGCAGTGGTCTAAAACTGTATGGCTGCGTGCCTGAAACCGAGAGCCCAGGCGGCCCCAATAGCCAACACTAATATAATACAGGTGCTGCAGTCACCTGTCTATAAAGAGGGGGCGGAGCTGCGAAACAGCAACAAGCACAGCAGCAGAAAATCTAAACAAAACAACAATTCCCAATTTCATACTTATCAAGTCAACTTATACCTCAAACCACAATATTTTACTATAATCTCATAACCAATCATAACCAAACAGAAATAATAATGGTAAACTATAAAGAATGGAATATTAATCAAAACATAAATTAAGCATTTAATCAAATAAACCAAATCAAGCATTTGGCTCCAACATTCCGGCCCCTATTTGGCATGTAAAACCAAATGTCAATTATTCAAACAAAACGAAGAAGCCAAAGTCATTTACCCCTTTTTTTTTAAAGTCCATTATAGAGTCTATAGATCCTTATAGGCGCTTTACATAAGACTATGTAAGTCGAAAGAAGTCCAACGATGTGTGTGTGTGTGCGTGTAAGTGAATAGTGGGGGGGGGGGGGGGGGGGTGTGTACATGTTTAGATTTCAGTCTTTATGTGAAGCCTCCAGGAGAAGAACAAGTTTGGTTACAGGACGGCGGAGAGTGCTGGTCTTGGTCCGAACTTGCACTTGTCTTACAAGTCCCTTGGCATCTGGTAAGGTCTCTGTGACTTGTCCCATAACCCAAGAGCTTCTTGGGGCTGTTTCGTCGATGAGTAGGACGATGTCTCCTTTGTCATAGTTTTGCATTTTCTTTGTCCATTTTTGTCTTTGTTGTAGTTCAGGCAAAAATTCTTTTGTCCATCTCCGCCAAAACATGTCCGCCATGTACTGAACTTGACGCCATCTCCTCCTGCTGTAAGAATCCTCTGGACTGAACATTCCAGGTGGTATGGAAGGTTTTGTTTTAAGAAGCAGAAGATGGTTTGGTGTTAAGGGTTCCAAATCCATGGGGTCGTTGGATGCTTTTGTGATTGGTCTATCATTGATGATGGCTTCTACCTCACAGAGTAAGGTGGCGAGTCCTTCGTCATCCAACGTTTGCTGGTGCAGGAGAGCATTGAGAATACGTCTGATAGACCGAATTTGTCTCTCCCAGACTCCTCCATGGTGTGATCCTGTAGGTGGGTTAAACAGCCAAGAAATGCCTTTTTTTCAGAGCAGCATTTTGAATCCGAGAGTTGTCCAGAGCTTGAACAGCCTCACGCAGTTCACTCTCTGCTCTAACAAGATTGGTTCCATTATCAGACCTCATGATCTTAACAGGGCCTCTTCTGGAGACAAATCTCCTGATTGCATTGATGCAGGAATCAGTATTGAGATTATGTGCAATCTCTATGTGAACTGCCCTGATATTGAGACATGTAAAAATGACTCCATATCGCTTCACAGTAGACCTGCCACGCTTTACGTTGAAGGGGCCAAAGAAGTCTACACCCACGTTAGTAAAAGGTGGTTCGTCTGGAACAAACCTTTCCTTAGGTAAGTCAGCCATGAACTGCTCACCTTTCACAGCACTCATCCTCTTGCAGATGATGCATTTGGAGATCATTTTACGAATAGCTGAGATAGCTCCTGGTACCCAGAATTTTTGTCTCAAACGCGACAGAGTGCGACTTCTTCCACTGTGTCCGACATTCTCGTGGATGTGTCTGATAATTAGCTGTGTCACATGGTGGTTCTTTGGCAGGATGACAGGATGTTTAGATTCTGTTGGCATAGCAGACTTGCTTAATCTACCACCGACTCTCATAAGTCCATCCTGCAGAATTGGTGACAGTTTACAGAGGTGGCTGCTTGTTTTCACTGCATTTCCTTTCCTTAAAGCAGTCATCTCCTCTGTAAAGTTTGTTTCCTGCAAGAACAGAACAATTGCAACTTCCGCTTCTTGCAGATCTTGCACAGAGAGCACTTGTTTGACCTGGTTGTCCTTTTTATTTCCAGGAATATCTTTTTTCTTTGCAATTGCCATTTTTAACATTGTTTTGACACGAAGAATCCAGGCCACAGTTCTTTTGAGGCGGTACCAATCAGAGTACCATGAAAACATTCTTTGAATGGTGTTTTCACTCTTTTCCACAACAGCAACATTTGACACAAGCACCTTAACCTCTGGGTCGTCAGAAGTGAGAGTCAAATCTGAATCTGGTGTCTTAGGCCAATCAGATTCAGGTAGCTGAAGAAACTCTGGGCCTGAAATCCAGGTTGCAGACTTTAAGAAGCTGGGCACAGAAACACCTCTTGAAGCACAATCAGCAGAATTCAGGCCGCTGTTGACATACCTCCACTGAGACACATTGGAAGCAGATCGAATAGTTGCGACACGGTTGGCGACAAAGGTGTTAAATCTAGAAGTCTCATTCCTTATGTATTTAAGCACTGATGTGCTGTCGGTCCAAAAAACTGATGGCACAAGAGGGACTTTGAGCTCTTCTTGTAACATCCGATCCATTCTTACTGCTACGGTAGCTGCTGTGAGCTCCAGTCTTGGGATAGTCATAGGCCTTAAAGGAGCAACTCTAGCTTTGCCAATAACAAAAGCACAGTGAACTTGCTGGTGCTTATTTGACATCCTCAAGTAGGACACGGTGCCATATCCACTCTCGCTCGCATCAGCAAAATGATGAAGCTGTGCTGAGTCAAGCTGTCCTAAACCAGCAGGTTTGAGGCATCTCTTAACCTTGTAGTCTTCCAGCAAGCTCATGTTTTTCAACCAGGCATACCATTTTTGATGGAGGCTTTCAGGAATCATGTCATCCCATCCAAGCTTCAAGCGGCAGAGCTCCTGCAAGATTTGTTTGGCAGGAAGGATGACTGGTGCCAGCATTCCAAGCGGGTCATAAATGGAGCTAACCATTGATAGGATCCCACGTTGGGTAAGTGGCTTGTCTTGGAGCTGAATTTTGAATTTAAAAGAGTCTGTCTCAATGCACCATTGCACACCTAATGCTCTTTCGACAGGTAACATGTCTTGATCAAAATCCAGGTCTCTGACCTCCTTGGCACGGTCCTCCTCAGCTATGGAGAGAATCAACGCTTTGCTATTGCTGATCCACTTATTCAGCCTAAAGCCTCCTCTGGCACACAAAGCGCTCAAGTTTGCAGCAAGGGTCAGAGCTTCATCTTCACTTTCTACAGACTTGAGACAATCGTCTACGTAGAAGTTTCTGAGCACTGTAGAAATGGTTTCTGAGTTAAATTCTGCCAAGTTGTCTGTTGCGCACTGCCGCAGAGCAAAATTCGCACAACTTGGAGAAGATGTAGCTCCGAATATGTGCACAACCATTTTGTACTCCTCAAGCTCTTTGCTCCAATCTCCATCAGGCCACCAGAGATATCTTAGAAGGTCAGAATCTTCCTCTGGGACTCTCACCTGATGAAACATCCCTTCAATATCAGCCATGAAGGCAACAGGTTTCTGGCGAAACCTAGTGAGCACACCAACAAGACTGTTGGTCAAGTCAGGGCCTTGTAGCAGATGGTCGTTCAGACAAGTACCTTGATAGCTAGCACCACAATCGAATACCACCCTAAGCTTGTGTTTTTTTGGGTGGTACACTCCGTGGTGTGCTATATACCAAATTTTCTTGCTCTGGCTTGTCTTAGCTTTGTCTTCAGGCGTTAATTTAACAGCAAAGCCTTTGTCCAGAATGTCCACCATGAATGATTTGTACTCTTCATAGAACTTGCTATTCTTTGCGAACTTCCTCTTCAAATTGAGTGTCCTCTGTTCAGCGACACCACGATTGTTTGGAAATTCAGTGTCTCCTTTCCTTCATGGCAGTCCAACACTATAATGTCCATTTACCAACTTGATGGACTTGGAGACGCTTTCCATGAACATTCTGTCCTCCTGTGACATTTCAAGGCGCTCTTCATGCCGACGCTCTGGGAAGTCTTGTTTAATGTGCTGCTCCATTATTTCGTCTAGCTTGACAACAGAAATCCTGCAAGCCATAACAATCTGTTTTCCAGTCTTTGACACACTGGTCTTTCGAAAAGGTCCATTTACGGTCCAACCCAATGCAGTTTTGACGGCATATGGTCCATCTTTTTTGCTGCTTATAACTTTCCATGGCTCCAGTGCCTTAGGAACATTGCTGCCAATCAGCAGACCAATATCTGCATCAATTTGAGGGAGCCTGACCTCTTTCAGATATGGCCATTGTTCCAGATCCTTCTCAGTAGGAATATTTTCCTTTTTTACCGGGATTTCCGTCTGCATGTATGTATCAGGCAGACCAATATATTCATTGCTGTCCAAGCTACATATCTCCAGATCAGTCACAGTAGCTGTCTTGAGAACTTGCTCCTTGTTCATTGTGCGTAAAAGTATGTCAGTTGTCCTTCCAGTCAGTTGTAGCTGTTTGAGAAGTGCCTTGGTACAAAAACAATCAGTGCTGCCTGGATCCAAGAAGGCATACGTATGATTGTTTTGTTTTTTTTTATTTTTAACTTTCACAGGGATGATTGCCAGGACGGATTCAGATACACCGGCCCCTGTATCACACGATCCGTGTTCTTTATTCTTTATTTCCTACAGACCACTTATAATAGACTTTTCTTTGTCTTTGGGGGTGGTTATTCCCTCGCTGTTGGTGATATGCAAAGTGGTGGGGTGCTTGAGCGAACACACTTGACAAGTAAGCCTTTGAGAACATCCTTTGCTCATGTGCCCAAATTCTAGACACCCAAAGCACACCCCTTTCTTCTTCAGGAAGTCCAGCTTTTCTTTGTGGGTTTTGTTATTGAGTTGGGAGCAGGAGTTAAGTTTGTGAAACCCATTACAAAATAAGCAAAGCTTGCTAGGTCCTTTAGTAGCAGCTGGGCCAGGGGAAATGATACCCCCTGCTGTGGGCGCTGTGACCGGTGTCACACTGGTGACAAAACCACTCTTGCTCCTACTCTCCCTGCCAGGTCTTGGTAGTTGCTGCACAGACGAGCTTCCTCTTATGGTTGGAGTGATGTCCTTTAAACTGCCAAATACAGGGTGAGATGCTATTTGAGCCTGCTTATCCACAAACTGCACCAGCTCTGCAAATCTAGCTCTTCTTCCACCCTGGTCTTGTAGTTCCCAGGCCTTTCATCTCCATTTTTCCTTTAATTTGAAAGGAAGCTTTGAGATGATGGCTTTCATGTTGGCTGGATGATCCAGTTCTTCCAAATAGTCCACTGTATTCATAGCATTGAGGCAGATATTTAGAAATAAGGAGAAGCGTTTCAATGCTTCAGCATCTTCCACTTTTATAGCTGGCCAGCTAAATGCTCTGTCCAGGTAGGCTTTTGCAACTGTGTAGTCATCTCCAAAGTGTTTTTTGTGTGTGGTTCTCCGATGACCTCTCCTGGACTGCTAACACCACAGCAATGGTGAGGAAGGCTCAGCAGCGTCTCCACTCCCTGAGAGTGCTCAGGAGAAACAACCTGGAGGAGAAGCTGCTGGTGACGTTCCACAGAGCCACTGTGGAGAGCATCATGACGTACTGCATCACGACATGGTTCGCAGGCTGCTCAGCAGCAGACAGGGGGGCACTGCAGCGGGTCATCAACACAGCCCAAAAGATCCCCGGCTGCCCTCTGCCAGCCTGGAGGACATGGCCAGCTCTCGCTATCTGAGCACAGCTGGAAACATCATCAGGGACTCTTCCCACCCCAGCAACTCCACCTTTGACCTGTTACCCTCTGGCCGGCGGTGCAGGTTGCACAAAACCCGGACCACCCAATAGTTTCTTTCCTTGAGCTATTACTGCAGTCAACAACTCCAAACCAAATAAACCTGCCCTCCCACCTACCAAACACCCTTTCATTGATCATATTGATCACAAAGAAAAAACAGCAATTTCTGCAATATAATCAAGAACTTGGACACTAGCATATGGATCATACTGATCATTTAACACGCCATCTCACATCACTCTTTTTTTTTCTTTGTTTTTCTCTTACTTGTCCTGTCCATCATCACAGCAGCAGAATGGAAATCTGGTTGCTTTATTGTGTTGAACAGTTTTGCTTTACCAAGCGGAGCTTTATGAACATAAGGCTCCCCTTGATATCATGTTTATTCATTTTATTTCTTTAATTAAACATTTGTCTATAACAGCATTCCATATCATACTGCTGGGCTTGACAAGGGAGAAATGAAAGTTAACAGAGGTAATGATAGAAAGTGGAACAGAGAGAAAGGAGTAAGGAAGAGAGAGAGAGAGAGAGAGAGAGAGAAAACATAAATCCACTTCCACAGTTCACTGGTGCATCTGTACAGCGATCCGTAAGCAACATTCCAAGGTCTCTGTCGGAAAAGAAAACAAGCGATCCCCTACAGGAGGACCTGCAGGTGGTTTAAATATCCTCAGATCATACAAACGCACGCAGAACTACGCAGAGAAGAGGTACAACCTAGTCAGCGCAATGGGAAGTAGAGAAGAGGTACAACCTAGTCATCGCAATGGGAAGTAGAGAAGAGGTACAACCTAGTCATCGCAATGGGAAGCAGTGTCACAGTGTCAACATGCATAATAAAGGGTCTCCATGGTGATACAGTCATGCAGATGCAGCCTCGTCTCTGCAAGGAGGAGGAAGCCCGCAAAGCCCGAGACCCGAGCCCCCAGCAGCCCCCCAGAGGGCGGCATCAGGCGGCCCCAGCCGGAGCCCCCTGCGCTCTCGGGCGGCCCAACCAAAACCCAGGAGGACCGGACCCCCCGGATGACACCCCCTGGCACAGGCCAGCCCCCACCCCGTTGTCCCTGCCCCACACACCTGACAGCAGGGCGCTTCCACCTTCACATCACTCTTTAAGTGGAATATTCCCATGTAAATTGAGCAATTTGCAATTGCAATTTATCACCCATATATGTCTGCCTGTTGCTACTTCATGTACAGTACATACGTGTGTGTATATATATGTATATATATTTATATATATCTTGTTTGTTTCTGTTTGTTTTTTTTTGTTTTGACACTCACAATTTAGTACCATGGGAGATGCCCCCAAATTTCGTTTATATGAAACTATGAATGTAAATAAAGGCTATTCTGTTCTAATATAACCCAACATGGTCACCCTGGAACTACTTTTTACAGACGTGTTACTACACGATGGTAAACATCACCCTGGAACTACTTTTTACAGACGTGTTACTACACGATGGTAAACATCACCCTGGAACTACTTTTTACAGACGTGTTACTACACGATGGTAAACATCACCCTGGAACTACTTTTTACAGACGTGTTACTACATGATGGTAAACATCACCCTGGAACTACTTTTTACAGACGTGTTACTACACGATGGTAAACATCACCCTGGAACTACTTTTTACAGACTTTACTACACATGGTAAACTCCCCTGAACTACTTTTTACAGACGTGTTACTACACGATGGTAAACATCACCCTGGAACTACTTTTTACAGACGTGTTACTACACGATGGTAAACATCACCCTGGAACTACTTTTTACAGACGTGTTACTACACGATGGTAAACATCACCCTGGAACTACTTTTAGATTTTAATGTAATCACACGGAACTACTTTTTCAGATGTGTTACTACACGATGGTAAACATCACCCTGGAACTACTTTTTACAGACGTGTTACTACACGATGGTAAACATCACCCTGGAACTACTTTTTACAGACGTGTTACTACACGATAGTAAACATCACCCTGGAACTACTTTTTACAGACGTGTTACTACACGATGGTAAACATCACCCTGGAACTACTTTTTACAGACGTGTTACTACACGATGGTAAACATCACCCTGGAACTACTTTTCACAGACGTGTTACTACACGATGGTAAACATCACCCTGGAACTACTTTTTACAGACGTCACTACTACTACACAATGGTCAGCATCACCCTGGAACTACTTTTCACAGACGTGTTACTACATGATGGTAAACATCACCCCGGAACTACTTTTTACAGATGTGTTACTACACGATGGTAAACATCACCCTGGAACTATTTTTTACAGACGTGTTGCTACACGATGGTAAACATCACCCTGGAACTACTTTTCACAGACGTGTTACTACACGATGGTAAACATCACCCTGGAACTACTTTTTACAGACGCACTACTACACGATGGTAAACATCACCCTGGAACTACTTTTTACAGACGTACTACTACACGATGGTAAACATCACCCTGGAACTACTTTTCACAGACGTGTTACTACACAATGGTAAACATCACCCTGGAACTACTTTTTACATACGTATTACTACACGATGGTACACATTACCCCGGAACTACTTTTTACAGATGTGTTACTACACGATGGGAAAACATCACCCTGGAACTACTTTTTACAGACGTGTTACTACACGATGGTAAACATCACCCCGGAACTACTTTTTACAGACGTGTTACTACACGATGGTGAACGTCACCCTGGAACTACTTTTACAGACGTGTTACTACACAATGGTAAACATCACCCTGGAACTACTTTTTACACACGTGTAACTACACGATGGTAAACATCACCCTGGAACTACTTTTTACAGACGTATTACTACACGATGGTAAACATGACATTGGAACTACTTTTTACAGACGTGTTACTACATGAAGGTAAACATCACCCTGGAACTACTTTTCACAGACGTATTACTACACAATGGTAAACATCACCCTGGAACTACTTTTTACAGACGTGTTACTACACGATGGTAAACGTCACCCTGGAACTACTTTTTACAGACGTGTTACTACACGATGGTAAACATCACCCTGGAACTACTTTTTACAGACGTGTTACTACACGATGGTAAACGTCACCCTGGAACTACTTTTTACAGGCGTGTTACTCCACGATGGTAAATGTCACCCTGGAACTACTTTTTACAGATGTGTTACTACACGATGGTAAACATTACCCTGGAACTACTTTTTACAGACGTGTTACTACACGATGGTAAACGTCACCCTGGAACTACTTTTCACAGACGTGTTACTACACGATGGTAAACCTCACCCTGGAACTACTTTTCACAGACGTATTACTACACGATGGTAAACATCACCCTGGAACTACTTTTTACAGACGTGTTACTACACGATGGTAAACGTCACCCTGGAACTACTTTTTACACACGCGTAACTACACGATGGTAAACATCACCCTGGAACTACTTTTTACAGACGTATTACTACACGATGGTAAACATGACATTGGAACTACTTTTCACAGACATGTTACTACATGAAGGTAAACATCACCCTGGAACTACTTTTCACAGACGTATTACTACACAATGGTAAACATCACCCTGGAGCTACTTTTTACAGACGTGTTACTACACAATGGTAAACATCACCCTGGAACTACTTTTTACACACGTGTTACTACACGATGGTAAACATCACCCTGGAACTACTTTTTACAGACGTGTTACTACACGATGGTAAACATGACATTGGAACTACTTTTCACAGACATGTTACTACATGAAGGTAAACATCACCCTGGAACTACTTTTCACAGACGTATTACTACACAATGGTAAACATCACCCTGGAACTACTTTTTACAGACGTGTTACTAAACGATGGTAAACGTCACCCTGGAGCTACTTTTTACAGACGTGTTACTACACGATGGTAAACATGACCCTGGAACTACTTTTTACAGACGTGTTACTACACGATGGTAAACGTCACCCTGGAACTACTTTTTACAGGCGTGTTACTCCACGATGGTAAACATCACCCTGGAACTACTTTTTACAGATGTGTTACTACACGATGGTAAACATCACCCTGGAACTACTTTTTACAGATGTGTTACTACACGATGGTAAACATTACCCCGGAACTACTTTTTACAGACGTGTTACTACACGATGGTAAACGTCACCCTGGAACTACTTTTCACAGACGTGTTACTACACGATGGTAAACATCACCCTGGAACTACTTTTCACAGACGTGTTACTACACGATGGTAATCCTCACCCTGGAACTACTTTTCACAGACGTATTACTACACGATGGTAAACATCACCCTGGAACTACTTTTTACAGACGTGTTACTACACGATGGTAAACATCACCCTGGAACTACTTTTCACAGACGTATTACTACACGATGGTAATCCTCACCCTGGAACTACTTTCACAGACGTGTTACTACACGATGGTAAACATCACCCTGGAACTACTTTTTACAGACGTATTACTACACGATGGTAAACATGACATTGGAACTACTTTTCACAGACGTATTACTACACGATGGTAATCCTCACCCTGGAACTACTTTTCACAGACGTATTACTACACGATGGTAAACATCACCCTGGAACTACTTTTTACAGACGTGTTACTACACGATGGTAAACATCACCCTGGAACTACTTTTTACAGACGTGTTACTACACGATGGTAAACATCACCCTGGAACTACTTTTCACAGACGTATTACTACACGATGGTAAACATCACACTGGAACTACTTTTCACAGACGTATTACTACACGATGGTAAACGTCACCCTGGAACTACTTTTTACAGACGTGTTACTACACGATGGTAAACGTCACCCTGGAACTACTTTTTACAGACGTCTGCAGACTTTTTTTTACCTCCTTATTGTTTTTCACATTTATACCTTGGAGGAGGAACAAATGCATCAGTCACAAGTAGTCATATATATTATGTCTACTTATCTACATATTTTGTAGAGTGTTTACAGTTTTTACCTCCTTATTGACTTTTTTGTAATCGTCCAAACATTGTTTACTTTCACTTTAATCAACAAACAAACATTTGAAGAGTTCATTTGCAAAAACAGTGAACCACCATTCAGAAAGACGGCATTAACTGCTTCTGCAAATGAACTCTTCATTTGCATTTTGAATATTCTTACTAAACCACACTAACATGAAGTAGAGGGTTTTAATGATGTTAAATGGCGATAGGAGGTTTGTACCCAATGGCAACGAACAGCAGTTCACTCCGTTTCTCTAAATGGTGGTTAACTGTTTTTGCAAATGAACTCCTCATTTTGAAAATGACCCATTAAATTCCATCTTATTTTTACTGAGAAACACTGAAATGATTCTTTCAATTTACATTATTTAACTGAAAGTTAAAGCCATGAAGTCATTTCATCAATTTTAAAGACTTTGTATATTCATCCGTTTAAAGGTACATTCAGTTATCAAGCATTGTTTGAGTTATTTGCAGAGGAATTACCAGCAGTCTGTGGGAGTAATTAGAGCAGAACAAGAGAGGCAGTAATAGGAACTTGAGTTATGTGTCAGAGCAGTGATATTTGTGTTTGATCTGCTCCTCCGTGCAGCTGAAAACAGCCTGAAAAGCGATGAACTGGAGCTGAACTGGAGCATGATCAGACCAGAAACTGGTTTATCTGTGCTGGTAATGGTTGCGGCGGCCCTGCTGACTCTTTTAGCTTGTATGTGTGGATATCACAAGCATCAGCTCAGCAGAACTCGCCCAGAGACGATGATTTTATCTTGCACACAGCTGACACAACAGCCACTTCCTGAATACGTCTAACAGCTGAGAAGTCGCTGCACGCTGCCTCAGCCTGTTGCTTTTTTGTTTAATGTTTACACTGACAGAGAGCTTCCAATTATTTATACTAATACTGGTATACTGGTTATACTGGGTATGTGAAGCCACCACTTCAGGGAAGAGCTCCATCAGGAGGACATTTATGAACTGTCAAATTTGAGGTTTACTTCTATTTCTTGTGCAAATTGTAGGGATGCACAACATTGGAATTTTGGCCGATATCCGACATGCTGATATTTTAAAACTTATGTGGCTAATAACCGATATCGATACCAATATTAGCTGAAAAAAAATAAGCAGTTATTTCCGATAGCAGTTTTGTTATCTGTTTCTGACACTAGGGGGGAAAAATATCATACCCTACCTTTAATATTTTCATATGTCGATATCAAAACGATATTTAAAAATCGATCTATTTTACTTATAAAATCTTGCAAAATTTCTTCGCTCTGTTACAAAATTCCACGATATGTCATGAATTCTCAAGATTTCGTAACAGAATGATGAAATATCACAAGATTTTGTTAGTAAAATAGATCGATACCACGTTTTTAAAAGTCAATATGATATCAGCACATGAAAATATCGCAAAATGTTTGTGAATTCTTGCGAGATTTAGTAATGGAACGATGAAATATTGAGAGATTTATTAGTAAAATAGGCCAATACTGTGTTTTTAATTGTCAGTATGACATCTGCATATGAAAATATCAGAATAATTCATTATATCGATATTTTTTCCCACCCCTAGTCTTAGTTTTAAAGTCTGTAAAAGGGAAGTTTTGAAGAAGAAGAAGAATTTTATTTATATTTTTAGACTAAGAAACAACGGGCTGAACTGTTAAATATCGGTTAAAGCAGAACTCAGTAACTTCAGGTTGGGGCTCCCCCTAGTGGCGTCCTTTCACTGTCGTGTTCAACCCCCCCTTACACCCCCACAGCACACAGACGGCTTCTCTACCTGTCTTTCCTCTATTTTGATCCCTGATTATATTTCTAAGCGTTTACTAGCTTGTTGATGCTACTTTGCTGCGTTGGTAGCAGCACCACGTCTCCCTCTGCTCAAAGCAAAGTCCTGTATTTTTTTAAACGGGACGTTTTACCCGCGATTTGCGGGTAAATATGCCGTGGATTATATTTTTCACTGGTGTTGGCGAGTAGCAGGTAAGAATACGAACTTTTATTTACTTTTTGCAGACGTGACAAGTGATTATTGAGCCTGAAGCAGTGATGCTTCACCCAGCGCCCAGACAGCGCAGCTACGTGAATCACTCTGGTCCAGCAAAGAGTTGGTTATGAGAGCCAGGAGCCGTGTTTAGGTGGTGTGAAGATAAAGAAATGTTTTCTTCCAATTAGCGCTGGTAGTCTGGTTCAGATCAGAGCTGGAAGCAGCTCGGTAGATAGGGGACCTGAGTACCGTACAGCGGTTTCTGTTGTCGCAAGTTCTGCTCGGGTCGACGCAGGCAAAGTTGTTTTTAGCAGCTCGCAGGCCAGAGGCCCCGGCGGGAGGGGGGGGGCACATTGAATCGCTCCGTAAACACTTTGTTTAGCCCCACGGGGATTCCGAAAAGCATTTATTGAGGTAAAAAAGTTACTGAGTTCTCCTTTAAATATCGGTGGGGTGGCCGACGTCCGATACTCAGTTTTAAGGCTGATATAGGCCGATATCAATAGGGGGCTGATTATATGGTGCATCTGCAGTAAATTAGTTGTTTTCTTCCTGAGCTCCGGCTCATCCACAGATGATGTTGCACCAGAATAAACCAGGATGTGCTGGCATGCAAACGCTGCGGCCGTTCTGGTTTTACTGGAAATCAGGAAACCAGCGCAGCTGTGAATCCAGTATTCAGCACAGAGACCGACATCAAGCTTGTAAGTTCCAGTTTTGGTGCAGTGGAGCCTCATTACCAGTGTTTGTTAGTCATTTTAGTTAATGTTAACCCTGACCGCCTCAGATCTGCCCACGGTCGTCCCCGTCCATCATCATCAGCGTCTCAGCAACAGTCGTGTGTAACTGTGTGATGGACAGTTAACTCTTTAGGTGATCTACATAAGTTTTCCAGCATTTCTATCCCATCCAGGAGGTTTACAATCCAGCCAATACACACTCACAAACAGAGGTACCAGTTTGTACCTAAAAGGGTCCAAAGCTTGTTGCAGGGGGGGGGGTTCCTTTCTGAAAGACATTTCTGTACCTTCATGGTCCATTTTTGTACCTTATCAAGCTGTATGAGTTAATAAAGTACAATTAAACCAATTAAAGATGATGAATAAAAGTCAATAAAATAGAGATTATGACAACAATCAAAGATGCTAATAATAAATGAATAATTATTATAGAAATATTAGGACAAACACATATATATGGGCCATTCTACCGACTTGGTTCAATTTCACAATTGGAGTTTAAGCAAAATTTGTATTCTTTGTCATGAACTGTCCCACCGTATATCTGATGCACGATAACTATGGGATACATGTTCAGTAAAATAACAGTCAATTCTTATATTGTTTTTTCAGACAATGGCTTCATTAATTTTCCCTCTACCAATAAAATGACTTCGATAAGAATAAAATTAGTAGTTTTTCCTTATTTTTTAAAATTTCCCACTATACAAGCTTTTAAAAAAAAATAATTTAGAAGGCTTTTACTGAAAAATTGGTTTAATATTAATTTTATTTAGAATTTTTATTTTATTTTTTTAGAGTTTGATAGAAAGGAAATATTATTGCTAATCTTTTTTTTTTCTTGTTAATCTTAACCATTAACGTACTTCAGTATTGCTTCACTTACTTACTCACTTACCATCAAAAGTTGTAATGGGGGGGTAAGCTGACCTATGTTCATGACAGGTGCAACCCACTGATCTACAGAGACGCAGACGATAACCTTTAATTATGTCTGTTTGAGACTGAAGCCTGATTTATAGTCGTCTGTTAAGTGCTCTGCGTAGCTTACGGAGAGACTCTCCGTCGTCTCCGGCTGCACAAAATATTTGTTAAGTGTCCGTGACTCCGTCAAGGGATGGAGGAGACGGCAAAGGCAGCGCCATTTTTAAACCGGCTAGCCTACGAAGATGCAGAGATGAGTCCAACCGAAGAACCTTCAGCCGAATAAGTGAGGAAGAATGAAACCGTCCCATCGTCTGTATTTTTGCATCAGAAGTATCTGTTTCAGTATTCAGCTGCAGCAGCATCAGTCTTTCTCTCTCGGACGCCGTTGCAAAGAGTATTCTCGCTGTAACCGGAAGCAAAATAACCACCGAGGTTACGACCATCGGCATCATAAGAGGAGGTCAGTCTCGCGTAGCGACCTCTACTGATCGGGCGGGAAATTGCACCTCATACCCGGCACCATGACGGAGAACGATGAAGACTTGAGGGGTCTTTGTGGTTCTGCAGTTAGATGATGCATCATGCAGTCAGAGAAGTTTAATGTAGCCTGTAGAATGGGGATTTGAGCTTATTATCAATTAATACTATTAAAGGTTCTAGATACTGACTGGGATTAAAGGTTCTAGATACTGACTGGGATTAAAGGTTCTAGATGCTGACTGGGATTAAAGATTCTGATGCTGACTGGGATTAAAGGTTCTAGATGCTGACTGGGATTAAAGATTCTGATGCTGACTGGGATTAAAGGTTCTGGATGCTGACTGGGATTAAAGGTTCTGATGCTGACTGGGATTAAAGATTCTGATGCTGACTGGGATTAAAGATTCTGATGCTGACTGGGATTAAAGGTTCTGATGCTGACTGGGATTAAAGATTCTGATGCTGACTGGGATTAAAGATTCTGATGCTGACTGGGATTAAAGGTTCTGATGCTGACTGGGATTAAAGGTTCTGATGCTGACTGGGATTAAAGATTCTGATGCTGACTGGGATTAAAGATTCTGATGCTGACTGGGATTAAAGGTTCTGATGCTGACTGGGATTAAAGGTTCTAGATACTGACTGGGATTAAAGGTTCTGGATGCTGACTGGGATTAAAGGTTCTGATGCTGACTGGGATTAAAGGTTCTAGATAATGACTGGGATTAAAGGTTCTGGATGCTGACTGGGATTAAAGGTTCTGATGCTGACTGGGATTAAAGGTTCTGATGCTGACTGGGATTAAAGGTTCTAGATCCTGACTGGGATTAAAGGTTCTGATGCTGACTGGGATTAAAGGTTCTGATGCTGACTGGGATTAAAGGTTCTGATGCTGACTGGGATTAAAGATTCTGATGCTGACTGGGATTAAAGATTCTGATGCTGACTGGGATTAAAGGTTCTGATGCTGACTGGGATTAAAGATTCTGATGCTGACTGGGATTAAAGATTCTGATGCTGACTGGGATTAAAGGTTCTGATGCTGACTGGGATTAAAGGTTCTGATGCTGACTGGGATTAAAGGTTCTAGATACTGACTGGGATTAAAGGTTCTGATGCTGACTGGGATTAAAGTTTTTGATGCTGACTGGGATTAAAGGTTCTAGATACTGACTGGGATTAAAGCTTCTGATGCTGACTGGGATTAAAGGTTCTGATGCTGACTGGGATTAAAGGTTCTAGATACTGACTGGGATTAAAGGTTCTGATGCTGACTGGGATTAAAGATTCTGATGCTGACTGGGATTAAAGGTTCTGATGCTGACTGGGATTAAAGGTTCTGGACCCCCCCAACATTTACGATAGTCTGCTTATACTGGCTGAGCCCAGCAGATTCTCCTGGAACCAGATTAACTCCCAGTCTTGTCTGCATGAGCCGGGCAGGTTTCTGTCTATGAGGATCTGACTCTCTCATGGTTATATTCTTGAAAGCATCAGGATGTGGTCCAGACCTGAAACTGCAGCAAGCTCACACTGTTTCAGCACCTAAAGTAGACATGTACCCGGTAGAACTGAACAAGATCATTCTCCTCTTTCCTTAAACCAGTTCTGGGATTGTGCTGGATCGGACCCGCAGTTCTGGTTGGGAGTGAAATTCTCTGGTCATGACCCCGGCCCGGATCAGAGCTGAAGGGTTCCTCTGAGACTGGAAGTGGTGAATCAGTCTGCAAACGTGATGATCTGATCATAAAAGCTGGTTATATGTGTGACTTTCAGGCTTCCGTGTATCTTTATGACCGAGCTGATTAAGCTGCAGCGTGTCAAAGCTGTGAGATAAAACAGGTGGTGTTTATTTCTGAGCGTGCAGTCTGCTGTCAGACTTCTGCTTTCACATAAGCTTCATGTTGTGAAAACAATTCTGTGGTTTTAGAAGTCTTGGTTTTGCAATATTGACATGACAACAACATATTTCTGGCATCTAAACAAACTAATAAATCAGAAACGTGATGTTATAGTGGGATTCATAACGCTGATTCATGCTGTGATATCATGCAGATGGTTGAAATGACTCCTTACTGGTGCTGAGAAAGCTGAGGAACACCAGGAGAGAAGAAACACCTCATCATGATTCTCATCGTGATGAGGTGGAACGGGAGATTCTCATTGTGATGAGGTGGAACGAGAGATTCTCATCGTGATGAGGTGGAACGGGAGATTCTCATTGTGATGAGGTGGAACGAGAGATTCTCATCGTGATGAGGTGGAACGGGAGATTCTCATTGTGATGAGGTGGAACGGGAGATTCTCATTGTGATGAGGTGGAACGAGAGATTCTCATTGTGATGAGGTGGAACGGGAGATTCTCATCATGATGAGGTGGAACGGGAGATTCTCATCGTGATGAGGTGGAACGGGAGATTCTCATTGTGATGAGGTGGAACGGGAGATTCTCATTGTGATGAGGTGGAACGGGAGATTCTCATTGTGATGAAGTGGAACGGGAGATTCTCATTGTGATGAGGGGGAATGGGAGATTCTCATCGTGATGAGGTGGAACGGGAGATTCTCATTGTGATGAGGTGGAACGGGAGATTCTCATTGTGATGAGGTGGAACGGGAGATTCTCATTGTGATGAGGTGGAACGGGAGATTCTCATTGTGATGAGGTGGAACGGGAGATTCTCATGGTGATGAGGTGGAACGAGAGATTCTCATTGTGATGAGGTGGAACGAGAGATTCTCATCGTGATGAGGTGGAACGGGAGATTCTCATGGTGATGAGGTGGAACGAGAGATTCTCATTGTGAGTGCGGTGGAACGGGAGATTCTCATTGTGGGTGCGGTGGAACGAGAGATTCTCATTGTGGGTGCGGTGGGACGGGAGATTCTCATCGTGATGAGGTGGAACGAGAGATTCTCATCGTGATGAGGTGGAACGGGAGATTCTCATTGTGATGAGGTGGAACGGGAGATTCTCATTGTGATGAGGTGGAACGGGAGATTCTCATTGTGATGAGGTGGAACGAGAGATTCTCATTGTGATGAGGTGGAACGGGAGATTCTCATCGTGATGAGGTGGAACGGGAGATTCTCATTGTGATGAAGTGGAACGGGAGATTCTCATTGTGATGAGGTGGAACGGGAGATTCTCATTGTGATGAGGTGGAACGGGAGATTCTCATTGTGATGAGGTGGAACGGGAGATTCTCATGGTGATGAGGTGGAACGAGAGATTCTCATTGTGATGAGGTGGAACGGGAGATTCTCATTGTGATGAGGTGGAACGGGAGATTCTCATGGTGATGAGGTGGAACGAGAGATTCTCATTGTGATGAGGTGGAACGGGAGATTCTCATGGTGATGAGGTGGAACGAGAGATTCTCATTGTGATGAGGTGGAACGGGAGATTCTCATCATGATGAGGTGGAACGGGAGATTCTCATGGTGATGAGGTGGAACGAGAGATTCTCATTGTGATGAGGTGGAACGGGAGATTCTCATCACCATGAGGTGGAACGAGAGATTCTCATGGTGATGAGGTGGAACGAGAGATTCTCATGGTGATGAGGTGGAACGAGAGATTCTCATTGTGATGAGGTGGAACGGGAGATTCTCATCACCATGAGGTGGAACGAGAGATTCTCATCGTGATGAGGTGGAACGGGAGATTCTCATCTTGATGATCATGAAATAAAATGCATCAGTCATGGTAAAAGTTTATAGTAGCCTGGAGTTTAAAACATTTTAAAAAATGGTCCTTTGGGAGGCCGGAGGCAGGACAGGAGCAAGTTGGGAGGGGAGCTGGTGAGGACCTCAGTCAGGTAGACAGGTGAGAGGCCGTCGAGCTCTTTAAAGACCAGGATCAGGATTTTAAACTGATGTGTGATGTCACAGAAGGTGTATCAGGTCTAACTGGTTCACAGTGAATCTCCTGGATGGAGTTTAGCTGTTTTACTGCCCTCTGCTGGAATCTTCTCCTTATTACACCTCCACATATTCATTCCTCTGACTTTTTTATCAAATCCATATTTTAGTTTGGTTTCTTTTGTTTTAATTTTAGTACGTCCTTGTGGTTTTTTCTTGTAGTCAAAAACTAAAAAGAAATCTCTGAGCTGTGAGTGATGTCCAGTTTTCTGGGCTGTCTCGTCTCTGTGAAATCGTTCTTGATAAACTTCTGACGTAAAGTTTTATCCATCTTTCTTGTCTTGGCTAACAGAATCCTTTCTCAGCAGTGTCACACGAGTTCCTGAGGAGTTATCAGACCAGAGTCACGTTCATGTCACAGGACTTTACTGAAACAGCTGAAAAGCAGACAGAGGTCTGGACCAGATTGATCCGGTTCTCTCCTCTCTGCAGGTACCTGAAGATCGTCCGTCCCGTAGAGACTCATGTCCTGCAGACGGTGCGAGCGGCTCGCATCATCTCCGTGGTAACCTGGGCTTTCCTCCTGGCCATGACGGGCACCTACATCCTGACATCCGTCCTCTCCCAGGAACGTCTGTCCTACGTCCCCGTCACGGTGACCTGCGACGCTCTGCACAGCAAGCAGCTGAGCGTCCTCTACAAGATCATCCACAGCTGCTCTGCCGCCATCTTCCTCGGCGTCCTCGTCTCCCTCGTCTTCTTCTACTCCAGCACCTCCCGCAGGCTGTCTCTGGCGCAGCAGAAGCAGCCCATGTCCTCCAGCTCCAAGAAGCTGGCCAGGTCCCGCAGGAACATGCTGGTGCTGGTCAGCGTCTTCTGCGTCTGCTTCGTCCCCTACCACCTGGTCCGGGTCCCCTACGTCTTCCAGAGGGACAGGGGGTGCACGTTCAACCGCTGGTTCTTCTACCTGAAGGAGCTAACCATCATGTTGTCGGTGTTCAACGTGTGCCTGGACCCCCTCATCTACTTCATCTTCTGTAAGGCGTTCCGGGCGCAGCTGGGTCTGAAGAGGGCGTTCAGCGGCACGGAGGGGGGAGGTTCAGCAGCGGGGCAGAGGAGGAGCAGCAGGGGGAGGACGAGCTCCGTCAGGAAGATGTCGCTCACCACGGCAACCAAGCACATCAGCGTCCTGTAGCGTCACGCCGCCGCGTAGAAGGGTGTCAGGACCACTGGAGAGAAAGACATTAAAGGCACAATTCTCACTTTTTACAGAAGTTTAAAAAAAACGTACCCCTATGTTTCAGAAAAATGTCAGAATTTAAAGATCAAACTCAGAATTTTTACTTTTTCAGAAAGAAAAACAAAACTCACTATATATATTTTTTATGAACACAAACAAAATTAAAACTGAAGATTTTTTAAATTTCTGAAAAACAGTAAAAATGATGACTATGACCATTTTTACTTCCCAAAACATTCACACTAAAAACAGAGGTACGAGACAGGATCATTTCTGTACCTGTAGGTACATTTTTACAAATGTTCTCTCAAAAGTACAATATTGGTCTTTATGAGGCCAGAAGTACCTATATACTATGAAAAAGGGTCCAAAGTAATATAAAGTACAAATTTGTACCATTTTAAGTACAAATTGGTACCTCTATTTTTGAATGTGTAAAGGTGGAAGATTTTCTTTGAATTTCTAAAAAAAAAAGTTATATATACATATGTATGTGTATATATATATATATATATATATATATATATATATATATATATGATTCGACAAAAGTTAGATTTCTATTGTTTTCAGAAAAATAAAAAGTGATATTTTTAGCTTCTGAAAAAATCTGAATACTGACTTAAATATCAGAATTTCAACGTTTTCCTGAAACATGGAAAAAAAAGATTTTTTTAATTGAAAAAAGGGGATTTTTTTCCAATTTTTGAAAGGAAGTCAAAGTCATGACTTTAATTTGAGAATTTCCAGTTTGCCCCAAAACATTTAAAACAACAACAACAAAAAAAACAACTTTTCAATTTTTGAAAAGTTGAAATTTGAAATTTTTGACTTTAACCTCAGAATTCTGATTCATTTTCTTCAGTGGACCTGTACTCTTTCCTTCCAAGCAAAATCAGCAGAGGTCACAATAACCCCAGCATGGAGGGCTGGGACAGACTGGTTCCTGACTGGTTTCCTTGCACTTTAGTGACACCATGTGGTCACAGGAGATTCTGCAGTCTGATGAGCTCGTACTGAGGTTGCCTCGTCTTCATCAGGAAGTAAGCTTCATCCTGCAGCAGCTGTCATCTGAGTTTTCCTGCACAGACACGATGCAGCAGGGATGAAAGAAAAATAATTTAGTCCTCACCGTCTACAGATAACGTCCACGTCGTTCATTCGAGACAGAATAACTTCAAATAAACGTCATCAGATGAAGTGATCGGGGAACTTTAGATCCAGTTGTAATCTGCACATTTCAGAAGATGCTGACAGACTGAAAGCACCTCCGATCCTCTCACAGGACTGCAGCTTTATTACAGCTGAAAATATTCAGCCTGAGGATGTTTCAAACACAGACAGGCAGTCGGGCTGGATGTAGTTTTCACAAACTGCCTCTGACCTTCAGCTTTTCAGCAAATTATAACTCAGTGTGATCTGTCATGTTGTTTTTCTCAGGTAGTTTACCACCTTGTCAGATATAAATGGGTGTTGTTGATATTTTGTGCAATAACGTCGAAAAAGCAGAAAACAGATAAATGGGCTCATGTTGAGAAAATCACGTTTTCATATATTTAATCAGCTTTGAACATTTGCAACATTTTGCTAGCTAAAAGCCAAATTAAGTGGCTCAGTTTAGTGTTGGAGTACCACAGGGCTCAGTCCTGGTCCCCCTTCTGTTCTCTGCTTATATGCTACTTCTTAAGGCCCTTTCACTCCTGACCAATGTGAATTAAAGGCATGATATTGCAAATAATTCCGAGAAATATCAACGTTTGTCTACACCAGTGGTTTTCAAACTGGGGGTTGGGACCCGGGGGGGCACACAATAATTTCAGCGGGTCACCAAAACATCGTAAAAACAAAATGGAGGCTACATTTATCAAATACAATTGGGATTTTTAGGATGATCAAAACTAACAAATTATTGCAAAGAGATTAATTTGTGAAATCAATACTTTTGTCTTTAACCTTCATAGCTCCCGAAGAAAAAGTTACCTTCACCTTATTGAGGCCACATACTGGCCAACGTCAGTTAATGGCCTGTAAATATTATCTAAAAATGAAAAGTTGCATTTTCTTTCATGGTTGTCATCACAGATTTCTGGCCGAACCATCAATAAAAAAGCAAAAAGTCAATGAGTTTCAAAATTTTTACCCTTTAAGTTGCAGTTTGTTCACACAATGGACCTCGTCCAAGAAGCATTCGTACGAAAAAATTCGTTCTTAAATGGTTCATACCAGTGATTTAGGAGAAAACGCCGCATTCACCAATTTTCTCGTATTTCTAATCTTCTGTCAGGCACGAACAAATTTCATGAGTGCTTCAGACTAAACGTAGGAGTATTGCGCAATCAGTCTGCTGTTATCCAAACCTGGTTTTTCCAATAAAGGACTGTATTCATCGTTACTTTGAAGCTATTGTGTATTTTAAAATCCAATATAAATTCAACTACTTATGTAGGCTATCACTCTGCAATCATAAATTACATGTTCATGCACAAACTGAGCTACTATGGAACATTTAACTTGCAGCCCGCATGCCGGTGAGGGGACGATGGTTTCATTTGTCGTCATTTCATCAAAAGAAAGTGCAGTCAGTGAGCTCCAAGTGAGATCAAGCTGCTATAAAAATGAAATTATATCTCAAACAGAAAATTATGGAAAATTCAGAAAGGAGGTTCAGCAACAGTCGCTGCAACTTTTCTACTGGTCAGACATGCAGTTTGTGACGCCTCAGCTTCGTTATGACATAAAATGTGGATGTTTGGGTCTGAATTTGTCAAATTAGTTTCACATTTTTATGTGCTTTGTTTGAAAGAGATGGAGAGGCTGATGACAGGATGACAGACATGGTCCAGCTACACGTCGGCTTTTTTTATCCAGCTGGGACGCACACATACATGTGTGGATGTATTAAAAGGAGATTTTGCAGAATGTTGCGCTGGTTTGGTTGATGGAAACTAATGTTAAATTTCCATCATATATTGCACCTCTTGGCCTCCATCAGTAGGCTAGTTTTCAAGGACTGTGTTGCTTTTGTTAGACGTCTTTTTTATACCATTTTCGGATCAAATAAGTTTTATTTTTACTTCTGTAACAGTGCGACCAACAGACACGGCATTTCCAGATCTGATTTATTCTCCACTGCTCGGATTTGACCTCCGTCAACTCCTCTGCTCAGATCTCAGTCAGCAGAACCTCCATCTCCGAATTTGTAAACGTGCTCTCCTCTGTCTTCAATGCCATTTTTCTGAATGAACACCTGACAGGTGTGGGAAGTCGTGTCCTTATATGGAACTATTGGGGCGGTAATTATGCAGATTTGCAATTCTCATAAAGCGCGCTCACTTACGCACAGGTGGAATTCATCATGTGTACGAGGATTATTTACGCTGTTATCTGAAGTTGGGAACGTTGGTTGAATCTGAGGAGTCCACAGTCGGAGAGAAAGTAAGAGAAAGTTATGAAATGAATACGAACATGTTGTTGCATTAGGCCCATTGTTCCCACTGCCTAAAACTGAAAAGTGGGTTAAATAGTTCAAAAACAGCCTGTAGGTGGCAGACCATTATTACGTATGCAGAGCATTAGATTATAGCAACCACAATTAGAACAGCTCAATGAGAAGTTGCTTCATATAAAATGCAGAAAAATTCCAGTTTGAACTGGAGAAAAGTAAGAAAATAGTAACTGCCTGCACGTCTGCATGTGCTGCTGTCACATGCGCTACTAACAGCACCCGCCCATTTAAAAACAGCCACTACACCTGAGCGAAAAGGCTTGCAAAAGAAAATAGGTGAGTGGGAACAGGTCCGTCCTTGGCTGGACAGTGTCACTGGAGATGAGGGCAAAGTGTAAAAAGTGTCAGTGAGTGTTTTCTGTGGTGGGCGGTGGACCGTCTGACATCAGGAGAGCAACGCTGCAGACAGGAAAGCATGAAGGCGACCCGAACTTCATCTCCTCATCATCTCCTAAGAAGTAATCAGTAATGACATCACGTCCCGTACCATCAGTTTGGTTGAGTTTTTGCCAGAAGATGTCAAAGCATGAGCAAATAGGCAAAGCCCATTTTAAAGGAATACTGCACCCACAGAAACGAGAAGCTGGAGAAACTACATTACCAGAGGAAGAGAGAAGAAAGAGAGGAAGGGACAGAACAAGAGTCAAGATAGATGAATGCTGGTTTAGCCGTCAATAGACCCTTCTCAGTCAGGTGACTGTTCGGTCGCGCATCCATGATGGGGGGCAGAAAGCCAGCCTGGGACTCTGCACTTGCTATGGAGTGACTGTTTAATGACGTTCTAGATGTCTTTACACTTTTTAAGCCAGTTCAGCTTTTATGTGTCCAGCTCAGAAAGACATATTTTGATAAATTTGCACTTGTTGGTGCTTAAGACCTTTATGATTCTCCCAAATCCTGGTTTACAAATCTCCAAACCTGCCAACAGATGGAGATGTTGCTGCCTGATTAGCTTAGCATGACGTTTACAACTACCTCGTCAATTGACAGTCACACTTTACGGGAGCATAAGTAAAAGCTTGCAAGTAGCTAGAAGCTTCTAAATATCTTGTGCAGAATAGTATCAGACCTTCAACTGTGGAAAGTTTCCCAGACATAGTATTTCCTCTTCATGTCAGAGATGAAAAAACAGACCAGATAAAGTTAACACCATGTAAACATTAGGAACGGTACTACATCTTACTTTCACGACGCGCGCATATGCGCGTACACGAAACTACGGAAGCTGCCGCGTTCAGAGCCTACTCTGCCAATAACACAAGCGTAGAAGAAGAAATTCACTGTGACAGAGCTGCAGACAAACCGGGACAAACACAAGAGGGTCCAAGAGGGGTTGATGTTGATTTAAAACAAAAAAAGAAAGAAAAAGAGAACGCGCGATCTCGTCTGCCGCGGCTTCTGTAGTTTCATGAATGCGCATCGGTGTGCTTGCAGGAGATGCAATGTAGTACTGATGTAGTACTTTTTAGGATCTAAAAAAATACTAAGTGATGTTGTTTCCAGTAAATTCTGGACGCTACCCACTCAGGACACTTGGATTACATTGGACGAGCAGTATGGAGGAATATTGACAAGTTTTTGTGGACTTTTATGGACCTTTTTGGCTCGGACCCCGGTGAACTCCATTATATGAAAGTTGGGGGGAAACGAGAAGCTTCCTGATCACCGGCTGCATTTGTGATATTAAAAAAGTGCTCCAGAGTCTTGCTCACCATGAGTGGAAGTGGAAAATAAAGTTACATCATTCTGTGGGTGTACTATTCCTTTAAAGTTCAATTACATTTAGCACGTGTTATGGCAGAAACCCATTTAACTCGTCGTTCACGGTCAGCAAGCAGCCTGAAAAATTAAATCCCATCCTGGAATGTCGATCGGCGCATCCAAAGACAAAGCACGAATGTACCATTATTTTTTATTGAGGCAAAATGCTGCAGCAGCAGCCGAGCCCGCAGCAGTAAACCTGCTGTGTTGTTTTTGCCACCCATGTACGTCGCCGATGTGCCTGTCACGTGATCAGCAACGATACGCAAGAGGGGTCTAAAGGGGGGTCACTGAGAAAACTGCTGAGGCCCAAACTCAATTCTCCCCCGTCCCCCTTCCCCCCCGGTTTTGCATGTTCACATGTAAGGGTAAGTGGTATATACCCCTTCAAATGACAGGTTTTCTGATCCACACTTACAACGAAGGGGTATGACAATCACCGGCAAGATGGCTGCCGAGTCCAAAATAATCCACAAATATAATTTTTTTTCTCCTTAGACAAAGTTAAAATAGTATGAAAACCGTTGTATTGTCTAGTTTAACGCTGTCTAAATGTTTAACGTCATTTTCTTTGTAAAATGCACATGAAAAAAAATGGCTAGTTCGACACTGATGCTTCAGTTATATAAATTGAAAACCAGCCCTGTTAATCTCCACTGGTAGATCCTCAATAAAAACTTTGGCAACAAGGCTGCTGGTCTTCATTTACATGGAGGTCCTTTGTGGGATATAACACAAGCAGGAATGTCATGCACAAATCAAATTTGTGGGTATTTAAATGAAATGAAAAATACTTTATTTATCCCAGAAGATAAATTCAACATTGTAAAAAAGCTCACTCTTTCTTTTTCTTTTTAGTTCTTTGGCTTTTTTTGTTTTTGTTTTAACAATATAACATTAATATGAAATAATAACATAACAATAATAAGTCAGTCTTGTTCTTCAGGGTGATGCTGCTGCAGGAATGAATTTCTGTATCTCTCCGTCCTACAGCGAACCTGATGCAGCCTCCCACTGAACACACTCTGTTGATTCCTCACCGTGTTGTGGAGAGGATGGGAAGTGTCCTCCATCATCTTCATCAGCTTGTGCAGCATTCTTTTCTGAACGATCAGCTCCAGCGGCTCCAGAGTTCTCCCCAGCACAGAACCAGCTTTCTTGATCAGCTTGTTTAGTTTCTTCAAGTCTCTGGTTCTGGTCCTGGTTCTGGTTCTGATGCTGCTTCCCCAGCAGATGCTGCAAAGCTAATTGCACTTTCCACAACAGACTTGTAGAAGATCTGCAACATCTTGGTGCAGACGTTGAATGATCTCAGCTTCCTTAAGAAGTAGAGTCTGCTCTGACCTTTCTTGTAGATGTAGTCAGTGTTGCATTTCCAGTCGAGTCTGTTGTCCAGCTGAACTCCAGGTATTTGTAGTTCTCCACCACCTCCACCTCCTCTTCCAGGATGTAGACAGGACTATGCTGCTTATTCTTTCAATTCAATTCAATTCAAACTTTATTTATAAAGCGCTTTTCATGCCAAAGGCAACCCAAAGTGCTTTTCAAGAAAATAAAAACAAACACATTTTTAAAATAAAAACAGCCCTTCACACACCCAAGCACAAAACACAGCACACAAAACTACAGTATAAACATTTGCACACACACACACAAACACACACACACACACCCCACACCCACCCACACTAAGATTAATAAACATCTGGCTTGACCTACTGTGAGGAATCGATATCTTAGGGATCCGTTCACTCCAGGAGCCAGACACGGTCTCAGAGGGTATATCTGCAGGGACCAACCAGATCAGGGCAGGCCGGGGTCCACACCACAGTGATAGGGCTGCAGTGGGCCCCAGTCACCAGGACAAGCACAGCCACCCGCCAGCTCTCTCCAGACCGAGTAGGCAAAGCTCCCAGAGTGAAGGATCCCCATGAGGAAACACTGGTGTTAAAATGTTAAAACAGATAAAATAAGTGGACAGATAAGAGCAACATGGAAAAATTAATAGTTATTCATAAAATGATATGCTATTCTTGCTCCTCCTGAAGTCAACAATCATCTCTTTAGTCTTGCTGGTATTTATATGAGCTGATTGTTACCATTTCATAAACTGACTGACCAGTTCCCTGTACTCGGCTTCTTGTCCATCACTAATACACCCCACAACTGCAGAGTCATCAGAGTATTTCTGCAGATGACAGGACTCAGAGTTATACTGGAAGTCTGAGGTGTACAGTGTAAAGAGGAATGGTGAGAGTACAGTTCCTTGTGGTGCTCCAGTGCTGCTGACCACCATCTCAGACACACAACCTTTCAGTCTCACAAACTGTGGTCTGTTTGTTAGGTAAGTCGTAAATCCAGGTGGTTGTGGAGGATCCACCTGGAAGTTATGGAGCTTCTGACATAGCAAAGCAGCTGAATAGTATTGAAGGCACTTGAGAAATCAAAGAACATGACCCTCAAAGTGCTGCCTGACTGGTCCAGATGAGAGTGGGCTCTCTGAAGCAAGAAGATGATGGCGTCTTCAACCCCAAGCCCATTACCATATGTGAACTGTAATGGGTCCTGAAAGGTGTTGACTTGCTTGTTGAGGTGAGCCAGTAAGAGTCTCTCCAGGACTTTCATGATGTGAGATGTCAGAGCAACTGGTCTGTGGTCATTTGGTTCTGGTTCTGGTCCTGGTTCTGGTTCTGGTCTGTAGTCATTTGGTTCTGGTTCTGGTTCTGGTTCTGGTCTGTAGTCATTTGGTTCAGCTGGTTGTGGTTTTTTAGGGACAGGAACAAGACAGGACGTTTTCCACAGCACAGGAACTCTGTTCTGTCTCAGGCTGGTGTTAAAAAGGTGCTGGAGAACCGGACATAGTTGTTCTGAACAGGTCTGGAGAACTCTGGGACTGACACCATCTGGACCTGCAGCCTTGTTCCGGTTCAGTTTCTCTAGTTGTTTCTTGACCTGGTCACAGGAGACAGTCAGGCTGGAGGTGGAGACAGAGGAGGTCTCAGGATGTCCTGATGTGGAGACAGAGGAGGTCTCAGGATGTCCTGAGGTGGGGGGAGATGAGGCTGTGTTCAGGTCCATGACTGAGGTGCAGGGTGACAGAGTGGAGGTGGGACAGGAAAGCTGTGGGCTCATGGAGGGTGTGTGGTGTGTTGGGTTGTCGGCAGGGGGGGAACTGAACCTATTGAAGAACATGTTCAGTTCGTTAGCTCTGTCCAGACCTCCATCAGTCTGGTCCCCCTTTAACTTGAAGCCAGTGATCTTCTTCATTCCCGACCACACATCCCTCACGTTGTTCTGCTGGAGCTGCTCTCCATCTTCTTCCTGTCGTCCTCCTTCACTTCGTAGTCTGTGTTTTCAGTTGTTTTTGTGTGGTCTTCAGTAACTCCCTGTCTCCATCCCTGAACGCTTTCTTTTTGATGTTCAGCAGCTTTTTCAGGTCACTGGTGATCCAGGGTTTGTTATTGGGGAAGCACCCTCACTGTTCTTGTTGGAACGATGCTGTCCACCTGTAACCTGCATCCTCTTGTCTTTCTCTTTAACTCCACTGGGATTTGACGTGTTATTTCGCTGAAAATCTTGATTTGGGAGAGTTTTAACTGTTGATCCTGGTGGTACACAATTTTTCCGTTGCCATGGATACACATCATAACAAGTAGTGAAAAAAGCCAAATATACAAAGAAAAATCTCCTGAATGTCACAGCCTTCAAACCAGCATAAAAAATCCTCCCAGAAAAACCTAACCTGACAAGTAATGTCACTAAAAAAGACAACTAAATTTGAAAAAAACACAAATGCTAAGAGAGAGCTGTTATAAACTGCAGCTACCTAGCAGCACATTCCAGATCTAACACAGATGTTTACATCCATGTTAATGGATGGAGGCCTATTCGAAGCCTTCCAAAGCGTATATAGAAGGCTTTCAGTACACATGTGGATTTTCTTTAGGAAATACCACTCTAGTTCTGTTCTACGGTGGTTTTTAGAATATCATGCAGGAAAAATGCCATTTCTGCCCTTTATTCACACACAGACAAAACCAAACACAACGGTATTTTATGGTAACTGAACTTCTGAGTTCCGGCAGGTGACCGTGATGACAGTAAAGAATATGTAGCTTACCTACATCAGGTGATGACAGCAGTAACACTGCCTTCATGAATGTTTATTTCATGTTCTTAGAGATAAAGTTTAATCTCTGTTTTATACCGCTTTGCAATAGTTCACTATTTATATACTTTTATACATTACATATTTATGTATATCTATTCTATGCTATGAAGTATAATAGTTAACAATACACACTCAAAAAACAGAGGTACAAGACAGGAACATTTCTGTACCTGTAGGTACATTTTTATTTACAAATGTTCTCTCAAAAGTACAATATTGGTCTTTATGAGGCCAGAAGTACCTATATACTATGAAAAAGGGTCCAAAGTAATATAAAGTACAAATTTGTACCATTTCAACCCTAAGGGTACCTGCAGCATTGAAAAATGTGTGTAGCTTGTACAATAACTATAAATAGCAGTACTTCTTAACAGTAGTATAATTATATAATTATATTATTATTTTCATAATAATCATAGTAATAATTATATGTATAATTATATATGTGTTTGGCCTAATATTTCTATAATTATTATTCATTTAATATTAGCATCTTTGATTGTTGTCATAATCTCTATTTTATTGACTTTTATTCATCATCTTTAATTGGTTTAATTGTACTTTATTAACTCAAACAGCTTGATAAGGTACAAAAATGGACCATGAAGGTACAGAAATGTCTTTCAGAAAGGAACCCCCCCCCCCCCCAGCGACAAGCTTTGGACCCTTTTAAGTACAAACTGGTACCTCTGTTTCTGAGTGTGTAGGAGGAGCAGCGGTGGATTCACCTTCCAACAAACCTTTCAACTCCGATGGCAAAAGTCCAACATTTCAACCGTGACTGCTTTTACCCGTCTAACGCGTTCAGATTATCATCAGTACCTGCATCTCTAGCAGGTGAGAGGCAGGAATACCTGGACAGGTATACCTGGACAGGTATACCTGGACACGTTTCCAGTCCATTACAGGACCAACACAGAAAGAAAAACAACTGATCACACACTTCTAGAGAGGGTTGAGAGACACCAGTTAAACCAGTATGCTTGTCTTTGGACTGTGGGAAGGGGCTGTAGTAATCAGAGAGATCCCAGGATTACACGGGGAGAACCAGGAGGCTTCTTGCTGAGGCAACAGAGTTAGACACTACACTACAATGCAGCCACCCTGATTACACACTCAGAAACAGAGGTACTAAACAGGAACATTTCTGTACCTGTAGGTACATTTTTTACAAATGTTCTCTCAAAAGTACAATATTGGTCTTTATGAGGCCAGAAGTACCTATATACTATGAAAAAGGGTCCAAAGTAATATAAAGTACACATTTGTACCATTTCAACCCTAAGGGTACCTGCAGCAATGAAAAATGTGTGTAGCTTGTACAATAACTATAAATAGCAGTACTTCTAAACAGTAGTATATTATAGTTATTATATTATGATTCTCATAATAATCATAGTAATAATTATATGTATAATTAAATATGTGTTTGGCCTAATATTTCTCTAATAATTATTCATTTATTATCAGCATCTTTGATTGTTGTCATAATCTCTATTTTATTGACTTTTATTCATCATCTTTAATTGGTTTAATTGTACTTTATTAACTCATACAGCTTGATAAGGTACAAAAATGGACCATGAAGGTACAGAAATGTCTTTCAGAAAGGAACCCCCCAGCAACAAGCTTTGGACCCTTTTAGGTACAAACTGGTACCTCTGTTTTTGAGTGTGTACCTGTCCTCCTCCCTACCTGTCCTCCATTTCAGGTAGAACTGACTCATTCCAGGAAGCAGCAGCTCTGTGGAGATTCTTCTTATTCTTCTTCTCTGAACAAACTGTAAGTCTGAACTTTATTCTTTGTTTCTGGAATGTTTGGAGAACATCTTGATTTCTGATTTCACTTCCAACTTCAATCACTCTGCTGTTTGAAGGCAAATCTACATGCTGATCAGATAATTGAATAACTGGGATTAAACTTCATGATGATCAGCTGATTTTTATTGAAAAGTTGATTAAGGATGTTCGATATTGGCTTTCTTTTTTTTTTTTTTTTTTTTGTCCAATATCAGATATACCGATATTGCCCAACTTTTTGAGGTTGTATCTCTCATATTTTGAGAAGTACAACTACAGTGAGTACGGAAAGTATTCAGATCCCTTCAAACTTTTCTCTCTTTGTTTCATTGCAGCCATTTGCTAAAATCAAAAAAGTTCCTTTTATTTCTCATTAATGTACACTCAGCACCCCATCTTGGCAGAAAAAACAGAAATGTAGAAATTTTTGCACATTTATTAAAAAAGAAAAACTGAAATATCACATGGTCATAAGTATTCAGACCCTTTGCAGTGACTCATATTTAACTCATAGACTGTCCATTTCTTCTGATCCTCCATGAGATGGTTCTACTCCTTCATTAGAGTCCAGCTGTGTTTAATTAAACTGATTGGACGTGATTAGGAAAGACACACACCTGTCTATATAAGAGCTTCCAGCTCACAGTGCATGTCAGAGCAAATGAGACTCATGAGGTGGAAGGAACTGTCCAAGGAGCTCAGAGACAGAATTGTGGCGAGACACAGATCTGGACAAGGTTACAAAAGAGTTTCTGCAGCACTAAAGGTTCCTAAGAGCACGGTGGCCTCCATAGTCCTTACATGGAAGAAGTTTGGGACGACCAGAACTCTTTCCAGACCCGGCCGTCCAGCCAAACTGAGCAATGGTGGGAGAAGAGCCTTGGTGAGAGAGTAAAGAAGAAGCCAAAGATCACTGTGGCTGAGCTCCAGAGATGCAGTAGGGAGATGGAGAAAGTTCCACAAAGTCAGTATCACTGCAGCCTCCACCAGTCGGGGCTTTATGGCAGAGTGGCCCGATGGAAGCCTCTCCTCAGTGCAGACATATGAAAGCCCGCATAGAGTTTGCCAAAAACACATGAAGGACTCCCAGACTGAGAGAAATAAGATTCTCTGGTCTGATGAGACCAAGATTGAACTTTTTGGAGTTAATTCTAAGCGGTATGTGGAGAAAACCAGGCACTGCTCATCACCTGCCCAATACCATCCCAACAGTGAAGCATGGTGGTGGCAGCATCATGCTATGGGGGTGTTTTACAGCTGCAGGGACAGGACGACTGGTTGCAGTTGAATGAAAGATGAATGCGGCCAAGTACAGAGATCCTGGAAGAAAAGCTCTTCCAGAGTTCAGGAGCTCAGACTGGGCCGAAGGTTCACCTTCCAACAAGACAATGACCCTCACACACAGCTGAAATAACAAAGGAGTGGATCAGAACCACTCTGGACCATTCTGGACCGGCCCAGCCAGAACCCTGACTTAAACCCAACTGAGCATCTCTGAGAGACCTGAAAATGGCTGAACACCACCGTTCACCATCCAACCTGACAGAACTGGAGAGGATCTGCAAGAAGAACCAGAAGATCCCAAATCCAGGTGTGAAAAACTTGTTGCATCATTCCCAAGAAGACTCATGGATGTACCAGCTCAGAAGTACTTCTACTCAGTACTGAACAAAGGGTGTGAATACTTATGACCATGTGATATTTCAGTTTTTCTTTTTTTTTTTAAATGTCCAAAAATTTCTACATGTCTGATTTCTTTCTGTCACAATGGGGTGCTGAGTGTACCTTCATGAGAAATAAAATGATTTTTTTTTTTATTTTTGGCAAATGGCTGCAATGAAACAAAGTGTGAAAAGTTTAAAGGGGTCTGAATACTTTCCGGACCCACTGTATATTCTGCTCTGAGAGCAAAGATCCCAAACTGTCCTTGACTCAGCCAGAGGAGTTCAATTTGGACATCTGGCTGCCAGATATCAGATACCAGCAGGTATTAGATACAAGCATATATCAGATACTAGCAGGTATTAGATACTACCATATATCAGATACTAGCAGGTATTAGATACTACCATATATCAGATACTAGCAGGTATTAGATACTACCATATTAGATACTAGCAAATATTAGATACTACCATGTATCAGATACTAGCAGGTATTAGATACTACCATATATCAGATACTAGCAGGTATTAGATACTACCATATATCAGATACTAGCAGGTATTAGATACTACCATATTAGATACTAGCAGGTATTAGATACTACCATATATCAGATACTAGCAGGTATTAGATACTACCATATATCAGATACTAGCAGGTATTAGATACTACCATATATCAGATACTAGCAGGTATTAGATACTACCATATATCAGATACTAGCAGGTATTAGATTCTACCATATATCAGATACCAGCAGGTATTAGATACAAGCATATATCAGATACTAGCAGGTATTAGATACTACCATATATCAGATACTAGCAGGTATTAGATACACCATATATCAGATACTAGCAGGTATTAGATACTACCATATTAGATACTAGCAAATATTAGATACTACCATGTATCAGATACTAGCAGGTATTAGATTCTACCATATATCAGATACTAGCAGGTATTAGATACTACCATATATCAGATACTAGCAGGTATTAGATACTACCATATTAGATACTAGCAGGTATAGATACTACCATATATCAGATACTAGCAGGTATTAGATACTACCATATATCAGATACTAGCAGGTATTAGATACTACCATATATCAGATACTACAGGTATTAGATACTACCTATATCAGATACTGCAGGTATTAGATTCTACCATATACAGATACTAGCAGGTATTAGATACTACCATATATCAAACTAGCAGTATTAGAACTACCATATATCAGAACTACAGGTATTAGAACTACCATATAACAAACTAGCAGGTACTAGAACTACTTTATATCAAACTGGATTAAACTCTATATCAGATACTAGCAGGTATTAGATACTACCATATATCAGATGCTAGCAGGTATTAGATACACCAGATACTAGCAGGTATAGATACTACCATATATCAGATACTGCAGGTATTAGATACTACCATATATCAGATGCTAGCAGGAAATACTACCAAACTAGCAGGATAGAACTACTTTATATCAGAACTAGGTATAGAACCCATATACAGAACTAGCAGTATTAGAACTACCATATTAGATACTAGCAGTATTAGATACTACCAATATCAAACTATATTAAACACCAATATCAAACTACAGTATTAAACACCATATTAAACGGTATTAAACTACCATATATAAAACACAGTATTAAACACCATATATCAAACTACAGTATTAAACACCATATTAATACTAGCAAATATTAGATACTACCATGTATCAGACACTAGCAGTATTAGATTCTACCATATATCAGAACTACAGGTATTAGATACTACCATATATCAGAACTAGCAGGTATTAGATACTACCATATATCAGATACTAGCAGGTATTAGATACTACCATATATCAGATACTAGCAGGTATTAGATACTACCATATATCAGATACTAGCAGGTATTAGATACTACCATATTAGATACTAGCAAATATTAGATACTACCATGTATCAGATACTAGCAGGTATTAGATTCTACCATATATCAGATACTAGCAGGTATTAGATACTACCATATATCAGATACTAGCAGGTATTAGATACTACCATATATCAGAACTGCAGGTATTAGATACTACCATATATCAGATACTAGCAGGTTTTAGATTCTACCATATATCAGATACTAGCAGGTATTAGATTCTACCATATATCAGATACTAGCAGGTATTAGATACTACCATATATCAGATACTAGCAGGTATTAGATACTACCATATATCAGATACTAGCAGGTATTAGATACTACCATATATCAGATACTAGCGGACATATTATCAGCAGCCTCAAAGCAAGTCAGTCTGTAGCAGCAGCAGCTGCACCGTAGTCACATGACTCTGAAAGGAATGCTGGGAAATGAAGTTGTTCCAGGAAAACGGACATTATACATGCTGGACTGCTGCTTATGGAACAAAATTGCACGAGATGTCATTGCTCCTTAATGAAAACTAATAAGAATTTTTTTTCCGATATCACATTTTAATGCCAATATCTTCCGATAACATTACTTGGCCGATAATATTGGACATCCCTAAAGTTGTTTATCCATGATCAGCTGATGTTTATTGATATTGATGTGAATGATGATGTTTGACTGGATCAGCTGATATTTTTCTGTTTTCTTCACAAGCTGCATCATTTTTTTATTTCCTGGAATCAAAGGGTCATCTCTGACATTAAAGTCAGGCTCAGCAGCTTTCTGCTGCTTCCTGTTCCACCTTTCAAAATAAAACGTCATACAGGTAAACTGATGGTAGGCAGTGCTGAAGCTGTGCAGCTTTGATGGTGCAGATAAACCACTTTCCACTGTGATGATGATGATGAGCAGTGACTTCCTCCTTTCTGCTGGAAGCAGTTTAAAGTTCTCCCAACAGCTGAGATCTAACATGACGATGATGATTATGATGATGATAGTGGTGGTGGTCTGCAGCTCCATCCTTCCATCTAGTGTCCTGATAGAAGTCCAGCAGCTGAAGGCAGCTTCCTCTTCCTCACTGCTGTCTGACTGCATTCATCTGGTACTGATATGAAACAGAAAGCCGGAGCCAATCAGAGGAGCAGCAGATGATGGAGAGGAGGATTTCAGTTGATGTTCAGAGGAATGATGTGTTTCCTCTGCAGATGAAGGTAGACAGTGTGTGTGAGCTGATGTGAATTCAGCATCATGGATCTGTGTGAGGACAGAGAGGAGGGAGCCCCTCCCTCTAAAACCACTCAGAGGTGAGATGAGCATCTCTAACCGTCCATGACTCTTCTCCATGTCAGAGATCACAACTCAAACCAAACATCTGGATTCACAGGAGGAACCAGCCTGGACCTGGACCTGAAGTCAGACCTGAACCCAGCTGTGTGTCCTTTAAAAGCAACCAGTCAAAGGATCCCCCTCTTGCTTTTAACTCGGAGGATGGGAGGTGAGCTGGGTGTAAATGTTGTATCAGAGTCAGTGTGAACAGTTTTTATTCCAACATGTTTTTCAGCTCTTTTCCACATTTCTACGCTCAGATGTGAACACTGGTTTAGTGAATGTATGTGCTAATTAGGGGTGGGTTCTGCTGGGTGACGCTTTCCTGGATGAATTTACATAAGTAAGGCAGAGTTAACGAGGCGTGAATGAACCATGGGAAATACAGTAACCAAAAATATTTGGCAGGTGGTAGATATGTCAGGGGAACTGAAAAAAATCAGCGAGTTGGTAGGACTGGTGTTAAAGGGATGGATGGAACAATAAAGCACTCAATTGTCACGGGGGTCTTGACCATGAGTTAGGTTGGTGGTCCTGTGTCAAAAAGTTTGGGAAGCTCTAGCCAACACTGTTTAAGCTAACCAGTGTTAATGTCATCAGCCTACAGTACCGTTATCACATTTATTATTCATGATCAATATCTTTATTAGAATGTTTTTTCCAACTTGTAAAGCCTAATTATAGTCGTCCGTAAAGTGCTCTACGTAGGTTATGGAGAGCCCTCTATGTCGACGGAGAGCCTGTCGGAGAGCCTCTCCGTCATCTCCGGCTGCACAAAATATTTTTCAAGTGTCCGTCACTCCATCAAGGGACGACGGAGATGGCAAGGGCTGTGATTGGTCTACCACTACGTAAACACTAGCAGCGCCATTTTTAAACCAGCTAGCCTACAAAGACGTAGATATGAGTCCAACCGAAGAACGTTTGGCTGGAGAAGTGAGGAAATACCAAAATCTCCTCATCGTCTTTATTTTGCATCAAAAGTATCAGTTATTCAGCTGCAGCAGCAACATCAGCCTTTCTCTCTCGGACGGCATCATATGAGTAGGTCAGTCTTGTGCAGTGACGCCTACTTATCGGGTGGGAAATTACATGGCGTATCTGGCAGCATGACGGAGAACTATGAAGGCTGGAGGGGTCTCCGTCGTTACACAGTTAGATAACGTATTACGTAGTCGGAGTATACTGTAGCCTTAAAATCTAAAGCAACTTATCATCAGCCACCTTTCCTGTCTCTGGACACCTCATGGAATCAGTTTGTTAGATGCTCTAGAAGTTTACCTGCCTGTGGGTGTAACTGAAGCTTGTTACATACTCCGCAAGTGGGACTGTCCTCCTGTTGTCAAGGCCATAGGAACAAATTGGCATCATTTTGTTCTTAAAGATGTGATTCAGTGATAAATAAATACAACTATATCTACATCTACATCTACATCATTCACCATGATGAATGTGTCCTTGGCCAGGAATAGTTGATGTCGTCAGGCGGTATCCAACAATCATTGCGCGTTTTGACCCTGAACCGCAACACCCTCAACATTGGTGGGTCAGCAGTGGTGGCCAAATCACTGCCCATCACCTCCTCCTGGCCTCCAGCTAAGCTCATCTCTCCTGCTCCATAACCAGTAAGAGTCTCTCTCTGCTGCCTCCCCATCCTGCGAGCTGCTGTCTTTCTCTCCCTCCCTGTTACCCCTATTTCTGTGAGCATCCTCCACACTGATTGAGCAGTGAATTCTCTACAGCCAACCTCAGCTGGGAAGAGCCATGCCTGCCATCCTTTCTACCTGCAGTCTTGCGAGGTATCTTGGTATTTAGCATTCTTTCTCTCAAACGCCTGCTCACAGCCTTCTTCCCATGAGACTGTAAGTTCGATCAAGATGATCTTCTTTGCCTCTTCAGCCCACAGTACCACATCTGGCCTCAGTGTTGTCTGGACAACTTGGGGGAATTGCAGTCTTCTCCCCAAGTGTACCTTCATTTTAAAGCAGATTGCTTCTTGTTATTGCTGTGGCTGGTGGCTTTTGTCCCTCCCTTACAAAGCTGATTGATTGTAGTGATCTCCTAAGTGGTTGGCGTTTCTTGCGTCTCTCCTGTTCCAGGGTGTCAGCAAGTGTCTTGAGCACCTTATTGTGGTGCTACCTGTACCTACCTTGGGCAAGTGCTGTTTTACACCCTGACAGGATGTGTGCTAAGGTACCCCTCTCCCCTCAGAGCTTGCACAAAGGATCCTGTCTCATACCTGTGCATCTTTGTGGGGGTCAGTAGTGTGTCATACACTTGTGGCTTGTTCATGACCCCTCAGCCGAGCAGAAGTTTCTTCCAGTGTGCCTCCAGGAAGTATTGTTGTGTGATCAACAGTCGGGCATTTGAGGTGGCCGGAGTTAATGTGGAGATGCTTGAAGCAGAGATGTTGCTTATACATTTTCTCTGCTATGAGGTTGAACAGATAGTTTTAATGAACAGCTGACTGAGGTGGTGAGAAAATACAAATGTATACAACACATGTGGCATTTGAATACACCCCCCCGGTCACTGGGTAAACCCCCCCCCCCACTTCCACACACACCCTCCCTCATGCACTCCTGGTTGAAAAGCTTCTTGTAGAGTATATCTCGACTGGATGAAAACAAACTTTTCTTGTTTTTGGAACCTTAAGAATGAGAACAAAGTTTTTGCTTCTTGTGAAGTTTTTAACAAGCTAAATGATATTTAATTAGGACCCACCTATCACCACGTTGCATTCATGTGCAGAGCAGATGTCTGACAGCAGAGTATCCTACCACTGCTGCACTTGTGTAAGCAGCAATGAAGCTTCAGTTAAGAAATACTGACGTTGCCCATGTGAAACTATTGCATTCTCAGCCTTTTGAAGGCATGATGTTAATGATATAGCTGTGGTGGATAAGGCTGAGTCAATGTAAAGGAAACACCTTTACATTTCACTTTTTATTGTTATTCTGCAGCTGATGGAAGAATAAACTGATAAACTGTATTTCATTGTTTTTTTTTTTTATCGCCCCAGCAATAAATCTCTATGTTTATTCTTCCTGTTTCCTCCACAGAGTGGACCAGCAGAGCTCAGAGCGTCCCAGTGGTCCATCTATCCAGCAGCATCAAACACAGCTGGACTCCATATTTATGGTCTGTACATGTCTAACTACTTTTCTATGTCTTCCATCCAGAGTGGTCCCCATGGTGACCTTAGTAGGCCAGTGGATTGTCAGTGTGTCCAACATGAATCTGATGTTTGCCTCCATGATTTCAGTCTCACTGTGTCCTTCATACGGTTTTCACTTCCAGCTGCTGGAAGACAACATGATCACTTTTGTGAAGAAGGAGCTGAAGAAGATCCAGAAGCTTCTAAGTCCAGATTATCCACAATGCTCAGTGTTGGAGGGTGGTGATGAAGAGCAGAGGAAGAGCAGAGAGGCATTGGTGAAGATGACAGTGGACTTCCTGAGGAGAATGAAGCAGGAGGAGCTGGCTGAGCGTCTGCAGAGAAGTAAGAGGATTTCTCCAAAAATGGAGGCTGCTGGATAAATGACACATTTACTGATGTCTCATCACCTGGAACATCATGTATTCACATCCTCATTCTTCACAAGGTTGAAATCTTTACTGATTCATCTTATTTATTCTTCTCATTCAGAACTTCTGGCTCCAGATTGTGGCCATAAACTGAAATCTTCTCTGAAGAAGAAGTTCCAGTGTGTGTTAGAGGGGATCGCTAAAGCAGGAAAGCCGACCCTTCTGGAGCAGATCTACACAGAGCTCTACATCACAGAGGGGAGGAACTGCAGAGGTCAATGATGAACATGAGGTCATACAGATTGAAACAGCATCCAGGAAACCACACAGACCAGAAACAACCATCAGACAAGAAGACATCTTTAAACTCCCACCTGGAATAGATGAACCAATCAGAACAGTGATGACAAAGGGAGTAGCTGGCATCGGGAAAACTGTCCTAACACAGAAGTTCACTCTGGACTGGGCTGAAGACAAAAGCAACCAGGACATCCAGTTCATGTTTCCAGTGACTTTCAGAGAGCTGAATGTGCTAAAAGAGAAAAAGTTCAGCTTGGTTGAACTTGTTCATCACTTCTTTACTGAAACCAAAAAAGCAGGAATCTGCAGCTTTGAAGACTTCCAGGTGGTCTTCATCTTTGATGGTCTGGATGAGTGTAGACTTCCTCTGGACTTCAACAAAACTCAAGTCCTAACCGACCCTAGGAAGTCCACCTCAGTGGATGTGCTGCTGGCAAACCTCATCAGGGGGAAACTGCTTCCCTCTGCTCGCCTCTGGATAACCACACGGCCTGCAGCAGCCAATCAGGTCCCTCCTGACTGTGTTGGCATGGTGACAGAGGTCAGAGGATTCACTGACCGTCAGAAGGAGGAGTACTTTAGGAGGAGGTTCAGAGATGAGGAGCAGGCCAGCAGGATCATCTCCCACATGAAGACATCACGAAGCCTCCACATCATGTGCCACATCCCAGTCTTCTGCTGGATCACTGCTACAGTTCTGGAGGATGTACTGGAAACCAGAGAGGGAGGAGGGCTGCCCAAGACCCTGACTGAGATGTACATCCACTTCCTGGTGGTCCAATCCAAAGTCAAGAAGGTCAAGTATGATGGAGGAGCTGAGACAGATCCAGACTGGAGTCCAGAGAGCAGGAAGATGATTGAGTCTCTGGGAAAACTGGCTTTTGATCAGCTGCAGAAAGGAAACCTGATCTTCTATGAATCAGACCTGACAGAGTGCGGCATCGATATCACAGCAGCTTCAGTTTACTCAGGAGTGTTCACACAGATCTTTAAAGAGGAGAGAGGACTGTACCAGGAGAGGGTGTTCAGCTTCGTCCATCTGAGTGTTCAGGAGTTTCTGGCTGCTTTTCATGTCCATCTGACCTTCATCAGGTCTGGAGTCAACCTGCTGGCAGAAGAACAAGATAAACCTTCTAAGGTGTCCACAATCTTAAAGAAACCAAAGCTCAAACAACTCCACCAGAGAGCTGTGGATGAGGCCTTACAGAGTCCAAATGGACACCTGGACTTGTTCCTCCGCTTCCTCCTGGGTCTTTCACTGGAGACCAATCAGAGTCTCCTACGAGGCCTGCTGACACAGACAGGAAGTAGCTCAAAGACCAATCAGGAAATGGTTCAGTACATCAAGGAGAAGATCAGTAAGATTGTGTCTGCAGAGAGAAGCATGAATCTGTTCCACTGTCTGAATGAACTGAATGATGCTTCTCTAGTGGAGGAGATCCAACAGTCCCTGAGATCAGGACGTCTCTCCACAGATAAACTGTCTCCTGCTCAGTGGTCAGCTCTGATCTTCATCTTACTGTCATCATCAGAAGATCTGCAGGTGTTTGACCTGCAGAAATATTCTCCTTCAGAGGAGGTTCTTCTGAGGCTGCTGCCAGTGGTCAAAGCCTCCAACAAAGCTCTGTAAGAACAGATATTGCAGGATGTGAAGAAATATGCTGCTGCTGCTGCTTTTACAGGACAGGCAACTACTTGTCTTATTTTTTCCTCCTCAGACTGAGCAGCTGTTCCCTCTCAGATGAAGGATGTTCAGCTCTCTCCTCAGTTCTCAGTTCCCAGTCCTCCAAGCTGACAGAACTGGACCTGAGTATCTCTGACTCAGGAGTGAAGCTGCTGTCTGATGGCCTGAAGAGTCCACACTGTAAACTGGAAACTCTCAGGTCAGATTTCTCTGCTGCTCTCACATGTTTTTCTACTGTTTCAGTCTCTGTGATGCAATAATCTCAAACATTTTCAAAAAAATGTTAAAATCCACTAAATGAAATATCCTCAGATCTCTGTTAATTCCTTTTGATCTGATCTGTCCTGCAGAGCTCACACACATGAACTCTGGTTAACACATTTATTTATAGTCTGTCGAGCTCAGAAAACCCATAAAAAGTAGCAGACGGACTCTATGGTCAGACAGCAGAGAAGAGGACATGCTGGTGCACTGGTATGAGGATACAAAAGTGAGGAAGGTCAGGTGCGAGAAGCAGGTAAGTTATGGTATCTGCCAGTTCTAAAATTTTTAAAGAGAACAGGTGGCTGAGTGAACGGCAGACTCTGAATGCTCATGTAGCCTGTGGTACACTATGGGCCTGGTTTATCAAGATCCAAGTTTGCGTGCAGTCATTTGTCCACACAATCTGGAATTTTGCGCGAGGGGCTGAGCCACGGTTTGGGAGTGATTTATCAAGAATGAAGGTGCAAATAACAGCAGGTGCAAACGTGTTGGAAACGCCCCTATATAAATTAGGTTTTGCGCGTTTCGAGGTTTGCAGCGTGGCGAATTGCGAGAGACGACAGCGCAAAAGGAAATATGGCGCCAGTCGCCAGCTGAGGATGGAGATAATTGGAGGATGGAATAAATAAAAATAATTTAAAGTAAGTATGATAAATATAGAAAATGATACAACATGTTTCTGTACAAAGCCTCAGAAGTGGCCAGTTTATGAGGACATGGATCAGGAGTTGCTGAACACATGAAAGTGTCTGCAGCTCTGACATGTTCTCTATTACGCAGGAGTTGCGCACTTTGGTACAATGCCAACGGCTTCAGAGGCTCACACTGCCAGGTGATCCTGTGGTCCTGTCCAGGTGCCAAAATCCAATTTAAAACGTGATGTTGGCAAAGAGGGGAAATAAAAAGACACAATTAATGCAGCTTTAGTTCTCATTAAGCTGCACCGTGGCTGAAAACTTTTTTATCCAGAATATCTTACACCCGTGTTAAATAGTGGTTTGCTGTACTGATTTTTATTGAATAAACAATGAGAACTAAATATGTTGACCTCACTGCTCATGAGAAATGATTTTAAAACAGATTTGTGCATGCCCAGGTTTGTCCCTCTCAGAAGTTGCAGCCTTTTGTGCATAAAGCTGCAATTTGCACTTTTATGCACGTACTAAAATAGATGCAAAAAAACAGCAATGCAGTGTGTCTCACGGTTGATAAATCACCTTGCGAGTGCTAAATTAATATATTTACATTTTCTCCTCCCATTGCACGCAAAAGGCCTGTAAACGCCCCATATTCATGGGGCATTCATTGCAGAAAAAGTACTAAATAGATAAGAGAGCGCTATTTTGCACGTTTTAGAGACCGAACCCTTTTAGCACGCTGTTAATAGATCAGTTTGTACGTTTTTTTGGGTGCTTCAGAAGATTAGGGTCAGCTCGAGGAATGGAGAGGAAGAACCAACCACACACTGAACTTGGTGGAAATTGGTTCAAAAGGAGTGCGATGCAGTCAGACAACAGTTCAACAGACCCAACAGTTAAGTGTTCAGAGGGATCAGGGAGTGCTGGACGGTGAATAAGTGTGAATTGAATGAGGATGTTGGGCTGTGAATGGTTTGTCACAAGAGGGGAAATAATAAGGGAAAAAAATGGTTGCACAACCGGAGCCTCCTACGAGCCCAACAAGAGCAGGGAAGATTCAGTTCAGTTCAGTTCCAGGCACGATCCTTGGGTAGGTTGCCCAGTGTTAATTGGGTCTAGCTCGCCATCAAAACCTGGCCTGTATAAAGAACAGGACTTGTTAAGTTCCTGGTGCACACACAACAAATACATTCAACTACTAATTAACACAGGTAGCAATGTAAATAATCAAAAGTTCCCATATTGTACAATATATACCCGTAGCAAACATATTCCATTTGAATAAACAGAATGCTACATTCATCATACATCCACACATAAAGTGCATAACAGCCATTGTGATTAAGTGGACTGTGCTAAAGTGCATTGGATGTATAACATTAACAATCAGCATCTTTAAATCTTAAAGTGACTCAAAATGCATAAACATTCATGAAAACAACAGCAATCACATTAAATGCTTGGGGTAATGATATTCAGAGAACAGGCATGTGCCAATGCAAACCGCGCTATGCAAACAAATGCAGCAGCTGACCACTGAAATCCATTGGGAGCTAAGCTAACATTAGCGCAACTCACCAATTCTGTCATCAACATCAGACACACGGCTCTGTATGGTGCACGGTGGCTCCGTCAGTTGGCTCCTACAGTCCGACATGCATTGATGTAAGTTTAAGGTTTTATGTGGAGAAATAAGCGGCAGAATCGTAACATACCTTGCAGCAGCGTTTCCCTAAGCATGCCCTCCCGCAGTAGTTCTGGCATCGAACTACTACCAGGTTTTATAACACCTCCCTGGCCACGCTAGGCCAGGTGACAGGGTGACGTAATCACGCAACAACACAACTGCGCAGACAGCTACGAACGAACCAGAAGTAAACTGTGGATTGTCAAAATAAGTGAGGTTCGTCACCCAGGTTACGCTCAGGATCAGTTTGTCCAGATGATGGAATTTGATTTTGGGACTGAATGCATATAGGAAGCTCCATATTGACATGTTTCAAGAAGAGGAAAGGCAAGTTGATCAGTAGCAATATGTCTTTTAGTTCCCACTGGTTAGATCTCTCTGTATACATGTACAGCAAGACCGTTGAGGATAGCTTCTTGAGAAACATTTGTGCTGTCTGCCATGGGTCTAATTAAAAAGGTGGCTGATAATGTTGGGACTGGAGCAAGATTATTATAGTTTTGAAATTTTCATCAGTTTTTATTTTTATTTAGTTTTACAGTTTCCTCTTTCATTTCAGTTTAGTTTTAGTTAGTTCAACAAATGATTTAGTTTTAGTTTAGTTTTTATTTAGTTTTAGTCTTCATCTTAGTTTTTTAGGTATTAAGAGAAAGTCTTGAAATGTAGATGTTGAAAAGGATGGAAGAATGTGTGACACAAAATATGGATTATCAAATCCTTTTATTTTAATTCCTGAACCACAATTATTCAAATTATTTGAATGTATATCCAACTTTTGTTTCAACATTTAACAGATCCTTATCCAAACAGGCAACTCTAAAATCAGCCCACATCCAGCTCTCACCACATATCTTCAGTGTAACCGTAAACTTTTCATGAGCGTCTGTGAAAACTTTGCAAATGAGCTTTCAAATTTGTTGGATTTTTCTGTTTTAGTTGCATTTCACAAATGTTCCCATCAGTCTTCATCACAATACTCTGATGGTTTATACTAAATGCTATTAATAAATACTCGAATAGTATTTATAAATACTCAAAAATGCTGTGGCATTTTCGACCTGCTGCAACTTTAGCCATTTTTCTCTGGTATGCACCTTCTTCTAGTTCAGCTGCTGCCGGTCATAGCCGCTATACTGCCCCCCTCTGGAGGAAAAGTGGAAGAGCTGCTGCAGGACAGACATCTCAAATCTAATCAAAGCAGAAAATGAAACAAAAACCAAAACTAAGCTGAATTTATCTACAAATTAGTTTAGTTTTAGTTTTGCATCATTCTTTGTAGTTTCTACTTCATTTGATTTTTTTTTCTTAATTTTCGTTTTTATTTCTATTTTAGTTAAAGGGACTTGAGGCAAGATTAAGAAACGAAACTCGCGACTAGCGCTTCTGGTAACTGCAGCCACGAACCAAGCCATCACGGGAGCACAAACTGAAGCTATAATGTCTACTCACCTTTTTCTTCGTAGTTCCACGTTTTAGTGTCTTTCAGTTGATCTGGATCTTTTTCTGACGGCAGAATAATCCATAACTATCGCTTACAGTGTTTGAATTTACCGTGAACGTCTTCTTCCTGTATCAAAACTGCGGATGTAGCGTCATTTGACATCACGTCTGCAGGACAGCGCGGGAAATTTGGCCACCGAATTGCAGCTTTATGCAGCACACAGCCTGTTCAAGGCAATGGAGAAACGTGGGTGGAAACGTTATTTTTGGTATTTAGAGCTTCGTCACCCATTAGTATTTAAAAAAACGGTTTTCACAGTTGTTTTTTTTTTTAAAGGATTTTTTGGGCTCTAGTGGCCTTTATATGACAGTGTATAGAGACAGGAAAGGGGCAGAGTGGGGAGTGACATGCAGCAAAGGGACCTGGACCGGGAATTGAACTGAGGCCAACTGGGCTGCAGTACTGTAGCCTCTGTTCATGGGGCGGCTGCTCAACCTACTGAGCTAAACGCTGCCCTGCAGTTGTTTTCTTTTTAATTCCTGCCCTAGTTCCTGCCCTTCCCTTTAAAGCAACCCTTACCGATGTTGCATTCTTACACTATTTTTCTAACAGGGTAAAATGCTATGAATGAGGTAATGGAACTCTAAAATACAAGACAGACCCACCATTAATCAAAATAAAATATTATTCCAATCTCTAAATATTCAATGAAAACTCCAACCAATCCTTGAAGTGGGGTGCACCTCTAGGATTGTCCAACGGACCTGCCTGTCAGACCTTTGCTTCTGCATTGGGAGGTGGAGGGAATGAAGGGGTGTGTCTTAGGAGTGAGGCGGGACTGTTTATATTCAAATAATCTTGCTGTGCTTTCTGAAATGCAAGATCGGTAAAGGCTGCTTTAACTAAATTATTTTTTCACTGCTAGTTTTAGTTTTAGTCTTAGTTTTATAACCCTGGACTTGAATCATAATACTGGTTCTGGAGCCACAAGCCTGAATTTCCCCCGAAGAAAGAACAGATGGGGAAGGGAAGGAAGGACAAATGAGACAAACGGGAAACTGTGGGAAGAAAGGAGGGATTAATGGAAGAGGGCAGCAAGGAGGCACAAACTGAAGGGGGTGTGATGAAGTAACAAACAGGAGGGGAAAAACAAGAAGGAGGAATGAATGGAGGAGGGCAGAAGGACTGACAGAAGAGGGGGGATGAATGAGAAGAAGGAGAAGGAGGGACAAATGGGGAGAGAAGGAAGGTGGGACCCCAGATAGTCGGGCCTAACCGGGGCCACGCAAGTCAACTGGCCCAGTTACAGCCGCGGCAGTTGTTGAGTGGTCCAGATGTCAGTCATCTGCCCGGTTATAGGAAACAGGATGCAACTTGTGGGCCTCATGGTCAATGCCATGGCATGAGATGTGGGAGGGATGAATGGATGGGGGAGGCAAGGATGAACAGGAGGGGAGAGGGATGAGGAAGAGGCCGGATTAGAGGGAACCCAGCGATGTGTGGGCTGCGAAAACAGGGCAACAATTTCAGAATGGACTGGTAATCTCCAAGCTCACCTATGGTCTGGAAAGATGGAGCTGAATACGAGGCCTCCTGCAGAAGAGGCTATTATTATTAACATTATTATTATTATCATTACAGAGCAAAGACAATGTGGCTATGTGGAGTGGTCGACCAGTAAAGTGGTCCGCTTCAACGTCTCATCTTGCTACAGTGGTGCATCTTATGCAAACAAACAGGAGAAATCTAATTTTCAAAATAAAGTTATAAAATAGAACAAAAACAGGAAGAGTAAAACATTTACCAAGACAATGATAAGTAGTGCAGATAATATCTCAGAGCAGCTCAATCTGTCCTTGAATTTCCTGGTGTCACCAGGCTGAACATAGAAACATACTGTGTTCAGCCTGTATAAGTTACCAAGTTAAAGCTGTGTTAGATAATGGACAACTAATGTTCATGGATAGATGTTATTCATTGTTTGTTTTGTTGAGGTGGTATTTATATTATATTCTCCATATGTGTCCTGTAGGCTTTATGCTCCTGAAAACTGTATTTATTTATTTATTTATTTCCTGTATTATGCTGTAAATGCAATCCCACAAAGTTACAGTACAGGCCTCAGAAAATAGTCTGAAATTCTGTTTTGGAACAGTTTTAAATTGTCTTTGTTTAACCCTTTCCAAACCACATGGAAATGGAAAGTAATGAATTGGAAAAATAGTGAAAGCTGTCAAGGAATATCCAGACATTGGATTAAAATGCACCACATGGACACAATAACACGGTTATAAAGCTGATTTTCCTCCACAGATGCTCTCTCCGTCTACATCTAACATGAGGATTGATTCATTTGATGACATATGTTGTTATTTGTATGTTTCTCTGTCTTTTCAGGCTGGGGACGTGTGGTCTCTCAGAGAGAAGCTGTGAAGCTCTGTCCTCAGTCCTCAGCTCCCAGTCCTCCCATCTGACACAACTGGACCTGAGTAACAACGACCTGCAGGATTCAGGAGTGAAGCAGCTGTCTGGTGGACTGAAGAGTCCAAACTGCAAACTGGAAACTCTCAGGTCCGGATTCATTAAACTGAGTTTAAAAGAAACTGAGCTGAATCTGAAATCTGTCCTGCATCCTATATGTCATATTATGATATTTCTTTATTGTCACTGTAGAAAAGCAATGAGATTGGTGTGGCACTCACCCACAGTGTAAAATTTTTTTTAAAAAATTGTATAAAATTGTTTGTCAAAATGTATCTATGTACTTAGTTTGCGAACATTTATTCAGAATTGAACTCATTCACTGCCATTGACGTCTATAGCCGTATACAGCGCAGAAAAAGTATTGAACACGTCAACATTTTCTCCGAAAATATATTTCTAGTAGAGCTACTGACATGAACACAATCTGGTGACACCTGGTGAAAATTTCACCACCTCCACTGAGGTACATTGGTGTGTGGAGATTGGCAGCTTCCATGTGGTGCTGCCTCTTCAGTGTGATATTTAGTAATTCTCAAATTAAGAAAAATAATCTTGTTTTAAGATCTTTTCTTTTGAAATGAGAAAGAAACAACACTGAAAAGAAACATTACCAGACTCATTTTAGGGGCTTTACTTACTGTGAAGAATTTTAATATTTTTTTCTTATTACAAGAAATCTTACCAAGTGTAATTATTTTGCTCCACTGGCTGATTATTTCACTTGATTATAGTCTGAATCTTCTCAATTTCAGTGTTTTTAACTCCTATTAAGTCCACTAATTTTTGCATTGCAAAGCGCTGTTGACTCAAGTCCATCACCTGGATGGCAAAGATCCAGAGAAATTTATCTTTCATTCTCTGTAATCTGGAGCAGTGAACCGACATCTGCAGTGTAACCATGGCAACTACTTTATGATTTCAGTCCAACTTTATTCTTAAATAATTAGTTACAGAAACTTAAACTGAATTTTTTGTTGGAAATCAGCTCAGAGGCTGGAAACAGCGGTGTATGATTAGCTTGACTAAAGCAGCATAAAAGCAGAAAGCAGCTTTCTATAGTTTCACCATGACTGAGATCCATACAAGAGAAGCAGGCGAACGTCTGTGTCTTTGTTTTAGTCCTGAATCTACAGCCAGTTTTCTGCATGTGACAGTTGAATTTCCAGATGCTTCAGTTCCTGTAGTGTCTCTGCTGGAACCTGAACATGGGACATTTGTCCCAAACTGAGTCTGGAAGTCCTAAACTTGGAGCAAATGAAGACACAAAGCCAGTAAAAAAAGACAGCTGCAGTTTCTCTGAGCATTTAGTTTGCCAGCAGTTCTCAGAGTTTCTTCATGTGTGTGTTTCCTGCAGCCTGTCAGGATGTCTGATCACAGAGGAAGGCTGTGCTTCTCTGGCCTCAGCTCTGACCTCCAACCCCTCCCACCTGCGAGAGCTGGACCTGAGCTACAACCATCCAGGAGACTCCGGAGTGAAGCTGCTGATGGCTGCACTGAAGGATCCACACAAACTCAGGTATGGAGAGCTGCTGCAGCCACAGCATGTCTGATAGAGGAGGAAGAGCTGCAGACGATATTGGAATTTTGGCCGATAACTCATGTGGCCAATAACTGATATTGATACCGATATTTTAAAGCTGAAAATAAAATTAGGCAGTCATTTCAAATAGCAGTTTTGTCATCTGTTTCCAACTCTTTGATAAATAGGGGTGGGAAAAAATATCGATACACTGAAAAATCGCAATATTTTCATGTTCTGATATCAAATCAATATTTAAAACCGCGGTATTGATCTATTTTACTTGCAAAATCTCTCGATATTTTATAAATTCTCCCAATATTTTATAACAGAATCATTAAATATAATTTCCCAAGAGTCTTTGTGGTACAGATACAGCTGTGTGAAAAAGTGTTTCCTCCTTCCTGATTTCTTACTTCTTACTTTTTTGCATGTTAGTCACACTTAAACGCTTTCCTCCCATTCCCCCCCCGTCCCCCCCCCCCCCCATTCAAAGTTCTTGCTTTCCGCCCCCTGTTTCAGATCATCAAACAAATTTTAATGTGAGACAAAGATAACACAAATAAACAGAAAATGCAGTTTTTAAATGAAGGTTTTTATTAGTAAGGGGGGGGGGGGGATCCAAACCTCCATGTCCCTGTGTGAAAAAGTGATCTTCCCCTAAACCTAATAACTGCTTGTTCCACCTTAGCAGCAACAACTGCATCAAGCGTTTGTGATAACTGGCAGTGAGTCTTCTACAGCGCTGTGGAGGAATTTTGTTCCACTCATCTTTGCAGAATTGTTGTAATTCAGCCACATTGGAGGCTTTTCCAGCATGAACCGCCTTTTTAAGCTCATGCCACAGCATCTCAATGGGATTCAGGTGGGGGCTTTGACTAGGCCACTCCAAAGTCTTCATGTTGTTGTTCTTAAGCCATTCAGAGGTGGACTTGCTGGTGTGTTCTGGATCATTGTTCTGCTGCAGAACCCAAGTGCGCTTCAGCTTGAGGTCACCAACAGATGGCCGGACGTTCTCCTTCAGGATTTTTTGGTAGAAGCAGAATTCATGGTTCCATTTACCACAGCAAGTCTTCCAGGTCCTGAAGCAGCAAAACAGCCCCAGACCATCACACTACCACCACCATATTTTACTGTTGCTATGATGTTCCTTTTCTGAAATGCCGTGTTACTTTTACGCCAGATGTAATGGGACCTCCACCTTCCAGAAAGTTCCACTTTTGTCTCGTCAGTCCACAGAGTATTTTCCCAAAAGTCTTGGGGATCATCAAGATGCTTTCTGGCTAAACTGAGACGAGCCTTTATGTTCTTTTTGCTCAGCAGTGGTTTTGGTCTTGGAACTCTGCCATGCAGCCATTTTTGCCCCCCAGTCTCTTTCTGATGGGGGAGTCATGAACACTGACCTTCATTGAGGCAAGTGAGGCCTGCAGTTCTTGGATGTTGTTCTGGGGTCTTTTGTGACCTCTTGGATGAGTCGTCGCTGTGCTCTTGGGGTCATTTTGGTCGGCCGGCCCCTCCTGGGAAGGTTCACCACTGTTCCATGTTTTCACCATTTGTGGATAATGGTTCTCACTGTGGTTCTCTGGAGTCCCAAAGCTTTAGAAATGGCTTTGGAACCTTTTCCAGACTGATAGATCTCAATGACTTTGTTTCTCATTTGTTCCTGAATTTCTTTGGATGGCAGCATGATGTCTAGTTTTGGAGGATCTTTTGGTCTACTTCACTTTGTCAGGCAGGTCCTATTTAAGTGATTTCTGATGGAGAACAGGTGTGGCAGTAATCAGGCCTGGATGTGGATAGAAACTGAACTCAGCTTTCCAAAGAGGATAAACCACAGTTCATTTATGTTTTAACAGGGGGGGGGCTATCACTTTTTCACACAGGGCCATGGAGGTTTAGATCAACCCCCCTTACTAATAAAAATCTTCATTCAAAAACTGAATTTTCTGTTTACTTGTGCTATCTTTGTCGCACATTGAAATTTGTTTGATGATCTGAAACATTTAAGTGTGACAAACATGTAAACAACTTAGAAATCAGGAAGGAGGCAAAAACTTTTTCACACAGCTATACATTAAGTTTTGAAAATAGCCCCGCCCCCTCTAACAGAAACACACAAACAACCGTGTTTTTTAGGGTTTAACCCCATGCATGGGTTAAAAAAAATCCTCTAGATAATAACCCAGAATGGGTTACACATTTTATAAGCCAGCAGTTGGGTTGATGAAATAACCCTGCATTTTTAGGGTGTTCATGACCAATGTTTTTAGCATGTCAAAATTCTTTTATGTAAAGCACTTTGTGTTATTTCTCTTATGAACACTGCTTTATGAATAAAATTGGATTTGATAAATCTGAAGCTTTCTCAGTGTTGAATAAAGTGTGTATGAGAACCATGTACTGTCCATGTTAACATGCCAAAAGATGCTATAGCTCTGACCCCCCCCACACCCTCCTCTGCCCTTCAGGGTGGAGCCAGCTGGAGAACCATGGGTGAGACGAGGTCTGAGGAAGTGTAAGTGTTCATTCAACCATCTTCACACTGTCACATCACTCATTCATCAGTCAGAATCAGAGCATCACTGGATCAATAACTGCAGCTGGATTGTGTTTGTCCTCCATCAGATTCCCGTCCTCTCGTCATCGACATGAACACGGTGGACAGAAAACTCAAACTGTTGGACAGCAACAGGAAGGTGACATGTGGGGGGTATCAGTCATACCCCGATCATGCAGACCGCTTTGATGACTGGCCTCAGCTGCTGTGTGGAAATGTCCTGACTGGTCGCTGTTACTGGGAGGTGGAGTGGAGAGGAGTGGTTTTTATCTCAGTGAGTTCCAGAGAAATCAGGAGCGACGTCAGAGACTGTGTGTTTGGATGGAACGATCAGTCCTGGAGTCTGAGATGCTCCGATGATGAAGGTTTCTCCGTCTGGCATAAGAACAGGAAAACACGCATCTCCTCCTCCTCCTCTGTCGCTAACAGAGTAGCCGTGTACGTGGACTGTCCTGCTGGGACTCTGTCCTTCTACAGAGTCTCCTCTGACTCGCTCATCCACCTCCACACCTTCATCACCACGTTCACTCATCCTCTCTATGCCGGGTTTGGGTTCAGGTTTTCTGGTTCTTCAGTGTCTTTGTGTCAAGTCTAAATATTTTGATGGTGTCAGAGAAACTCTGACTGGTGAACAGATTAGGGATGCACGGTATTGGAATTTTGGCCAACATCAGACGTACCGATATTTTAAAACTCATGTGGCCGATTACCGATATCGATACCGATATTAAATCTGAAAAAAATAAGCGGTCATTTCAAAAAGCAGTTTTGTTATCCGTTTTTGACACTTTGAAAAATGGGGGTGGGGAAAAATATCAATACACTGAAATGTCGCGATATTTTCACAGGCCAATATTAAATAGATATTTAAAAACTATTTTTCTTACAAAATCTCGCAAGATTTCATAACTGAATGATGAAATGATGCAAGATTTTGTTAAAATAGATCGATAATGCGTTTTTTAAATGTCAATATATCGGCATATGAAAATATTGCACATTTTTTGTGAATTCTTGTGAGATTTCATAACAGAATGATGAAATATTGTGAAATTTTGAGAGTGAAATAGATCGATACCACGTTTTTAAATGTCAATATGACATCAGCATATAAAAATATCACAAAATTTTCATGAATTCTTGTGAGATTTCATAACGGAATGATGAAATATCGCAAGATTTCATTAGTAAAATAGACCGATACCATGTTTTAAAATGTCAGTATGATATCAGCATATGAAAATAGCACAATATTTTGATATTTTTCCCACCCCTAGTCTTTAGAAGTTTTAAAGTCTGAAAAAAGAAGTCTTTGAAAGAGAACTTTAACCTTTGAAACAGCAGGCTGATCGGTTAAATATCGGTTAAATATCGGTGGAGTGGCTGATGTCTGATACTCAGTTTTAAGGCCGATATAGGCTGATACCGATAGGGGTCGAATACATCGTGCATCCCTAGAACAGATGGTTCCGTCTCTACAAGACATGTCCAATATTATTGGCCGAACAATATTGTTGGCTGATTTTGGCATTTAATGTACTTTTACTGTGTTTAAATGCAAATGTTTCTCTTTCCTCTAAAATGTGTTTTGATGTGTGAAGATGTAGTTTGTGAATGTTATCTATGCTTGGAGGATAAATGGGGTATTTTCTGGGAGACGGCTGCTTGTTTCAGCAGGATCATGTCAGCCCACATTCTGCAGCAGGGACAGACGGGGGCCCTTTAAACCTCACTGTTGTGCACCAATATGTATGCATGTTCAGGTGACATGGGAAATAAGGCTCCCCCAAACCCCCCGTTGTCATTTGTCCCCAAATACACTTTTCCTTCCTGTGTGCAAAATTCAGCTTGTTATAAAATCATCGGAATAAAAACATTGTTGATTTTCTTGTTGTGCTTTAAATTGTGTTTCAGGGATTCTAGAAAACTCTTCTAGAGTGATGTCATAAAGATTGCATGATGTCATCAGAGGCAGATGTTTGATGGGCCAGCTGTGACGCTGTGACGACTTTCATCATAAACAAAATTGTTTCTATTAGAGAGAAAGTCCATGACGACGTCCCCCCCCCCCCCCCCCCCCCCCCCCAGCAGGTTCAGAGACATCTGTAGATGCTGATCGATGTCTGGATCATTTCTGTCCTGTACAGATTTCTGAGTTAACCAAATTTATTGTTACATCCAAACCTTTGACCTGCATTCTGGATCCCATCCCAACCAAGCTGCTAGAGGAAGTTTTTCCTTTAAATAGCACATATATATTAGTCCATGGGCCAAAGTCTAGAATTTCATTTATCGGTACCATTCGGTGGCAAAATCTAGTAACAACTTCAGAAAAAGTGCACGTCCATAGAAGATGTTTTGGTATGATAATCCATCCTAAGTGGCAGCTTCATCATGGTCATCATCACATGAAGTTCATCAACTCGTACAAGAAATTCCACTCCAGGCGCTGGTGCACGTTGTGCTTAAGGCTCGTTTTCAGACCTGTCCTCATCTTTTACGTGGACATGTTTGGTACCAGTTTAAATTCAGAGCTTTCATTTAAAACCAGCTCTGCACCTCTTTGATAAACATAGAGGTCACAGGGACTCCTGAAACTGTCAGGAACAACCCCGACACAGATAACAAACACTGAAATACTCACAGGACTGCAACAGTTCAGGAAATGTATAATCTTCCCAAATTACCCCAATATTAGGGATGACTGTGGGACTGAAAGTAGAACATGGCCCAGGCGAGAACCTTCACCTGCATCACCGAGGTGGCACATTCTCTCTCTCTTTTTATTTCTTTGTCGAATTCATTCATTTAAGACACACAACCGTTTTTCACAGGAAGTTCCAAGCGAAAAGGTTTAGTCTGACATTCAACTAAATCGTCCCGTGTACATTATCGTTTAACAACATCCAAGGAACAAAAAAAATTCTATATTAAAACAAAAAAGACAAAGGAAAACTTCCAGCGAAAGGAAACAACAACAAAAAACAAAACAAAAAACAACAAAAAAAACAATCCACCCAAGAAACAAATGAGATTACCATAATATTTTAAAAATATTATTATTATTATCATCGTTATCATTACAATCATCATTATCATTACCATCATCATCATCATCATCATCATGAATCCCCTGATTCAAGCGTTTTGTAATTTTCCACGACATTTAATTTATAGATTTTTTTAAAATATATTTATTGTTCTGGAGGCCTTAAGTTGATTGTCTAAACTAGATGAACTCGTCTAACAGAGACACCTAACCGCGCTAACCGTGCTTACCGTGCTAACCGTGCTAACCGTGGGTTTGTTAAACATATTTAATCCTCTGAGATTATACCTGGACTGTCTTCGTATGAACATCTCTTGAATAAGATGTGGGCGCCAGTGTTCGTGTGCTCTGTACATCACCACTGCTGTGTGAAGGCCGACAAGGTTGTTTCATTTTAAAGTATTATATTTAATGAAAAACAGTTTATTTTTATAAAATCCTTTATTTTTAGATATTTCAACTTGATAAAGCTTCCCAAGGGGAAACTTAGGGACAGATCACCTTTTACTAACACTGATATGGTTTCCGATTTGTATTTATAATTCTTTTTCACTCCTAATCACCGTCATCATCATCATCGTCATCATCGTCATCGTCATCATCATGGTCCTCTACGGTGACAGAAACATCTGCATCCTCCTCCCCTCTTCCTGCTGATTGGTGCGAGCCTGGTACCACCATGTATGACATACACAAGTCAGTCTGCAGACACAGAATCTGAAGACATTCTCAAGCGCGGTGAAAAGAGACAGAGGAGACCAAAGATACGACGCGGAGCTGGTCTGGAAAGCAGATGGAAATCTCTCTGATCATTGTTTCACAAAGTAGACGTCTTCACATTAGAGATGTCCCGGCTCGTCCTTGGTCCACTGCCTCGGTCACTTTCAAATCCAGGTGGTTCACTGAGACAGACCAACGAGGTTTCTGATGTTTCTGTCTCCAAACGTTCACTTCAAAACTTCTGATATGCGTAGGAATGTGCCTTTATTTCAAAACTCATGCAGCTGATAACCGATATCGATACCGATATGAAAGCTGAAAAAAATCAGCAGTCATTGCAAAAAGCAGTTTTGTTATCCGTTTCTGACACTTTGAAAAATAGGGATGGGAAAAAATATCGTTGCACTGAAATATTGGGATATTTTCATATGCCGATATCAAATTGATATTCTAAAATAAAAATCTCAGGATATTTCGTGAATTCTCGCGAGATTTTGTTTTGTAAAATAGATCGATACCAGGTTTTTGAATGTCAATAGGATATCAGTATATGAAAATATCGCAAAAGTTTTTGTGAATTCTTGCGAGATTTTAGTAAGAGAATGATGAAATATCGCGAGATTTCATCAATACAATAGATTGATACTGTTTAAATGTCAATATAACATCAGTATATGAAGATATTGCGATATTTTAGTGTATCAGTATTTTCCCTCGTCTAGTCTTTAGAAGCTTTCAAGTCTGTAAAAAAGAAGTCTTTGAATAAGAAGAAGAGGAGGAAGTTTTTATTTGTATTTTTTAGACTCTAGAAACAGCGGGCTGATTGGTTAAATATCGGTTAAATATCGATGGGGTGGCCGATGTCCGATACTCAATTTTTAGGCCGATATAGGCTGATACCGATACGGGGCGATAATATCGTGCATCCCTACTTCTCTCCAGTCTGGTGAGCTTGCAGCAGATCACTGGCGATATCTGGTGACAGTGATCCACCACTTCCTGAACTTAAAGTAGCTCCTTCGCTTCCTGTCTGCCATTATTGGACGAGCTGATTGATCCAGGTGTGTCTGGCTAGTTACTGAGATCAGGCACACCTGGATTAATCAGTTCATCCAGTAATGAAAGACAGGAAGCAAAAGAGCTACCTTTGTTCAGGAAGTGGTGGAGCTGTGCATTCGGGGTCACCAAGAATCCCAACGAAAACAAACCAAGGCCAAACTGTTCCAGGCCAAATAGCTGCCCGTGTGAACGATCTGTGGGCCATTTTGAAGCTGCCTGTTTGCAGCTCCAGCTGCGATGGATGAGGCGTTAGTCAGGAGGGGAGGGAGAACACGACGAGGTGTGATGCTAGGCCAGTCACGACGGAGGTTCGGAGGTTTGGAAGAGGAATATTTGCATGTATGAAAGAAAAGAGGTCAATAAACAGGCAGCCGTAACGTTTATTCTGTACAATGTGATGTGAAGGTCAGATAAACGCTGTCATTACAGCGTAGACATGTCCGATACTAACGCGGCCATTATCAGCCGATATCAGTATTAAAATATAATATCAGAAATTATTGGTATTGGCTTGATGAATGATATTGGAATTTTGGTCGATATCCGATATGCCAATATTTTAAAACTCATGAGGCCGATAACCAATATCGATACCGATATTCATTCCAAATAGCAGTTTTGTTATCCGTTTCCAACACTTTGAAAAATAGCGGTGGGAAAACATAGCAATACAGTGAAATACTGCGATATTTCCATATGCCAATATCAAATCAATATTTAAAAGTGCGGAATTAATCTATTTTACTTATAAAATCTCGTGAGATTTCATCGTTCTGTTACAAAATCTTACAATATTTCATGAATTCCCACGAGATTTCGTAACACAATGATGAAATATTGCGAGATTTCATTAAATAAAATAGACCAATACTGCAATTTTGAGTTTTTTTTTAACACTTTTCAATGAAAAATGCAAAAAAACAAAACAAAAACATGCTTCCACCTCATCATTGCATCTTAAGAGCAGTATTTGACAGAAACAACCCCCCCCCCCCCTTTCATTGCTGAGCCAGAGAAGTTCATTCTGAGCCGTCGCTGTGGTCAAAGATATTCATCACCTCATACGGTCATACTTCCTCTTTACACTTCCTTATGTGTAACGTGTAATTCTGTCCTGAGAGCTTCTTGGTGGGTTTTGAGTTCCTCTGTGCTAATTTAAAAAACTTTGTTCCAATCCTGGATGAGTCCCCATTTATGCTACGACCCAGTCATGTCCACGGGGAAAGTGTCGTCAACATAAATCAGTGCACAAGAGGAGTGTAAACCTTTTGTCCTTAAATACTTTAAATATCTATTTGCAGTAAACATTTACAGTATTTACTGTAAATAAACTGCCATTTATTTATTTAAAACCAAACAAAAAACACCAGAAAACTAACATTCACAACAACCAACCAGAGCCAAAGACAGGTGGATGCCAGGCGGGTTTTGGGTTCCTCTGTGTTAATTAGAAGCTTTTTGTTACAATCCTGGACGAGCCCCCATTTATGTTATGACCAGTGTTGTATAGAGTACCCAAAAGCCATACTTGAGAAAAAGTAAGAGTACCTTACTGGAAAATTGCTCAATTTAAAGTGAAAGTCGCCTGCTAGAATATTACCTGAGTAATAGTAAAAAAAAAAAAGTCCCTAGTATTTACTGTACTTAAGTATCAAAAATAAAGAAGTTTTGTTAATAAAACAGAATTTTATTTGTTTTTTATTTTTTCATTTCGAACTAAAAATAAAAACAACGCTCACACTTCATAAATTTGAGTTTAAAATTTGATTCATTCCTGTTTAGTTTAAGTTTTGTTTGATTTACAAAGTGGAAGGGAGAGAAAAGACAGGTGGGTGGCAGGTAATTCCAGACGGGTGCAAACAGCTGAGTGGAAATTCCAGATCACAACCTCGAACACGTTTACTGTGAACAGTAATGAGGTCACGTTTGACCCGTGATGGCTCCCTGCTGTCGGACCTGTGGGGAATCATCAGGGGGAGTTTAGGAAGGTGGAAGTGATTTTCTCTCACTTCCTTTCTCTCTTGCGGTCGTTTTCTACTCGTACATAAATTACGGAGACGTTTCATGTCTGTGACAGCTGTTCATACCACAAATATTACAGGTGTTTGGTTTGTCACTAAAATTGAACCTTGGGTTGATTTGACTTTTTTATTTTGCTTGGTTTTCATTGATGAAATGAAATGAAACAAAATGAAAAATAATTTATTTATCCCAGAAGGGAAATTCAACATTGTAAAAAAGCTCTCTTTTTTCTTTTTTCTTTCTTTTTTCTTTTGTTTTTTGTTTTTAACAATATAACATTAATAAGAAATAACAATAATAATCAGTCAGTCTTGTTCTTTAGGGTGATGCTGCTGGTAGGAATGAATTTCTGTATCTCTCCGTCCTACAGTGAACCTGACGCAGCCTCCCACTGAACACACTCTGTTGATTCTTCACCGTGTTGTGGAGAGGAGGAAGAATCCTCCATCATCTTCATCAGCTTGTGCAGCATTCTTTTTTGAACGATCAGCTCCAGCGGCTCCAGAGTTATCCCCAGCACAGAACCAGCTTTCTTGATCAGCTTGTTTAGTTTCTTCAAGTCTCTGGTTCTGATGCTGCTTCCCCAGCAGATGCTGCAAAGCTGATGTCACTTTCCACAACAGACTTGTAGAAGATCTGCAACATCTTGGTGCAGACGTTAAATGATTTCAGCTTCCTTAAGAAGTAGAGTCTGCTCTGACCTTTCTTGTAGATGTAGTCAGTGTTGCATTTCCAGTCGAGTCTGTTGTCCAGCTGAACTCCAGGTATTTGTAGTTCTCTACCACCTCCACCTCCTCTTCCAGGATGTAGACAGGACTATGCTGCTTATTCTTGCTCCTCCTGAAGTCAACAATCATCTCTTTAGTCTTGCTGGTATTTAAGATGAGCTGATTGTTACCATTTCACAAACTGACTGACCAGTTCCCTGTACTCGGCTTCTTGTCCATCACTGATACACCCCACAACTGCAGAGTCATCAGAGTATTTCTGCAGATGACAGGATCAGAGTTGTACTGGAAGTCTGAGGTGTACAGTGTAAAGAGGAATGGAGAGAGTACAGTCCCTCTGTAGACAAATGTGAGGTTTTATCTCATATTCTGTGAGATGCAACTAAAATCTGCTCCAAGAGCAAAGATCCCCAAATATCCTTAACTAGCCAGAGGCCCAAGACCCCCCCCCCAAAGAGACCGACATGTATCCATCCAAAGGGCGTCTGAAGGTGGGCCGACCCCCCCTCTCCACACACCAGGAACGAGGGCACCACCACTGGTACCACACACACTGATCCCTCCACCCCCTCACACACGCACCCACATCACTCCAACCCCCGACCCACATGCACATGCCTCCTCTGCCCCACACACCACCCTCTCACTCCAACCCTCACATCCACACCCTTTTCTCTCCACCCCCTTACACACACACCCACATCACTCCAACCCACACACAGACAGCACCCTGCCACCCCAACACACACACAAACACACTCCGCCCTCCACCCCCTCACACACGCACCCATATCACTCCACCCTCCAAACCACACATGCATGCCTCCCTCTTCCCCACACACCACCCTCCCACCTCAATACACACACAAACCCACCCCTCCCTCCCTCCCCTCCCTCCAACCCTCACACCAACACCCTCGTTCCTCCACCCCCTCACATATGCACCCACATCACTCTACCCCCCAAACCACACATACACGCCTTCATCTGCCCCACACATCTCCTTCCCTCCCCCAACACACACACTACTCCCTCCCTCCAACCCTAACACCCACATCACTCCACCCTCACATACACACCGTGCTCTGCCCAACATTTTCCTCCCTCCCCCAGCACCCACACCTCCTTCCTCCAATCGCTCACACACACCTCACTCTCACACACCCCAAGCCTCCCACACAAACTCCCCCCTCCTGCATGCTTTTTCCTCCATACACACCCGACACCCTCCGATAAGCCCCTCCTTCCTGTCGCCCTCTCTCCCTGCCTTCATCCACACACACCAACACACTCTCCCTCCACCCCCCCCTCCCCTCCTCCTCCTACACACCTCTCCCCTCCTTTTGTTTTTTTTTATCAGATTCAGTTGTTGGAGCTGTTTCCAGAGCGGGCTGCTGTTCTCCATCTTTATTTATACCACAGAGGAAGAAGCTGTACGCTAAGGAGCTCCAGATGAGACCTTCCTCACCCAGACCCACTCAGAAACATACATCATCCTGCATGAATCATGATATTTCTGATTAAGCTCGTCGGTTCTCTCTCCCTGACATTTACAGACTGCTGATAAACAGCCTGAAGCAAACGTTTGGCGTGTGCCTGTGGTCTGCTGTGAGGGGGCGTGGTCTGTGGCAGCAGCGTGCTGCCATCAGGCAGGAAAACACCTCCAGCTTCAGCAGCTACACGCAGATCAAGCCAGAACCTGGAGGACGTCTCTGGGGTCCAACGTAGCCCACAGACCCTGAAGAGGACGGAACAGGAGGTAAGCAGCTTCATTTCATCACCGGCAGACTGATGATGTCATAAATGAAGGTGGTGATGCTCAGACTGGAACTGGGATGAAACCTCCCAGCTTATCTGAAACAAACCTGACGTTAAACGTGGTTCTGATCGTGTTTGAAGCCTGACGGCTGCCTCGTCTCCGAGTTTCTGTGGCTTCTTGGTTCAGTCTCGCTAGTTCAGCTCTTTTATTTCTCTCTTGTCCTTTCCTCCTGGACTGGATCGGTTTCAGGGGAGTTTACTGGAATCTGGATTTAAGTCCATGAAACGAAGGTGTTTCACAGATTCCCGCATCAGTCAGACAGAGAGGGAAGTCGGAGGGTTTTGGGTGATTTCTTTGCTGATGACATTTAACCGCAACCTTCTGTGGGAGATTTCTGAGAAACGTCACGGTGCCGCTGAAAGCTGTGTGATTACGGTAGATGAGGTCATCTGCAGCAGTTCCTGCACATTTGAACCCGGGAGCAGGACTTCACCTGCAGACCCGTCCGTGCAGATCCGCCCGGGTCTGTGGATGACTGACGGGGAGGCTGCGACATCCTGCTGCAGGTTTGCAGACCTGACCACAGATTTCTCTGCTTCCTGTTCAGAGGCTCCATGTTGGTCACGTCTGCTGCGTTAACATCACGATAACAGCAGCAGGTTCTGCTTTTAACCCCGTTTCCAACACGCCGGCGTCAGCTTTGACTTTTTCAAATCATGAAAGATAAGAACTGGTGTAAAAGAAAACGGGTTTGTGGGTCGGTGAGGAAAGCTGCAGCAGCGATGATGATGATGATGATCAGATCTTCATTCTGCAGCACAAGAAGCAGGTTTACATCAGATTTACTCAACGCAGTAAAAGAGGAACGTACATTTACAGGGTTCCCACACTTTTCCAGAAGTTGTTTTCCAGGACTTTTCCAGGACATTTTCAGGACTTTTCCAGCTGCTGCAGTACGAGTGAAGTTATCACAACAGATGTGAAGAGTTCATTTGCACAAACAAACACCGTTGTGGAAAAACGGAGTTAACTGCTTTCCGTCGCTGTCGGGTACAAACCTCCTATCTCCATATTACATCATTAAAACCGTCTGCTTCATGTGAGCTTGATTTGGTGAAAATATTCAAAAAGTAAATGAATTTTATTTGCAAAAGCAGTTAACTGCTTTTTCTAAATGGTGTTTGTCTGTTTTTGCAAATGAATAATCAAGTGTTATGTTCCATGTCATGGCAACAAAGATGACGGGTAATGTTAGAACTTGGGTTCTTTTATTAGAACGCTTGTGCTGCTGGAGCCAGGCCATACAAGCTAATAGGACAACATATACGGCGCATGCGTACGCCTACGGCATCTGCACGGGGTCAATCCGAACATCACACATCAGTATTCTACATCCTTTTTCTTTAGCTTCTTCGCTCATAACCATAAACATTTTGTTGTAAGCTAATGACATTACTAATTGCAAACTTATGCTAGTTAGGAAGATGATCAGCAGAACCATAAATCCTATGAGACAAAATATGGCAATAAATCACTAAACTGGATTGAACTTCCATATAACACAATCTGTATGGAAATCACATTACAGATCAAATGATGGAGACACTCTTGTCAGCTTCGGGTCAGCTTCGTACTTCGGGTTGGGCTTACTGGTACTGTACGACCTGAACGGGTTCTGTAGAGATTGTCATTCAACTTCACAGATTGGTCAGAAAGTGAAACTTGGGCCCTAAAGCGCTCTGAGTCCGTGTTCTGCTCCGTGTGTCCCTGTTTGGAGACTGTGATGCACTTTGCTCGGTCAGATCCAGTGTCCTGATATGAGTCCTGTGGATCAAACCGGGTCGGGTCAGACTGACTGGATCAGGTAAGATCTGGGCTCTGTGCATCTTTCTTTCACAGCTCCGAAGCGATGGGACCCCTTTTGGCGTTTGAAGTCTGACCACCTGCCCTTCGGATAGAGGCTCAAGGGGTCGGCTCGTTTTGTCATAATAAATCTTTTGAGTGAGTCTTTTGCAGAGAAGGTGGGCACACGCTTCCTCAGGTTTGCACGCTTTTGGTTCCAGCAGTTCCTTGGGGGCAGGGAGGGTGGTACGTGTCTGTCTTGACATCAGCCTTTGTGCTGGAGAACCAAGTTTGGTGTCTCGAGGTACGTTCCTTAAATTTAGCAGGTTGACAAATATGTCAGTTTTGTCTGGATGAGATTTTTCCAGAAGGCTTTTAGCACTACGTACAGCTCTCTCCGCCAATCCGTTAGACTGGGGGTGCTCTGGGCTGCTTGGTACATGAGGGAAGTCCCACTGTTTTGCTTAAAGCGCTGACTTGTGAACTGTCCATTGTCTGTAATGAGGATGTGGGGCGCTCCATGGACTGAAAAGTGCCGCTTCAGTTTACCGATGACTGCTCCGGATGGATGATCCCACACAGTTTACCTAAAAAGTTTGTATAAAGTGGAGTAGTGCGAACATCTGGCATGTAGATAAACGCCGGTTCTGGTCAAACCAGAAATGGGTCACATATTTCAAGCAAGGGCTCATGGGGGCGAGGAATGAGGTGGATACACTCTCATATGACACACTCACACATAAAATCACCCCACCCCCCAAAAAAAGAGGAAAAGGAGAAAAAAATCAATATTAACACCAAGGTTGGCATCGAAATATCGACCGTATTGATCCATCGTCGCTGTTTTAGAGACATTAAAACAATAATCCACCAAACACACGTGACTGACTTGCTCTGCTGTTCATGTGCACGGCTGCTAACACGGAGAAATGAAACCACTGATTAGGAAGAAACAACTGATTAACATACGTGACTGATACTGAGGTGCTAGAGGACGGATATCTGCTTTCAGAGCAGAGTTGTGACCACATGCTCTGCAGCAGCAAACATTTCTGCTGCTCCCAATAAAGAACCCACAACCACAAAGTCTGCTGTGATCTGCAAACATTCACACTTCAAAAGCAAATGTTCAATTCTTTAATGTAGGGATGCACGATATAACCTGCTCCCTATCGGCCTTAAAACTGACATCGGACATCAGCCACCCCACCGATATTTAACCGATATTTAACCGATATTTAACCGATCAGCCTGCTGTTTCTAAAGTTAAAAAAACTAACAAAAAACTACTTCTTCAAAAATTTATCATTTTTACAGACTTTAAAATTTCTAAAGATAAGGGCTGGGAAAAATATCAATACACTTAATATTGCAATATTTTCATTATGCTGATATCATATTGTCATATAAAAACGCGGTATTGGTCTATTTCACTAATAACAATATTTCATCATTCTGTTATGAAATCTTGTGAGAATTTGTGAAAAGTTTGCGATATTTTCATATGGTGATGTCACTGACATTTAAAAACGGGGCATCGATCTATTTTATGAACAAAAGCTCACGATGTTTCATCATTCTGTTATGAAATCTTGTGAGAATTCATGAAATATCATGAGATTTTGTAACAGAACAATGAAATCTTGCAAGATTTTGTAAGTAAAATAGATCGATACCATGTTTTTGAATATTGATTTGATACCAGCATATGAAAATACTGCGATATTTCAGTGTATCGATATTTTTTCACACCCCTATTTTTCAAAGTCTCGGAAACGAAAATCAAAACTGCTATTTGAAATGACTGCTTATTTTTTTCAGCTTTAATATCGGTATCGATATTGGTTATCCACCACGTGAGTATTAAAATATCAGTATATCGTATCGGACAAAATTCCAATATTGTACATCCCTACATTAAAGTGTTTATGGAGAAATACCTGAATACCACGATGCAACTGGAGATTCAGGAGGAATCTCTGTGTGCAGGGGGTAAGGCTGGATGCTGGTGATCTTCTGCATTAAAAGCAGACATGATTCTCTATTGCAAGCCACTGATGGTCTCAGGAAGACTTCCAGAAATCTCTGTGTGAACACAGTTCACCCTGAAATCTACAAATTCAGGTTAAAGCTTAGTCATGCAGAGAAGAAGCCACATGTGACCAGGATCCAGAAACACCGCCATCCGTCTTCTCTGGACCAAAGCTTATTTAAAATGCTCTGAGGCAACGTGGAAACTGTTCTGCAGTCAGATGGATGAAGATGGAAGCACCGAGGCCGTGTCCTGCAGACTGGAGAGGAGAGGCAGCCTGTTAGTTATCAGAAACATAATCTGTACAAAAAAAGAGTGTAAAATGAGGAATTCTGTTTCTATTTAGAGTCGCAGCTCAGAGATGGTTAAGAACATATATATAAATATATGTATATAAATAAGAATAAAAACCAGAGAGGAACTGGGAAAGTCACACCATGACTCACAGGCTTTAACAAGTTTATATCACTGTGGTTGTAAAACAAAAGTAAAACCACAGAGTTCCTGTAAGGGGGGAGCAGTTTCATCACCTCGGGTTGCCATGGCAACGATCTGGTACTTTAGGCTTCAGATCAGCTGTTATTTAAGTGTCATGTGCAGAGATATGATCACATTTAGAACATACAGATGCAGGCATGAAAAATTCCCCTTTCTGCCGACTGCCAGCCACTTACCAGCCACTAATCAGCCACTAATCAGTCACTAATCAGCCACTTACCAGCCACTAACCAGCCACTAATCAGTCACTAACCAGCCACTTACCAGCCACTAACCAGCCACTAATCAGTCACTAATCAGCCACTTACCAGCCACTAACCAGCCACTAACCAGCCACTAATCAGTCACTAACCAGCCACTTACCAGCCACTAACCAGCCACTAACCAGCCACTAATCAGTCACTAACCAGCCACTTACCAGCCACTAACCAGCCACTAATCAGTCACTAATCAGCCACTTACCAAGCACTAACCAGCCACTAATCAGTCACTAACCAGCCACTTACCAGCCACTAACCAGCCACTAACCAGCCACTAATCAGTCACTAACCAGCCACTTACCAGCCACTAACCAGCCACTAACCAGCCACTAATCAGTCACTAACCAGCCACTTACCAGCCACTAACCAGCCACTAATCAGTCACTAACCAGCCACTAACCAGCCACTTACCAGCCACTAATCAGTCACTAACCAGCCACAAACCAGCCACTAATCAGCCACTAACCAGCCACTAACCAGCCACTTACCAGCCACTAATCAGTCACTAACCAGCCACAAACCAGCCACTAATCAGTCACTAACCAGCCACAAACCAGCCACTAATCAGCCACTAACCAGCCACTAACCAGCCACTTACCAGCCACTAATCAGTCACTAACCAGCCACAAACCAGCCACTAATCAGCCACTAACCAGCCACTAACCAGCCACTTACCAGCCACTAACCAGCCACTTACCAGCGACCTGTCTGCTAATTCAATCGCACAGAGAAGCGCCTGTGTGATTTCAGAGCATAAATGAACCCGGAACAAGGACGTTTCCACACGCCGGGTATGGACACCGTGCGTGATGACGTATTCACGGGACAGATCGTTCAGCCAGCGATAGTTCCTATTTGTGCGGCCTCAGAAAATGAAAAATTCTAAACTACCGATGCACGATATGGAAAATGTTATCCGATACCCATAATTTTCTGTTTCTCATGACCAATACAAAACCGATACAGACACCGACATTCAAGATGAAAATAATGTAGTTGTTTATGATTTTGCAAAATGAGAAATATGCTTCTTCTGCAGATTCAGTGGTTGCTGGAAATGTCATAATGTTGCTCAGTGGGCGTGGCCTAATGTTGTTCCCATGCCCAATGGAGTACAAAAACAAACAAAGAGTTTTGGATAAATCTGGCATATTTAGAAGTTTTTATTTGCTTTAATATGCTCTATCACTATCAAAAAAAAAATACAATTTAAAAAATACTGACCAATATCAGGCCGATATTGATATTAACTTTTAAAGCCAATATATTAAAAGTATTATTATATCTTTTAAAGCCCTTACTAATATTGGGCCGAAAAAATCTACAAAAAATTTGGGGGATGATTGGGTGGGGGGGGGGGGGGTTGTGTTTTGTTTTAACCATATCTGATAAGCAAAGATCCCAAAATATCCTTAGCTCAGCCAGAAGAGTTCATCTTGGACATCTGGCTGCCAGATATCAGATACTAGCAGGTATCAGATACCACCATATATCAGATACTAGCAGGTATTAGATACTACCATATATCAGATACTAGCAGGTATCAGATACCACCATATATCAGATACTAGCAGGTATTAGATACTACCATATATCAGATACTAGCAGGTATTAGATACTACCATATATCAGATACTAGCAGGTATTAGATACTACCATATATCAGATACTAGCAGGTATCAGATACCACCATATATCAGATACTAGCAGGTATTAGATACTACCATATATCAGATACTAGCAGGTATTAGATACTACCATATATCAGATACTAGCAGGTATCAGATACTACCATATATCAGATACTAGCAGGTATCAGATACTACCATATATCAGATACTAGCAGGTATCAGATACTACCATATATCAGATACTAGCAGGTATTAGATACTACCATATATCAGATACTAGCAGGTATTAGATGCTACCATATATCAGATACTAGCAGGTATTAGATACTACCATATATCAGATACTAGCAGGTACTAGATACTACCATATATCAGATACTAGCAGGTATTAGATACTACCATATATCAGATACTAGCAGGTATTAGATACTACCATATATCAGATACTAGCATGTATTAGATACTACCATATATCAGATACTAGCAGGTATTAGATACTACCATATATCAGATACTAGCAGGTATTAGATACTAGCATATATCAGATACTAGCAGGTATTAGATACTACCATATATCAGATACTAGCAGGTATCAGATACTACCATATATCAGATACTAGCAGGTATCAGATACTACCATATATCAGATACTAGCAGGTATCAGATACTACCATATGTCAGATACTAGCAGGTACTCGATACTACCATATATCAGATACTAGCAGGTATCAGATACTACCATATATCAGATACTAGCAGGTACTCGATACTACCATATATTAGATACTAGCAGGTATTAGATACTAGCATATATCAGATACTAGCAGGTATTAGATACTACCATATATCAGATACTAGCAGGTATCAGATACTACCACATATCAGATACTAGCAGGTACTCGATACTACCATATATCAGATACTAGCAGGTATTAGATACTAGCATATATCAGATACTAGCAGGTATTAGATACTACCATATATCAGATACTAGCAGGTATTAGATACTACCATATATCAGATACTAGCAGGTATCAGATACTACCATATATCAGATACTAGCAGGTACTCGATACTACCATATATCAGATACTAGCAGGTATTAGATACTAGCATATATCAGATACTAGCAGGTATTAGATACTACCATATATCAGATACTAGCAGGTATCAGATACTACCACATATCAGATACTAGCAGGTACTCGATACTACCATATATCAGATACTAGCAGGTATTAGATACTAGCATATACAGTATCAGGTACTAGCAGGTATTAGATACTACCATATATCAGATACTAGCAGGTATTAGATACTAGCATATATCAGATACTAGCAGGTATTAGATACTACCATATATCAGATACTAGCAGGTACTCGATACTACCATATATCAGATACTAGCAGGTATTAGATACTAGCATATACAGTATCAGGTACTAGCAGGTATTAGATACTACCATATATCAGATACTAGCAGGTATTAGATACTAGCATATACAGTATCAGGTACTAGCAGGTATTAGATACTACCATATATCAGATACGAGCAGGTATCAGATACTACCACATATCAGATACTAGCAGGTACTCGATACTACCATATATCAGATACTAGCAGGTATTAGCCACCATTTGTCTAATTCTAATGTTTCTGACAACTTGGTACTTTAAGCAACGACATATTATAAGGAGCTTTTGCTAGTAAAAATATCAATCTGAAAAAAGAAGATACAGATATTTTCAAAAATCACATCTTAATTCCGATACCAGCCGATAATATTTGCTACTTCTAAACGTGGTATATTCTACACAAAGTGGAAAGAGAAAGTTAGCTGGAAACATGAGAGAACCCCTTTCAGTTTGTGGCTTTCCATTTTCTAACAGAGCCCGCCCACTTTAACCCGTCAGAGATGCTTCTGTAAATAACATGTAGATGCCTGAAACTGCTCTGAGGATGATGACGAAGAAGAGGATTTAAAACGTTTCCTTTCACATGTGCTCATTTCTTCCTGTTTCTACCCAGACAGTGAAGCTGAATGTGTCTGAACCTCCAGAAGACAACCAGACGGTGAGTTCAATGTCACACCTTTTTGAATTAATCAGATGGTGAGTTCAATTTCACACCTTTCTGAATTAATCAGACGGTGAGTTCAATGTCTCACCTTTTTGAATTAATCAGATGGTGAGTTCAATTTCACACCTTTCTGAATTAATCAGACGGTGAGTTCAATGTCTCACCTTTCTGAATTAATCAGACGGTGAGTTAAATTTCACACCTTTCTGATTTAATCAGACGATGAGTTCAATGTCACACCATTCTGAATTATTCATACGGTGAGTTTAATGTCACACATATCTGAATTAATCAGACGGTGAGTTCAATTTCACACCTTTCTGAATTAATCATACGGTGAGTTCAATGTCACACCTTTCTAATTTAATGAGACGGTGAGTTCAATGTCACACCTTTCTGAATTAATCAGACGGTGAGTTCAATGTCACAACTTTCTTACTTAATGAGACGGTGAGTTTAATGTCAAACCTTTCTGAATTAATCAGACGGTGAGTTTAATGTCACAGTCAGTCATTTTCTGTACCGCTTATCCTGTTCAGGGTCGCGGGGGTTGCTGGAGCCTATCCCAGCTATTATCACACCTTTCTGAATTATTCAGACGGTGATTTCAATGTCACACCTTTCTGAATTAATCAGACGGTGAGTTTAATGTCACACCTTTCTGAATTAATCAGACAGTGAGTTCAATGTCACATTTTTCTGGCTTGATCAGACAGTGAGTTCAATGTCACACCTTTCTGAATTAACCAGACGGTGAGTTCAATTTAACACCTTTCTGAATTAATCAGACAGTGAGTTCAATGTCACATTTTTCTGGCTTGATCAGACAGTGAGTTCAATGTCACACCTTTCTGATTTGATCAGGTGGTGAGTTCAATGTCACATTTTTCTGGTTTAATCAGACAGTGAGTTCAATGTCACATTTTTCTGGCTTGATCAGACAGTGAGTTCAATGTCACACCTTTCTGAATTAACCAGACGGTGAGTTCAATTTAACACCTTTCTGAATTAATCAAACGATGAGTTCAATGTCACACCATTCTGAATTAATCAGACGGTGAGTTCAATTTAACACCTTTCTGAATTAATCAGACGATGAGTTCAATGTCACACCATTCTGAATTAATCAGACGGTGAGTTCAATTTCACACCTTTCTGAATAAACCAGACGGTGAGTTCATTTTCACACCTTTCTGAGTTAATCAGAAGATGAGTTCAATGTCACACCTTTCTCAATTAATCAGACGGTGAGTTCACTGTCACACCTTTCTGAATTAATGAGACAGTGAGTTCAATGTCACACCTTTCTGAATTAATGAGACGGTGAGTTCAATGTCAGACGTTTCTGATTTAATGAGACAGTGAGTTCAATTTCACACCTTTCTGAATTAATAAGATGGTGAGTTCAATTTCACACCTTTCTGAATTAACCAGACGGTGAGTTCAATGTCACACCTTTCTGAATTAATCAGACGATGAGTTCAATGTCACACCTTTCTGAATTAATCAGACGGTGAGTTCACTGTCACACCTTTCTGAATTAATCAGACGGTGAGTTCAATGTGACACCTTTCTGAATTAATCAGACGATGAGTTCACTGTCACACCTTTCTGAATTAATGAGACAGTGAGTTCAATGTCACACCTTTCTGAATTAATCAGACGGTGAGTTCAATGTCACACCTTTCTGAATTAATCAGACGGTGAGTTCACTGTCACACCTTTCTGAATTAATCAGACGATGAGTTCAATGTCACACCTTTCTGAATTAACCAGACGGTGAGTTCAATTTCACACCTTTCTGAATTAATCAGACAGTGAGTTCAGTATCTCACCTTTCTTAATTAATCAGACGGTGAGTTCAATTTCACACCTTTCTGAATTAATCAGACGGTGAGTTCAATGTCTCACCTTTCTGAATTAATCAGATGGTGAGTTCAATTTCACACCTTTCTGAGTTATCCAGACGGTGAGTTCAATTTCACACCTTTCTGAATTAATTAGACGATGAGTTCAATGTCACACCTTTCTGAATTAATCAGACGGTGATTTCAATGTCACACCTTTCTGAATTAATCAGACGGTGAGTTTAATGTCACACCTTTCTGAATTAATCAGACAGTGAGTTCAATGTCACATTTTTCTGGCTTGATCAGACAGTGAGTTCAATGTCACACCTTTCTGATTTGATCAGGTGGTGAGTTCAATGTCACATTTTTCTGGTTTAATCAGACAGTGAGTTCAATGTCACATTTTTCTGGCTTGATCAGACAGTGAGTTCAATGTCACACCTTTCTGAATTAACCAGACGGTGAGTTCAATTTAACACCTTTCTGAATTAATCAAACGATGAGTTCAATGTCACACCATTCTGAATTAATCAGACGGTGAGTTCAATTTATCACCTTTCTGAATTAATCAGACGATGAGTTCAATGTCACACCATTCTGAATTAATCAGACGGTGAGTTCAATTTCACACCTTTCTGAATAAACCAGACGGTGAGTTCATTTTCACACCTTTCTGAGTTAATCAGAAGATGAGTTCAATGTCACACCTTTCTCAATTAATCAGACGGTGAGTTCACTGTCACACCTTTCTGAATTAATGAGACAGTGAGTTCAATGTCACACCTTTCTGAATTAATGAGACGGTGAGTTCAATGTCAGACGTTTCTGATTTAATGAGACAGTGAGTTCAATTTCACACCTTTCTGAATTAATCAGACGATGAGTTCAATGTCACACCATTCTGAATTAATCAGACGGTGAGTTCAGTGTCTCACCTTCCTGAATTAATCAGACGGTGAGTTCAATGTCACACCTTTCTGAATTAATAAGATGGTGAGTTCAATTTCACACCTTTCTGAATTAACCAGACGGTGAGTTCAATGTCACACCTTTCTGAATTAATCAGACGATGAGTTCAATGTCACACCTTTCTGAATTAATCAGACGGTGAGTTCACTGTCACACCTTTCTGAATTAATGAGACAGTGAGTTCAATGTCACACCTTTCTGAATTAATCAGACGGTGAGTTCAATGTGACACCTTTCTGAATTAATCAGACGATGAGTTCACTGTCACACCTTTCTGAATTAATGAGACAGTGAGTTCAATGTCACACCTTTCTGAATTAATCAGACGGTGAGTTCAATGTCACACCTTTCTGAATTAATCAGACGGTGAGTTCACTGTCACACCTTTCTGAATTAATCAGACGATGAGTTCAATGTCACACCTTTCTGAATTAACCAGACGGTGAGTTCAATTTCACACCTTTCTGAATTAATCAGACAGTGAGTTCAGTATCTCACCTTTCTTAATTAATCAGACGGTGAGTTCAATTTCACACCTTTCTGAATTAATCAGACGGTGAGTTCAATGTCTCACCTTTCTGAATTAATCAGATGGTGAGTTCAATTTCACACCTTTCTGAGTTATCCAGACGGTGAGTTCAATTTCACACCTTTCTGAATTAATTAGACGATGAGTTCAATGTCACACCTTTCTGAATTAATCAGACGGTGAGTTCAATGTCTCACCTTTCTAAATTAATCAGATGGTGAGTCCAATGTCAGACGTTTCTGATTTAATGAGAAAGTGAGTTCAATGTCACACCTTTCTGAATTAATCAGACGGTAAGTTCAATGTCTCACCTTTCTGAATTAATCAGACGGTGAGTTCAATGTCACACCTTTCTGAATTAATCAGACGATGAGTTCAATGTCACACCTTTCTGAATTAATCAGACGGTGAGTTCACTGTCACACCTTTCTGAATTAATGAGACAGTGAGTTCAATGTCACACCTTTCTGAATTAATCAGACGGTAAGTTCAATGTCTCACCTTTCTGAATTAATCAGACGGTGAGTTCAATGTCACACCTTTCTGAATTAATCAGATGGTGAGTTCAATTTCACACCTTTCTGAATTAACCAGACGGTGAGTTCAATTTCACACCTTTCTGAATTAATCAGACGATGAGTTCAATGTCACACCATTCTGAATTAATCAGACGGTGAGTTCAATGTCATACCTTTCTGAATTAATCAGATGGTGAGTTCAATTTGACACCTTTCTGAATTAACCAGACGGTGAGTTCAATTTCACACCTTTCTGAATTAATCAGACGATGAGTTCAATGTCACACCTTTCTTAATTAATCAGACGGTGAGTTCAATTTCACACCTTTCTGAATTAATCAGACGGTGAGTTCAGTATCTCACCTTTCTTAATTAATCAGACGGTGAGTTCAATTTCACACCTTTCTGAATTAATCAGACGGTGAGTTCAATGTCTCACCTTTCTGAATTAATCAGATGGTGAGTTCAATTTCACACTTTTCTGAGTTATCCAGCGGTGAGTTCAATGTCACACCTTTCTGAATTAATTAGACGATGAGTTCAATGTCACACCTTTCTGAATTAATCAGACGGTGAGTTCAATGTCTCACCTTTCTGAATTAATCAGACGGTGAGTTCAATGTCTCACCTTTCTGAATTAACCAGACGATGAGTTCAATGTCACACCTTTCTGAATTAATCAGATGGAGAGTTGAATGTCACACCTTTCTGATTTTTTCATACGGTGAGTTCAATGTCACACCTTTCTAAATTAATCAGATGGTGAGTCCAATGTCAGACGTTTCTGATTTAATCAGACGGTGAGTTCAATGTCTCACCTTTTTGAATTAATAAGACGGTGAGTTCAATTTCACACCTTTCTGAATTAATGAGACGGTGAGTTCAATGTCACACCTTTCTGAATTAATCAGACAGTGAGTTCAATGTCACACCTTTCTGAATTAATGAGACGGTGACTTCAATGTCACATCTTTCTGAATTAATCAGACTGTGAGTTCAATGTCACACCTTTCTAAATTAATGAGACGGTGAGTTCAATGTCAAACCATTCTGAATTAATCATACGGTGAGTTCAATGTCACACCTTTCTGAATTAATCAGGCGATGACCTCAGTGTCACACCTTTCTGAATTAATCAGACGGTGAGTTCAATGGCGCACCTTTCTGAATTAATCAGACGATGAGTTCAATGTCACACCTTTCTGAATTAATCAGTCGGTGAGTTCAATGTCACACCTTTCTGATTTAATCAGATGATGAGTTCAATGTCACACCTATCTAAATTAATGAGACGGTGAGTTCAATGTCACACCTTTCTGAATTATTCAGACGGTGAGTTCAATGTCACACCCTTCTGAATTAATAAGACCGTGAGTTCAATGTCACACCTTTCTGAATTAATCAGACGATGAGTTCAATGTCACACCTTTCTGAATTAATGAGACGGTGAGTTCAAAGCCACACCTTTCTGGTTAAATCAGACGGTGAGTTCACTGTCACACCTTCCTTGTCTTCCTCATGAACGTTGATGCCTGTTTTCCAGGTTCCAGGATTGAAGCGCTTCACAATGACATCCTCCAATCGGAGCTCAGCAGTCACCTGCATCGTTAATGACCAGATGGTGCCCTTCACCGTCCTCTACATCCTCATCCTCATCGTGGGCCTTCCTGGAAACCTGTTGTCAGTTTGGGCCTTCATTCGATGCCACAGACCTCAGGTAGGACTGCAATCCAGGTAGACCTCCAGCTCAGGTAGACCTGCAGCTCAGGTAGACCTCCAGCTCAGGTAGGACTCCAGCTCAGGTAGACCTCCAGCTCAGGTAGGACTGCAGCTCGGGTAGGACTGCAGCTCAGGTAGGATTGCAGCTCGGGTAGGACTGCAGCTCAGGTAGGATTGCAGCTCAGGTAGACCTGCAGCTCAGGTAAGACTGCAGTTCAGGTAGACCTCCAGCTCAGGTAGACCTCCAGCTCAGGTAGGACTGCAGCTCAGGTAGACCTCCAGCTCAGGTATACCTCCAGCTCAGGTAGACCTGCAGCTCAGGTAGGACTGCAGCTCAGGTAGACCTCCAGCTCAGGTAGACCTTTAGCTCAGGTAGACCTTCAGCTCAGGTAGGGCTGCAGCTCAGGTAGACCTCCAGCTCAGGTAAGACTGCAGTTCAGGTAGACCTCCAGCTCAGGTAGACCTGCAGCTCAGGTAGGACTGCAGCTCAGGTAGACCTCCAGCTCAGGTAGACCTTTAGCTCAGGTAGACCTTTAGCTCAGGTAGACCTCCAGCTCAGGTAGACCTGCAGCTCAGGTAGACCTGCAGCTCAGGTAGACCTCCAGCTCAGGTAAGACTGCAGCTCAGGTAGACCTCCAGCTCAGGTAGACCTCCAGCCCAGGTAGGACTGCAGCTCAGGTAGACCTCCAGCTCAGGTAGACCTCCAGCTCAGGTAAGACTGCAGTTCAGGTAGACCTCCAGCTCAGGTAGACCTGCAGCTCAGGTAGACCTGCAGCTCAGGTAGGACTGCAGCTCAGGTAGACCTCCAGCTCAGGTAAGACTGCAGTTCAGGTAGACCTCCAGCTCAGGTAGACCTGCAGCTCAGGTAGACCTGCAGCTCAGGTAGGACTGCAGCTCAGGTAGACCTCCAGCTCAGGTAAGACTGCAGTTCAGGTAGACCTCCAGCTCAGGTAGGCCTGCAGCTCAGGTAGACCTCCAGCGCAGGTAGGCCTCCAGCTCAGGTAGACCTCGAGCTCAGGTAGGCCTCCAGCTCAGGTAGACCTCCAGCTCAGGTAGGACTGCAGCTCAGGTAGACCTCCAGCTCAGGTAGACCTCCAGCTCAGGTAGACCTGCAGCTCAGGTAGACCTCCAGCTCAGGTAGACCTCCAGCTCAGGTAGACCTGCAGCTCAGGTAGGACTGCAGCTCAGGTAGACCTCCAGCTCAGGTAGACCTCCAGCTCAGGTAGACCTGCAGCTCAGGTAGGACTGCAGTTCAGGTAGACCTTTAGCTCAGGTAGACCTCCAGCTCAGGTAAGACTGCAGTTCAGGTAGACCTCCAGCTCAGGTAAGACTGCAGTTCAGGTAGACCTCCAGCTAAGGTAGACCTGCAGCTCAGGTAGGACTGCAGCTCAGGTAGACCTCCAGTTCAGGTAGACCTTTAGCTCAGGTAGACCTTTAGCTCAGGTAGACCTTTAGCTCAGGTAGACCTCCAGCTCAGGTAGACCTTTAGCTCAGGTAGACCTTTAGCTCAGGTAGACCTCCATCTCAGGTAGACCTTTAGCTCAGGTAGACCTGCAGCTCAGGTAGACCTGCAGCTCAGGTAGACATGCAGCTCAGGTAGACTTCCAGCTTAGGTAGACCTTTAGCTCAGGTCGACCTGCAGCTCAGGTAGACCTTTAGCTCAGGTAGACCTTTAGCTCAGGTAGGCCTGCAGCTCAGGTAGACTTCCAGCTTAGGTAGACCTTTAGCTCAGGTAGACCTGCAGCTCAGGTAGACCTTTAGCTCAGGTAGACCTGCAGCTCAGGTAGGCCTGCAGCTCAGGTAGACTTCCAGCTTAGGTAGACCTTTAGCTCAGGTAGACCTGCAGCTCAGGTAGACCTTTAGCTCAGGTAGACCTCCAGCTCAGGTAGACCTTTAGCTCAGGTAGACCTTTAGGTCAGGTAGACCTTTAGCTCAGGTAGACCTGCAGCTCAGGTAGACCTGCAGCTCAGGTAGACTTCCAGCTTAGGTAGACCTTTAGCTCAGGTAGACCTGCAGCTCAGGTAGACCTGCAGCTCAGGTAGACTTCCAGCTTAGGTAGACCTTTAGCTCAGGTAGGCCTGCAGCTCAGGTAGGCCTGCAGCTCAGGTAGACTTCCAGCTTAGGTAGACCTTTAGCTCAGGTAGGCCTGCAGCTCAGGTAGGCCTGCAGCTCAGGTAGACTTCCAGCTTAGGTAGACCTTTAGCTCAGGTAGGCCTGCAGCTCAGGTAGACTTCCAGCTTAGGTAGACCTTTAGCTCAGGTAGACCTGCAGCTCAGGTAGACCTTTAGCTCAGGTAGACCTTTAGCTCAGGTAGGCCTGCAGCTCAGGTAGACTTCCAGCTTAGGTAGACCTTTAGCTCAGGTAGACCTGCAGCTCAGGTAGACCTTTAGCTCAGGTAGACCTCCAGCTCAGGTAGACCTTTAGCTCAGGTAGACCTTTAGCTCAGGTAGACCTTTAGCTCAGGTAGACCTTTAGCTCAGGTAGACCTGCAGCTCAGGTAGACTTCCAGCTTAGGTAGACCTTTAGCTCAGGTAGACCTGCAGCTCAGGTAGACCTTTAGCTCAGGTAGACCTCCAGCTCAGGTAGACCTTTAGCTCAGGTAGACCTTTAGCTCAGGTAGACCTGCAGCTCAGGTAGACTTACAGCTTAGGTAGACCTTTAGCTCAGGTAGGCCTCCAGCTCAGGTAGACCTGCAGCTCAGGTAGACTTCCAGCTTAGGTAGACCTTTAGCTCAGGTAGGCCTGCAGCTCAGGTAGGCCTGCAGCTCAGGTAGACTTCCAGCTTAGGTAGACCTTTAGCTCAGGTAGGCCTGCAGCTCAGGTAGACTTCCAGCTTAGGTAGACCTTTAGCTCAGGTAGACCTGCAGCTCAGGTAGGCCTGCAGCTCAGGTAGACTTCCAGCTTAGGTAGACCTTTAGCTCAGGTAGACCTTTAGCTCAGGTAGACCTTTAGCTCAGGTAGACCTGCAGCTCAGGTAGACCTCCAGCTTAGGTAGACCTCCAGCTCAGGTGGCAGCCAATCAGGGGAAGCGAGTGAAAGCAGCTACAGCTTTTTATGGATAGATGGATGAGATGAAGCAGGTGATGTGGTGGAAGGATGGAAGTCACATGACCTCTGGTGTTGGGAGAAGCTGAGTTGATTAACTTCACTCGAATGAGGTCATTAATGGTTCAGACCGGCTCTGACTGGTTCAGACCGGCTCTGATTGGTTCAAACCGGCTCTGCCTGGTTCAGACCGGCTCTGATTGGTTCAAACCGGCTCTGCCTGGTTCAGACCGGCTCTGATTGGTTCAAACCGGCTCTGATTGGTTCAAACCGGCTCTGCCTGGTTCAGACCGGCTCTGATTGGTTCAGACCGGCTCTGATTGGTTCAAACCGGCTCTGCCTGGTTCAGACCGGCTCTGATTGGTTCAAACCGGCTCTGCCTGGTTCAGACCGGCTCTGATTGGTTCAAACCGGCTCTGCCTGGTTCAGACCGGCTCTGATTGGTTCAAACCGGCTCTGCCTGGTTCAGACCGGCTCTGATTGGTTCAAACCGGCTCTGCCTGGTTCAGACCGGCTCTGATTGGTTCAAACCGGCTCTGATTGGTTCAAACCGGCTCTGCCTGGTTCAGATTGAGTGAAAGGAAACCATTGATTTAATCCTCCATCCTAAACTGCATGAAGAGCCAGCGAATCAGGACCAGAACCAGAACCACAGAAGAAAACCTCCATGAGGACCAGAACCAGAACCAGGGAGGAAAACCTCCACTGGAACCAGAACCACAGAGGAAATCCTCCACCATAACTTGGACCAGAACAAAAAACCTCCAACAGGACCAGATCCAGGGTGGTTCTGGAAAACTGCAGAGGACGTCTTGTGAAGGCGTCCACTTTTACACAGTGACAGCACAGATCCAGACAGACTGCTGGTCCTGGTGAACCAGTAAAAACCTGATTCCCAGTCTAGGAGGTTTCTCTGGCATCATTCAAATTCACTGGCCAGAGAAACTCTGGTGGATCCGACATCAAGACTGCAGAGCCGTGACTGATCTAAGCGTAGACGAGTGGCTGATGCAGACATTCTGAACAGGTTAGAGGACGTGGTCCAGAACCAGCCGCTGGGATGAGACCACATCCACCATGACCGATCTGATTCTCTTACAATGCCAGGAATGACTTTTCTCTCAACACTTTCTGATCAGGAAGCTGACCTGTGTCTGGTCTGGTTGCCATAGAAACGGAGCGCCAGCGTCTACCTGGTCAACCTGCTGGCGGCCGACCTCCTGCTGCTGATGGCGCTGCCCTTCAAGATCCTGAAAGACCTGGGAGCGGCGCCGTGGGGCCTCATGGTGTTCCACTGCCAGGCCAGCGCCGTCACCGTCTACATCAGCCTGTACGCGTCCATCACCTTCCTCGCCTTCATCATCACCGACCGCTACCTGCAGGTAGAGTAGACCGCCGTCCCGGTCAGACCGGACCCGGACCAGTGCGGGGTTTTCACGGCCGTGTCGTCCCGCAGGACCGCCGGACCGCGCGCTCCCTGCGGCTCCAGGAGGCCGGCTTCGCCTGGCTGCTGTCCGTGGTGGTCTGGCTGCTGCTGCTGCTCATCATGGTGCCCAACATGGCTTTGCCCACACAGCAGGTCCAGGTACTGGGACGCCGCCTCCTTCCAGTTCAGTAGACCAGTACGTGTGGAGTATGGCTGACATGGCTAGCATTTAGCTTAGCTGACTTCTCCAGTTTTTCATTTTTTACTGTTTATGTTGTTAAAGAGGAGAACAAAAAATGACTAAAACATGGTTCCAGTCAGACCAGTTTAGACCAGTTTATACTACTGGTTTTCAAACATTTTGAACTGCGACCCCCGAGATAACATATCATCCCAACCGTCCCAGCCGTCCCAGCCACCCCTACTGTCCCTACTCTCCCTTTGTACCAACACAATCGTCCCTATCGTCCGTATTATCCCAACCATCCCAACCTACTGTCCCTACTCTACTCCCCCCACCATCCCTACCGTCCCACCCGTCCTTACCGTCCCACCCGTCCCTATCATACCCATTGTCTTCATCGTCCTAACCGTCCCCACCACCCTAATGAGTTCTAAGCCTCTGAGTACTGGTAAAACTTTATGTACCTCAATGCTTATAGACTGATGTGTGAACTGGTTTGTGAACTGGTGTGTGAACTGGTGTGTGTACCAGTATGTGGGCTGGTGGGAGCTGGTGTGTGAACCAGTGTATGAACTGGTTTGTGAACTGGTGTGTGAACTGGTGTGTGAACCAGTATGTGGGCTGGTGGGAGCTGGTGTGTGAACCAGTGTATGAACTGGTTTATGAATTGTTCTGTGAACTGGTGTGAGAACTGTTCTACTGTGTAAATAGGTGTGATCTGGTATGCAAACTGGTGTGGGAACTAGTCTGTGAACTAGAGTAGGAACTGGTTTGTAAACAAGTTTGTGAGCTAGTGTTGGAACTGTTCTCTGAACTGGTGTGGGAACTTTTGTGGGAACTTGTGTGGGAAATTGTGTGTAAACTGGTGTGAACTGTTGTTGGAACTCGTGTGTGAACTGGAGTGAGAACTGGGGTGAAAACTGGTGGGAACTAGTGTGGGAGCTTTTCTCTGAACTGGTGTGAATTGGTATGTAAACTGGTGTGGGAACTGGTGTGTGAACTGATGTGAACTGGTGTGTGAACTGGTGTGAACTGGTGTGGGAACTGATGTGAACTGATGTGTGAACTGATGTGTGAACTGGTGTGGGAACTGATGTGAACTGATGTGTGAACTGATGTGTGAACTGGTGTGGGAACTGATGTGAACTGGTGTGGGAACTGATGTGAACTGGTGTGGGAACTGGTGTGAACTGGTGTGGGAACTGATGTGAACTGGTGTGGGAACTGATGTGAACTGGTGTGGGAACTGGTGTGGGAACTGGTGTGAACTGGTGTGGGAACTGATGTGAACTGGTGTGGGAACTGGTGTGAACTGGTGTGGGAACTGATGTGTGAACTGGTGTGGGAACTGATGTGTGAACTGATGTGTGAACTGGTGTGGGAACTGATGTGAACTGGTGTGGGAACTGATGTGAACTGGTGTGGGAACTGATGTGAACTGGTGTGGGAACTGGTGTGAACTGGTGTGGGAACTGATGTGAACTGGTGTGGGAACTGATGTGAACTGGTGTGGGAACTGGTGTGGGAACTGGTGTGAACTGGTGTGGGAACTGATGTGAACTGGTGTGGGAACTGGTGTGAACTGGTGTGGGAACTGATGTGTGAACTGATGTGTGAACTGGTGTGTGAACTGATGTGTGAACTGGTGTGGGAACTGATGTGAACTGGTGTGGGAACTGATGTGAACTGGTGTGGGAACTGATGGGAACTGGTGTGGGAACTGGTGTGAACTGGTGTGAGAACTGATGTGAACTGGTGTGGGAACTGGTGTGAACTGGTGTGGGAACTGATGTGAACTGGTGTGGGAACTGATGTGTGAACTTGTATAGATGTGTTTCTGAGCAACGTCATAAATAGGATGCGCCGCAACCAGGGGGCAAGAAAACCCAGGAAAAGCATTAAGCACTATGAGGAGACGTATGTTTACATGCAAGACTATACTTTTAATGCAGATGAGGTCATGATGACGTGAAAGTGTTGGGGAAGTATGATGTTTGAGTCCTGGTATTTGTTCGTTTACAAAAATCCAAACATTAATGCATTTAAACAGTTACCATGGTGATAACAGGACAGTAGGAGTGACTGTCTGTAAAAACCCTCAGATAACTTCTGCAGGTTCAGACTATGATTTATTTAGTCTGTCACCATGGTCACCATGTCAGATTAAACCCCCGCGGTGGCAGAAATTATTCCCGTGTTCTAGTCGGGAGACTGGTACTAATGCATCACCGCCGCGATCGGCTGCATCACAACACTGTAGCTGTGTGTGACAGCGTCCTCTGCTCAGACAGGAAAATAAAAAGAAGAAAAAAAACTGATTGTGGAGCCGTTTACGAACGTTCACGTGGCATAACAACGCATCCCAGAGATTTAGGACGAAGTACGGGGTCGTAAATCAGATGGCGTTTGAGTTTCTACTGTTAGCTTGATAGCAGTTAGCTAGTCTGTCTGCTGTCCACCACGATCTCATCCACAATAAAGCAGAACGTTCCACAAGCAGCGAAACTCACCGACAACAATGCGTGTTAGTCCCTAACAGCTGGAATCAGCTCCTTTCCAAACGTAGTGATGATGTCGTCTTTGCCTGGTTTCATCCCAAACTAGTGAAAGTTGCTCCTGTATGGAGGAGGTGAGGACGACACGGAGCTGAACTGAACCTGCTGCAGGCTGCAGATTGTTGTGGCCTCTTTTGGTTTGAACAAAGAGTCTAAACCAAAGTTTGAGCCGCTTTCTAACTCAGGTTTTTCAGGCAAATTTCAAATGAGGTCCAACACGAATAATATCCATGTTTTAACAAGAAAAATGCCGTTTCCGGGTGATGACTCCCTTACCAAGTTAGTATGATGGTAATAGACACATAAAACAGCAACGATGAGTCTGGTTTTTTTTATTCGTTATTAAAATACAGATTTATACAATATAAATAAAACACAACGATCTCTGTTTGTTTCATCAGGTTACTTTACATTTTTATTAATTATATGAGTGTTTGACTGTAGATGCCGTACAAACAGGCTTTTTGCCCCCTGGTTGCCTAGCAACTGCCAATGTTTGTAAATGGGAAACCCATCTATGTGAACTGGTGTGAACTGGTGTGTGTACTTGTATGTGAACTGGTGTGTGTACTTGTATGTGAACTGGTGTGTGTACTTGTATGTGAACTGGTGTGGGAACTGGTGTGAACTGGTGTGGGAACCAGTGTATGGACTGGTGTGTGTACTTGTATGTGAACTGGTGTGGGAACTGGTGTGAACTGTGTGTACCATGAACCTCCCAGTCTGATGACAGCTTCTGGTGTTGCCTTCAGGTGCAGCGCTATCTGAGCTGCTCCTCTCTGAAGGTGGGCATCGGCCTCCACTGGCACGCCCTGGCCGTCTTCATCTGCACGGCGCTCTTCCTCAACGCCTCCGCCGCCGTCCTCGTCTCCAGCAGCCTGGCTCTCAAAGGTCTCCTGCGCAGTCGCAGTGACCCCAAACTCTGGGTGGACGCCAAGCGGGTGGTGGCGAGCGTGTCGGCCATGGCGCTGGCCTACGTCCTCAGCTTCGTCCCCTACCACGTGGTGCGGACCCCCTACACGCTGGCCCAGACCAGTGTCATCACGGACTGCCAGACCAAGAGGGAACTGTTCCTGGGGAAGGAGGCGACGCTGCTGCTGAGCCTGCTGCACGTCTGCTTCGACCCGCTGCTGTTTTTCCACCTGGATGCTCCGTTCAGGGAGATCGTGAGGAAGATGTTCCCCGGGGGAGGGCAGGTGGGCGGGGAGGAAGAGGAGCAGCAGGCTCCAACGGAAATCATGTTTCAGACGACATGTGCAACACAGGAAGCTGCGGTCTGACCGCAGATGTTGGCGCAGACGCTACAAGAGACTGTTAACCTCAGATAAGGACTAACTACTGTGCTGGTGTTCACTCGTCAGCTTCTCCTCAGTTCTTACATGGTCACATTTTCACTTTTGCACAAAAGAAATAAAGTCAGACAATTCCAGGAGTCAGTTTGTAAGATTATCATTTAATTCAGTTTTTCACTTGATTTAGAAGGTAAAGGTATAATTTCAGTCTGTTCACATAATAATAAGCTAAAAGAAGAACTGACATTAAACATAATACTGTTTGAGACTTTTTATATGAAACATTTAACCATTTGCTTTTTTATTCAGGATTCCCATGGTTCCTGGAAAACCTGGAAAAAGTTTTCCAGTCATGGAAAACACATGGAAAATGAGAAAAAGTAAAATGTCCTGGAAATTATTTTTCCTCCTTCTGCTTCATCTCTCTTCCATCTCTACTCCGTCTTCCCTTCGTCTCTCCTTTGTCTCTCCTCCGTCTCTTTTTTGTCTCTCTTTTGTCTCTGCTTCGTCTCTGCTCCGTTTCTCCTCCGTCTCTCCTCAGTCTCTCTTTCGTCTCTCCTTTGTCTCTCCTCTGTCTGTCTTCCGTCTCTCTTTTGTCTCTGCTTCGTCTCTACTCCATTTCTTCTTCATCTCTTCTCCGTCTCTCTCGTCTCTGCTCCGTTTCTCCTTCGTCTCTCGTTCGTCTCTCGTTTGTCTCTCGTTCGTCTCTACTTCATCGCTGTACAAAATATAAGCTACAATTGTAGAACACTTCTCCAAAAGCTTGTGGTGGAATTTATTAGTCTGTGTTGTGATAACTTGACTTGTGCTGTAGCAGCTGGAAAAGTCCTGAAAATGTCCTGGAAAAGTCCTGGAAAAACACTTCAAGATAAATGTGGGAACCCTGTTTATTTTTTAACCCTGATAGTCTGATTGGTAAAGGTGATAAGTGGCATCTGTTTTCATGGATCACAAGGCCTCATTAACTGATTTCATCTTACCAAACTTCTTTTTGAGTCAATGTTTGAGCAGACATCTGTCGGTACCTGATCTGACCAGCAGGGGGCAGCAGAGTTACACTGCAGTCACATTATTTATTACCACATGTTCATACATCCAAACAATCTGTTTTTATGAAATAATTCAGGAAAAATCATCAAACAAACAACAGAGAAAATTCAGAGGTGAAAAGTTCAACTTGTGGATTTTGGATCTCTCCTGTGATGCTAAAGTCTGTTTCTATCTTAAATGACCCTGATTTTCTCCTGTGAAGAAGATATTTCAGGTAACAACAACCCAAAATGTCAACCAATCACAGCTCAATGATCCAACGAAGCCAGAGCTTTCTGATTGCAAGATTGCACATGAAAAATAAACCGCAGCAGTTTGTAATTACGTTTAATCGCATCTGGTGAAACCGAGAACAAATTCCAGTCTGAAAACGAGACTGTAAAACCTCCAAACGGAGCTTTTATCTGCAGAATCTCCCTGCATTTCTTTTCAGGGTCGCACACGGCATGAAAGGTTCTGAACGAGATAATCTGATTAGGTCGTTTAAGGCTGCTCTATTGGATTACGCTGGAAAACCCACAAACCACAGAAAATAACCGGCAGACGGGACGTATCTGGAGCGCACGGAGACCTGGAGCTGAGGTCAAACTCAAACAAAACGTCATGAAACCAGAGCAAAGGCTGCAGGGCGATATTTTCAATTCTTAGTCACAGTCTGACGTATGAACGTGTTTTATGTAAATATACACCATGAATGAAAAAATAACATCATCTTAACATAAACGCTGAATCATTAATCACTGATTTTAACGCAAAGATGTTAAAAATACACAATATTATTGGCCCAATATCCATATCAGCCAATTTGGCTTGAAAACTGACGACCAATAGGCTATTGGTCAAATATTGACCAATATTTATTGTTATGACTTGAAAACTGAATATTGATATCAGTCAAATGCTGACAGCCATGAGGAGCAGAAAATGATCTCTACCGGTAGAATTTTTTTGTAGAAATTCAGTTTTGACTTCACTCAGGTTTTTCTTCACAAATAAAACATTTTTAACTCAACTGCTGCAATTTGGTTTATTTTAAGAGATGTCCGATATAATCAGCCGATATCAGTATTAAAGGAGTTTTGGCCAGATTTTCCTCCTCAGTAAAAGGGTTGGTCACGGTAATGATATGATCTGCCCGGAGACCAAGTTGACTTAATCTTTGATTGGTTCCAAACTTATTTGGAAAACTAGGTCAACCTGCCAGCAGACAGCAGTTTTTTTTCTAAGAGGCTATCTGTTAGCATCATGGGCACTCAGACAGTTAACTATGTTTATCAGACATGACAGCGTTTAGAAAATAAATAAACTGACGGGTAATGACGACATTTTGGTCGCCTCCTTCAATGTTGCCACAGAAGTTTTTTTTAAAAATCCATTTGTTCAAAAAATCCTTGTTCTTGCAGAATATATCTTTCAGAATATGAGAGATGCAACCTCACAGTTGTCTGCAGATATCGGTATCGGTTGATATCTGAAATTACGAGATGGACAAATTTGAAAAATCCCGAACTGTATAATCTTAATGGCCCTCATTTATCAAACGATCGTACGACGAAAATCTGTGCGTACGACCAATTCCACGCAAGACTCGGCATTTATCAATTTGAACGTGATCGTAGGATACGATCAAATCTCACGACAGCTCTGAGTTCGTGTACGCAAGTTTGAGTCAGTGGGGGTTTGCAGCGCAGCAGAACATGAAAATATTTATTAACCAAACGGCAAACTGCAATTTAAACATAAGTATTCACATATCAGCACGAAGAATGAACCCATTTGCAAAGAAAAAGAAAAAGGAAAAAGTGAATGTAGAAAGTATTCCCAAAATTGCAAAAATAGCTGTGACTGAATTTAATTCCTCCATTTATCACAACAAATTATTAAAATTATTAACATACAGTTCTAGGAGACAAGTGCTTTGCACTGTTCGTGCATCTCCTCACCCCGCTGGTAAAACTGCCGCATCGGAGCGGAGGTAGGCATCAGTACGCACACACGCGCATGTGCCCAGGTGGAGCGCTGCTTCGGGCTGCAGGAAGGCAGGTGGATGTCGGACGGTCCGACTCGGACCCGGCGGGATGAAACGCTGCTTTAGACTCTGAGAAAATCTACAACACTCCTGTCCTGTGCAGTGCTGCACATCGCTCAGACCGCTGGAGAGTTTTGATACGCAGTCAGAGGAGATGCGGCGGGAGCCGCCCTGGAGCCCCCACTGGGCTAAATGGAGGAGGCAGCAGCTGATCGGTCATTTCTAATAACTAATCTATACTTTAAAGTTGTATAAGTGCTCAGTCAGTAGACTGTCCCTTATCTTTGCAAATGCAAGTTATCTTTTTTCTGTCCCTGTCTGGTTCAGGCTCGGATCTGACCGACATCCACCTGTCACCTGTTAGAGCGCATGTGGGGGGGGGGGGGGGGGGGGGCGGTGCAACATCTTTTGGTGGCGAGTTTCATATTGGACCACTTTTTCTTGACACATTGGCTAAAGAATTGTGACGTTGCCATGGGATGTGGGCTATAATTAAATTTCATAGCTAATAAAACGAATAAACCATATAATCCAGGCCTTGATTGAGACTTTTATTAATATCTCAGCCGGAGTCGTTCACACCGGTGAGGCTGACTGATCCTCTTCCGTGTAGCGTTGTTGTGCACGTCTCTGACTTCGGTTTTAAACTGCCAAACACCTCTTTAATCTTTGTCACCTCACAAATGAGGAATTCTGTCTTGATCCCCCCAAAAGTTTCTTTTTTGGCAGAATCTCTCCTCTCCACGGTTCAACCTCACTGGGTGAAGCCTCATCATTATGCATGTTTAAGGGCGTAACCGTGGGCGTGACATTTAAATGACGATAAATTTCAGCTGTGGAATTTATCAAGACTCTTTTGTTCGTACGACGAGATTGGACCGATACGAACGTTTTAATAAATCACACGTGGGTCCAATCGTACGACCATTTTTACGATCAAATGTGCGATCATTTCGACGATCGTTTGATAAATGAGGGCCAGTGTGATCATGTCTCCACACACGACACTTAAATAACAGCTGATCTGAAGGCTGAAGTATCTGATCGTTGCCATGGCAACACTGAAACTGCTTCTCCTTACAGAAACTCTGCGGCTTTTGTTTTATAACGACAGTGATATTAACTTGTTGAATGTGAGTCATGGTGTGACTTTTCCAGTTCCTCTGTGGTTTTTATAAGGGATGTTCGATATAGCCTTTTTTACCGATATCCAATATACCGATATTGTCCAGCTCTTAAATTCCAATATCCGATATCAACTGATACCAATATATGCAGAGAACTGTGAGGTTGTATCTCTCATACTTTTAAAAATACAACTAAATATCCTGAACTCAGCCAGAGGATTTCATTTTGGACATCTGGCTGCCAGATATCAGGTACTAGCAGGTATCAGATACTACCATATATCAGATACTAGCAGGTATCAGATACTACCATATATCAGATACTAGCAGGTATCAGATACTACCATATATCAGATACTAGCAGGTATTAGATACTACCATATATCAGATACTAACAGGCATTAGATACTAGCGTATATCAGATACTGATACATACATATATATATATATATAATATATATATATATATATATATATATATATATATATACATACATATATAGATAGATAGATAGATAGATAGATAGATAGATAGATAGATAGATAGATAGATAGATAGATAGATATACTGATATAATATACATATTCTTGAATGTGCTGCTAGGTGGCTGCAGTTTGTAACAGCTCTCTTAGCTTTTGTGTTTTTTCAAATATAGTTGTCTTTTGCATTGACATTACTTGTCAGCTTAGGTTTTTCTGAAGGATGTTTTATGCTGGTTTGAAGGCTGTGACATTCAGGAGATTTTTCCTCATATATTTGGCTTTTTTCACTACTTGTTATGATATGTATCCATTGCAACGGAAAAATTGTTTCCCACCGGGATCAACTGTTAAAACTCTCCCAAATCAAGATTTTCAGCGAAATAACACGTCAAATCCCAGTGGAGTTAAAGAGAAAGAGAAGAGGATGCAGGGCAGGGGTAAGGCAGAGAGAAAAACGGTGGAGATTTAAACCGTTTCTTCCACCTGTTGTGATGGGTAATGTAAGATCACTAGCTAACAAGATGGACGAGCTCGAAGTGCTAACAAGGTCTCAGAAAGAGTACAGAGAATGCAGTATCATGTGTTTCACCGAGACTTGGCTGCATGAACACATCCCGGACTGTAATGCGTCTGTACACGGCTTCAAGACGGTCCGTGCAGACCGAAATAAACAGCTCAGCGGGAAGCGGAAGGGAGGCGGAATTGCAGTGCTGGTCAGTCAGCGCTGGTGTCATCCAGGACACGTCACTGTCAAGGAGAAGATCTGCACAAGAGACATTGAACTGTTAGCTGTGAGTTTGCGTCCATATTATTTACCCAGAGAGTTTGCCTGTGTTACTCTGGTAGCGGTTTATATAATACCAGGTACCGCACCAGAGACAGCCTGTGATGTCATCAGCTCCGTCATGGCTAAACTACAAACACAGCATCCAAACTCATTCATGGCGATCTCTGGAGACTTCAACAACGTCTCCCTCTCTGCTACGTTACCAACTTTCCAGCAGTTTGTCAGCTGCTCCACCAGAGAAGATAAGATGTTGGACTTATTTTATGCAAATACTAAGAATGCATACAGCTCCTCTGCCCTGCCTCCTTTAGGAAGATCAGATCATAATCTGGTTCTTCTCACCTCCACCTACAAGCCCATCGTTCAGCAGCAACCAGTCATTAGGAGGACGATTAAAACCTGGTCTACTGAGGCTGAAGATGCTCTGAGAGGGTGCTTTGAAGCCACAGACTGGAATGTCCTCTGTGAACCTCATGGAGATGACATCAACACCATGACTGAGTGTGTGACAGATTACATAAACTTCTGTGTGGACAGCATCGTTCCAACAAGAACAGTGAGGTGCTTCCCCAATAACAAACCCTGGATCACCAGTGACCTGAAAAAGCTGCTGAACATCAAAAAGAAAGCTTTCAGGGATGGAGACAGGGAGTTACTGAAGACCACACAAAAACAACTGAAAACACAGACTAAGAAGTGAAGGAGGACGACAGGAAGAAGTTGGAGAGCAGCTCCAGCAGAACAACGTGAGGGATGTGTGGTCGGGAATGAAGAAGATCACCGGCTTCAAGTTAAAGGGGGACCAGACTGATGGAGGTCTGGACAGAGCTAACGAACTGAACATGTTCTTCAATAGGTTCAGTTCCCCCCTGCCGACAACCCAACACACCACACACCCTCCATGAGCCCACAGCTTTCCTGTCCCACCCCCACTCTGTCACCCTGCACCTCAGTCATGGATGTGAACACAGCCTCGTCTCCCTCCACATCAGGACATTCTGAGACCTCCTCTCCCCCCACATCAGGACATCCTGAGACCTCCTCTGTCTCCACATCAGGACATCCTGAGACCTCCTCTGTCTCCACCTCCAGCCTGACTGTCTCCTGTGACCAGGTCAAGAAACAACTGAAGAAACTGAACCGGAACAAGGCTGCAGGTCCAGATGGTGTCAGTCCCAGAGTTCTCAAGACCTGCTCAGAACAACTATGTCCGGTTCTCCAGCACCTTTTTAACACCAGCCTGAGACAGAACAGAGTTCCTGTGCTGTGGAAAACATCCTGTCTTGTTCCAGTCCCTAAAAAACCACAACCAGCTGAACCAAATGACTACAAACCAGAACCAGAACCAGGACCAGAACCAGATGACTACAGACCAGTTGCTCTGACATCTCACATCATGAAAGTCCTGGAGAGACTCTTACTGGCTCACCTCAACAAGCAAGTGAACACCTTTCAGGACCCATTACAGTTCGCATATCGTAATGGGCTTGGGGTTGAAGACGCCATCATCTTCCTGCTTCAGAGAGCCCACTCTCATCTGGACCAGTCAGGCAGCACTTTGAGGGTCATGTTCTTTGATTTTTCAAGTGCCTTTAATACTATTCAGCTGCTTTGCTATGTGAGAAGCTCCATAACTTCCAGGTGGATCCTCCACAACCACCTGGATTTACGACTACCTCACAAACAGACCACAGTTTGTGAGACTGAAAGGTTGTGTGTCTGAGATGGTGATCAGCAGCACTGGAGCACCACAAGACACTGTACTCTCACCATTCCTCTTCACACTGTACACCTCAGACTTCCAGTACAACTCTGATCCTGTCATCTGCAGAAATATTCTGATGACTCTGCAGTTGTGGGGTGTATCAGTGATGGACAAGAAGCCGAGTACAGGGAACTGGTCAGTCAGTTTGTGAAATGGTAACAATCAGCTCATCTTAAATACCAGCAAGACTAAAGAGATGATTGTTGACTTCAGGAGGAGCAAGAATAAGCAGCATAGTCCTGTCTACATCCTGGAAGAGGAGGTGGAGGTGGTGGAGAACTACAAATACCTGGAGTTCAGCTGGACAACAGACTCGACTGGAAATGCAACAGTGACTACATCTACAAGAAAGGTCAGAGCAGACTCTACTTCTTAAGGAAGCTGAGATCATTCAACGTCTGCACCAAGATGTTGCAGATCTTCTACAAGCCTGTTGTGGAAACTGCAACTAGCTTTGCAGCATCTGCTGGGGAAGCAGCATCAGAACCAGAGACTTGAAGACACTAAACAAGCTGATCAAGAAAGCTGGTTCTGTGCTGGGGATAACTCTGGAGCTGCTGGAGATGATCGTTCAAAAAAGAATGCTGCACAAGCTGATGAAGATGATGGAGGATTCTTCCTCCTCTCCACAACACGGTGAAGAATCAACAGAGTGTGTTCAGTGGGAGGCTGCGTCAGGTTCACTGTAGGACGGAGAGATACAGAAATTCATTCCTGCAGCAGCATCACCCTGAAGAACAAGACTGACTGACTTTTGTTTATTTATTTATTTTAAAAAAAAGTGAGCTTTTACAATACTGAATTTCCCTTCTGGGATGAATAAAGTATTTTTCATTTTCATTTCATTCATACTAGCAGGTATTAGATACTACCATATATCAGATACTAGCAGACATATTATCAGCAGCTTCAAAGTAAGTCAGTCTGTAGCAGCAGCAGCTGCACCGTAGTCACATGACTGAAAGGAATGCTGGGAAATGAAGTTCTTCCAGGATAACAGCGACTTTTAGACATGCTGGACCAACGCTAATTGACAACATCTCGCGAGATTTCGTTGCACCGTCACGAAATCTCATGAGATTTTACTAACAAAATCTTGCGAGATTTCATTTTTCTAAATATCGGCCCAAAAGACCGATAATGATATTTTCCAAATTCACATTTTAATGCGAATATCCGCCGATAATATTGAACATCCCTAGTTTTAATTCTTATTTAATCTTAATGAACCATCTCAGAGCTGCAACTCTATAATGTAAATAGAAACAAAATTCCTCTTTTAAGACGTTCTTTGAAGTATTTACTGTATGTTCTTAAAATATTCATGTCCATATCATCTTATTCATACAGCACATTTTAACAACCACTAGGGTTAACCAAAGTGCTGTACGAGGGTTACATTCAGGCTCCCTCGCCTATTCAGTCTATGAGAGATACGTTCTCACAGTTGCCTGCATAGATCAGCACCGGCTGATATCCGAAATTAGGAGTTGGACAATATTGGTACGGATATCGGTTATAAAAAGCCATCCCAAAATATTTAATGTTAATTCAGCACTTTTTTAAGCAGCAACAGGTTGAAACGGACACATGTAGCGTGTCTCGCATTTATTTAATTAAATTAAGCTCAACTCATTGGGGATGCACCATATAATCGGCCCCCTATCTGTATCGGCCTATATCGGTCTTAAAACTGAGTATCGCACATCGGCCACCCCACCGATATTTAAACAATATTTAAACGATCAGCCCGCTCTTTTTAAAGTCTAAAAAAGAAGACGACTTGTTTTTGTTTGTTTTTACAGACTTTACAACTTCTAAAGACCAGGGGTGGGAAAATATTGATACACTGAAATATCACAATATTTTCATATGCACGGTGATGTGGTGGTTAGCACCGCAGCCTCACAGTAAGAAGGTCGCTAGTTCGATTCCTGGCTGGGGGGGGTTTGAACAATTCCAACAGTTCCTTCCTGTGTGGAGTTTGCATGTTCTCCCGTGTATGCGTGGGTTCTCTCCGAGTTCTCCAGCTTCCTCCCACCATCCAAACACATGATGTTAGGTTAGCTGGTCACTCTAAATGAATGTGAGTGGGAATGGTTGTCTGTCTCTCTGTGTTGGTCCTGTGACAGACTGGTTACCTGTCCAGGTGAACCCGCCTCTCGCCTGATAACAGCTGGAATAGACTCCAGCAGCCCCCGCGACCCTGAACTGGATAAGCGGTACAGAAAATGACTGATGCCTGGTTTCCATATGCTGATATCATATGAACATTTAAAAACACAGTATCAGTCTTTTTTACTGATGAAATCTCGCAATATTTCATCGTTCCGTTAAACTCTCGTGAGAATTCATTAAGAATTGTGAAATTTTGTAACAGAACAATGAAATATCGTGAGATTTCATTAGTAAAATAGACCGATACAGTGTTTTTAAATGTCAATATTGTATCAGTATATGAAAATATCATGATATTTCAGTGTATCTTTATTTTTCCCCACCCCTAGTCTTTAGAAGTTTTAAAGTCTGTAAAAGAAGAAACATTTTTTAAGAGTTTTTTTTTTTTTAAGACTTTAGAAACAGTGGGCTGATCAGTTTAATATCGGCCGATGTCTGATACTCAGTTTTAAGGCCGATACTGATAAGGGTTCGATTGATTCGTGCATCCCTAATCTAAACCATATGTAAAGTGTATAAAGAGAAATGTAAACTGTCTAAACTGGAACTGTTTTTCTTGTTTGTGTGACAGGGACGATAACACGAGTTATTACTCCTTTCTGCTCCTTTTCGATTAACAATAATGATCAGTGTTACGTTTGTGAAACTGTTTCTGTTTTAAATGAATGTAATGAAATGAAAAGCTAGTTTGTTGCTGCTCCGGCTTGTTTGCGTGCCTTTAAACTGTCGGGTTTCTCCTATCAGACGCCTCCAGCTGCAGCTGCAGATGTAAAGAGAACCGCTGCAGGCCCACCGTACTTCGGTCTGGAAGAATATGATGACACGATGCTGACTGGTCATCTTTCTGCATGGCTACATACCGTACAGCCAAGCCTCAACACGACTGTCTCCTCACAGCATTTTTTACATACTGAGTCAGGGAGGAGACTCGTCTCACTCACGGTCCAGTCAGGGAGCTTCCCACCAGGAAACTCACGCACCAGTGGAATGAATGTAAAATGCTTAGAGTTCAGGATTGAATGGGGGATTATCACGCTTCCGTGTTCCGAACTTCCGGTTTGAAACAGTTAGACGGCCCACTTCCGGCCCAGTTCAATGTCCCTGTCCCTGCTCGTGAGCCTTGCGGGCTTCCTCCTCCTTGCAGAGACGAGGCTGCATCTGCATGACTGTATCACCACGGAGCACCCTTTATTATGCATGTTGATGCTGTGACACTGCTTCCCATTGCGATGACTAGGTTGTACCTCTTCTCTACTTCCCATTGCGATGACTAGGTTGTACCTCTTCTCTGCTTCCCATTGCGATGACTAGGTTGTACCTCTTCCCTACTTCCCATTGCGATGACTAGGTTGTACCTCTTCTCTACTTCCCATTGCGATGACTAGGTTGTACCTCCTCTACTTCCCATTGCGATGACTAGGTTGTACCTCTTCTCTACTTCCCATTGCGATGACTAGGTTGTACCTCTTCTCTGCTTCCCATTGCGATGACTAGGTTCTGCGTCTCCGGTTGTATATCTCTTCTCTGCGTAGTTCTGCGTGTGTTTGTATGATCTGAGGATATTTAAGCCACCTGCAGGTCCTCCTGTAGGGGATTGCTTGTTTTGTTTTCCAACAGAGACCTTGGTTGTTTAGGGATCGCGGTACAGATGTACCAGTGAACTGTGTAAGTGGATTCATGTTTTCTCTCCTCTCTCTCTTCCTCTTCCTTACTCCTTTCTCTCTGTTTCACTTTCTATCATTATCTCTGTTAACTTTCATTTCTCCTTGTCAGGCCCAGCAGTATGAAATGGAATGCTGTTATAGACAAATGTTTAATTAAAGATATAAAATGAATAAACATGATATCAAGTGGAGCCTTATGTTCATAAAGCTCCGCTTGGTAAAGAAAAACTGTTCAACAGAATAAAGCAATCAGATTTCCATTCTGCTTGCTTCGATGCTGGACAGGACAAGTAAAAAAAGGAAAAAAAAAAATAGGGGCAAAATACATTAAAAATACATTTAATTTCAAAACAAATGTGCTGAGAAGAGATTGTACTTTAAATTAAAGCAAAACTCTTTTATTCAATCCTTTGTTTTTTTTTAAATTTGCCAAATACATTACCATGACAAATTAAGGGACATTTTAACTCTTAGAAAATATGGCTGTTACAAAAGTTGTGCATCTAAAACATATATTTAAAGCGATGAGAATGTCCGGTAACAGGGGGGACATTTGATCTATGTCACATTTAAATTTAATCATATTATCAAACAGAAATATCCTAAGCTAGACCAATATACTTGTTGTATAGTTTAATATGTTCTCTATCAGATAAAATAATAAAATTATGGAAAATTTGACTTATTTTGGATGAGGTTTGATAGCTGAAATGGCACCGAATACCAGGAATGACCCAGCCCCCCCCGGGGGGTTCGTCCACTAAAGTGGAAGATTGTACTGGCCGGCCGATGTGTCGGTCGATCCTTCATGTAAACAGACGAGAGCAAACGTTGTACAGATGGAAAAAGGGTCACTACTGATCTCCACACACTTGTACTTCATTAATAAAGTGATGATCCAAATCGTGCTGTTTCTTCATCATTACTGACTGTTTAACACCAGTCTGCTGCTTTTTTTACTTTCCCATCCTCTTCATCACTTGTAAACAGTCTGGGCTGGATCTGGTCACCGTGTCTGTGAGACATGACATGCTGCGTTCACTTGAACTTGGACATCTGAGGTTTACCAGATAAAGGTCAGTTTACACCAGCGGTTCTCCGTCTTTTACTCTGTGGAGTCATTTTCAGCCAAATACCCCTGAGCAAGGGCTCTCGGGTTACATCTCAGTCCAGCTTCCACATTCAGGACTATCTGGTCTCCGCTGGATTGGAGCAGGAAAATAACGGCATAATAACCTGGAAATAATGAAAACTTCACATTTTTTTCTTGTTTTAGTACATAAAATAAAACATAATCAAGACATTTTTAATTGTTCTTAATGGAACATTTTTATTTATTTAATTTTAGTTTATTTTTATTTAATTTCATATTTATTTATTTCACATATTTATTTATTTCACATATTTTATAAATTTCACATATTTACTCTTTATATATTGACTTGTTTACACATTTATTACAATTTCCAGACCACAATGGTTCTAGAAAACAAGTCTTCACATGTTAGAGCAAGTCATGGAGTTCCTCAGGGTTCTGTACTTGGACTGATATATTTCACACTGTACAGGTTTTTGTGATTTATAATTTTTTATTTAATTTTTATTTAATTTTTTTAATTTCACATATTTTATTTAATTCACACATTTACTCTTTATGTTGCACATTTAGGTTAATTGATCACTCTTAATTGTCCCTAGGAATGAATGTGAGCGTGAATGGTCTCTCTGTGTTGGCCCTGTGACAGACTGGCGACCTGTCCAGGTGTACCTGCCTCTCGCCTGATAATAGCTGGGATAGGCTCCAGCAACCCCCGCGACCCTGAACTGGATAAGCGGTACAGAAAATGAATGGATTTACTCTTTATATATTTACTTGTTTACACATTTATTAAAATTTGCAGACCACAATGGTTCTAGAAAATGAGTCTTCTCCACATGTTAGAGGAAGTCATGGAGTTCCTCAAGGTTCTGTACTTGGACCAATATATTTTACACTACATGTTTCCTTTAGGTAATATTAGACAGCATGTTATAAACTTGCATTTCTATGCAGATGATACCCAGATATACTTTTCCATGAAGCCTGATGGTAGCAATCAGTTGGTCAGATAAAGAAAAGGAGGACTGTGTTTTCTAGATTCAGACAGACTAAGGTTGTTGTCTTAGGCTGGAGAACCTCAGACAGACTCAGTCTAGCCATGGAATTATTCTGGATGGTATTATCTTGCTTTCTAGTACTGCAGTGAGGAAATCTAGTATTTCACATCATGATCAGAGGAACTTTTCCGTATAGAGGTTATTTTAAATGTACATCCGTGTATATTTCCATATGTGTGTTGAAATCCTCACCTTTGACTCACCTCATCATACAAACTGAAGTCAGAAAGATAGCAAAGATAGAAGAAGTTATCTCTTTCCTTTATTTTCTCGTGTACACCCTGGAGTTTTTCTCAGTACCCTTAGAGGTACATTTATCCTGTGCTAAGAAACAGTAGTTTACACTGAATACTTTCTAAAATGTAATTGTCTGTTCTTTGGGTGGAATTAGCAACATTAGAATTAGCAACATGATGGCTGCTTACCTAGATCAGTATCAGTTGATATCAGAAATTAAGAGTTGGACAATATCGGTGAATCACATATCGGTTAAAAAAAAACAAAAACAGTATAGAACATCCCTAGTCTTTTTGTTTCTTTATGTTGTTGAATAACAATAAATAACAATAAATTTCAAATGGACAGCGTGTAACTTTTAGCCACCAAACTAGAGATGGGCGATACTAAATCTTTCCTATTGATACGATACTAATAGTTTACAGTACTTTTCCTCCGATACTAAACTTAACCTAACTGCGTCTCAACATGAAACCATCTCTATTCGTGTCCTGGACTCATGTTTTCAGACCACTTTGATCAGCTGATAGCAAAGTAATAAAGCCTTAAAGCAAAGTGCTCCAGGTCACATGATCCAATGAGAGACGGATCCGCTCCTGCAAAGCTACACTGTCTGGTTTTTGAGGAGGGCAGCCCCCCAGAGTACCCACATGTACCATGGGCTGTATATTAACCCCAGAAATAATCTGTTATTACTGACATTAGGCTGATTTTCGGGTCAAAAGTTACACGGTGTACCTTTAAAAACAAGATAATCATGTACACTGGAAATATGCGTGAAGGAGCTACAGATCCCAGCATGGATCTACGTGGTGTGTTACAGTAAAGCGGTCTGAGCTGCCTGGTGAGGCAGCTTTCATGTAAACCTTGTGAATCCGGTTGAACTCAGCATGTAAGTCCTCCCTGCTCTGGTTCCCATGTCTCCTGACAGCTTCTTGGTGTCGTAGTCTGGATCCAGCTGGCTGACTTCAGCCCGGCTTCGGTCTCTCTGGACCCGGGCAATAGGAAACACATGGGCCCAGACTCGCTGCTTTCTCCGTGTCCTTGGTGTTGCAATAAAACACACAGCTCTAAAATTAGACCCTGAAGACTGATATTAGCTCACTTCCCAGATATGGAAGCACACACACACACACACACACACACATGGCGATGGTTGTGCGGTGAGTCAGCTGCGTCTTCGTCCTGACGGAGAGGGCAGCCGTCCTCCATGGCTGACATCATGGCAGCAGCAGGGAGGAGCTGAGGTGAGGCAGTTCCTGCATGTTTCCAGACGTTTCTGTGGTTTCCAGGCAGATGAAGAAGCTGATAAATGATCGTTACAGCCGTCACTTATCTCCACCAGGCCCAGCGGAGATCAGGCCTTTTCTTCGTTTGTCCAGAAGAACAATGATGCCAGAATAAATCACAATAGCAGAACTTCCACGCTGGCACAGAAGCCGCCTTCCACCAGTACAATAGTTGGAAATAAACACACTTTTCCTGTTTCTGCCGGTTTTATCGCAGTTTGATCCGTCTGATCTGAAAACATTTGGAAAGTCTGGAGGAGCTTTGGTTACTGCAGTGATGTCACCAGAGCTGCACACTGAGCATGCTCAGTTTCATCTCACATCACCCCATCATCCCTCGATATTGGAATTTTGGCCGATATCCGATATGCCGATATTTTAAAACTCGTGGCCGATAACCGATATCGATACCGATATTAAAGATTTAAAAAATAAGCAGTCATTCAAATAGCATTGTCATCCGTTTCCGACACTTTGATAAATAGGGGTGGGAAAAAATATTGATGCACCGAAATATCGTAAACTTTTTTTTATATGCCGATATCAAATATTTAAAAATGCGGTATCGATCTATTTTACTTACAAAATCGTGCAAAATTTCTTCGTTCTGTTACAAAATCTCACAATATTTCATGAATTCTAATGAGATTTCATAACAGAACGATGAAATATCACGAGATTTCGTTAGTAAAATAGATCAATGCCACATTTTTAAATGTCAATATGATATCAGTATGTGAAAATATCACAAAATGTTTGTGAATTTTCACGAGATTTCATAGCAGAACGATGAAATATGGCGAGATTTCATTCGTAAAAAAGACAGATACTGCATTTTTAAATGTCAATATATCAGCATATGAAAATATTGCGATATTTCAGTGTATCAATATTTTTTCCCACCCCTAGTCTTTAGAAGTTTTAAAGTCTGTTAAAAAGAAGATTTTGAAGAAGTGAAAGTGAAAACCTCACCATGAGCTCAACTTGAGCAACCAAAGACTGTAAAAACATGGACGTAGTATCCGGTCTCGTCTGGTGGGCGTGTCCCACCGCCGCCATCTTGCTGTGTCATTTGTGTCGTCACTCCCGGAAAAAAATAAAATGGACAAAGCGCAGCGGCGGGGCAAATGATTGACAGATGACTACTCTGGGCTAAATGCTAGCCGAGCGAACTCAAAAAAGAAGCTAACGAAGATTAGCCTCCCAAGCGGCGGATAAAGATGAGACATTTTTGGACTGTTAAAACCACCATGTTGCTGCTCTGCTGCAGACTGAGCTTACTGAGCGCTAACAAGGAGCTAACTGTTAGCCACCAGTCAGCAGGCAGACATTCAGTTTGCTGCCTGTCAATCAAAAGGACACACCCCTAGTTATGTGTAATTTCAAGACTAAATAACATCTAAATGAATGAGTTATAAAAAATTCACCGTCTCACAGTTTACATGAAGGTAAATTTGACCTATTAAACCTAAAATGATTTTTTGAACCAGACTGTTTATTTCCGCTGTAAACATGTTTATTTCTGCTGTAAATGTGTTTATTTCTGTTGTAAACATTGTTTATTTCTGCTGTAAACGTGTTTATTTCTGTTGTAAACATGTTTATTTCTGCTGTAAATGTGTTTATTTCTGTTGTAAACATGTTTATTTCTGCAATAAATATTCTTATTTCTGCTGTAAACCTGTTTATTTCTGCTGTAAATGTGTTTATTTCAGTTGTAAACATGTTTATTTCTGCAATAAATATTCTTATTTCTGCTGTAAACAAGTTTATTTCTGCTGTAAACGTGTTTATATCTGTTGTAAACATGTTTATTTCTGCTGTAAATGTGTTTATTTCTGTTATAAACATGTTTATTTCTGTTGTAAACATGTTTACTTCTACAAAGTTGGTCTTTTTAACACGGGAGTTTATGGGGATTTGCTCTGTTTTGGAGCTCCTAGTGGATGAAGGGAGAACTACAATTATTTAACTGAACTTCCAGGCTTCACTGTTTTCCAGCAGAGTTTCGATCAATCAGAACATGTCTGGATGGATGGATGGATAGATAAATAACTCAGGTTCATGAACCAGGAAATGATGTAACAGACTGAACGTGCATGTGTTGCTGTTAGCTAACATAGATATACAGATTCTAAACAGCGCTAGCTGATGCTAAGCTAACAGCTTGTGAAGCAGACATGCCTGCCTCCACAAACAGAAGAGCGGAGTCATTCCTTTCATGGAGCTTTCCTGCTGCCGCTCTCATGGTGAATATTTTCCTTCTCTCCTCTGTCCTTTTTCAGTCCGACTGGCCACCAAACCGCCACCAGACGAGCCATTTATAGGCCAGAGGAGGACTCAGGGGTCGTTCGGTGCCGTGGGAATGGCTTTAAAAGAAATGCAGGCCTCCTATCACATCACAAACACACACACACGGGCGCCACATTCCATCCCACACACCAACACAGCCGTTCTTTCCTCCTGCTGTCAGCGTGTCCACTCTGAGACGGAGAAGCTGAGGGTGAGATGACCGATCCGTCCTCAGTCTTCACTCCAGGACCTGCCGTAGAAAACCGCTATGATTCCTCATCTCACCAGAATCCTCTCATTTCTAACCCAAAGTTTACACTCATGTCTTTTCTGGCTCTGATGTAGCTTCTTTCTTTTGTCTGAGGAAAAAGTTTCAGCCTTTCATTTTCAGTTTATATTCTATGGAAAATTCTGTTAAAGGTCATACCTACATATTTTTCATCAAAACAATTCATTTGTCAAAAATAATCCATCCACAGAACGTCTAGAAGGGTGCAGATTAAAATGTTCATTTTACTGAAACATGTCTAATCACATATAAATAATTGCTTTATCAATTTTGATGGGTCCCAAATATATAAATATTTCCATCTGTGTGGGAGTAACATCTTCCTGGCCCTATATTTGCCATACATGAAGGAATATGAGGGTGAAGGTAGCAAACGGGCCCCAAAGACAAGCAGAGGGTGCTGCTTTCCTCCTGCACATGAAAGCTGACAGACTGTATGCAAAAATGCACACGTGCACAAATATACATATACACGTGCACATATGCCGATATACACAAATGCACAGATATATATAGATGCACATATGCACATATACACATATACACATATGGTGCACATATATATATGTATATAGGGATGCACATATACACATTCACACATATGCACATGTACACGTATTGACATATAAACGCATGCACATATACACAGGTGCACATATATATTTATATATACATGCACATATACACATTCGCACATATGCACATATACACATATCCACGTATAAATGGATGCACAAATGCACATAAACACATATGCACATACAGTATGCACATATAAGCGTGTGCACTTATTATGCACATATTCACACATGCATGTATCAGCATCAGCAACATCAACAGTCACCTCAAACAGTGGCGGGCCTCCTGGTCCCCGGAGTCTGGCGCGGTGGTGGATCCTGCTGGATTTGGACTCAGACGGGAGCTCAGACCTTCATGATGACTGTTGCTTCATCCTCACAGCAGACATCAGAGCTGGATGTTAATCTGCGTCTCTAACAGGAACCAGGTGTGTTTAAAGCTGATGATGACGGAGAATCTGCGGCTGTTGGGAAATCAGCATGTGCTGAGGATGGGATTAAAGTCACAGACAAGGACATGCGGCATTACAACGGAGTTAAAGTTAGATGGAAGGAAGACGGATGATGAAGAGGAAGATTAGAGGTTTCACTTGTTTCAGATGAAAAGCCTGAGAATCATGAAAGCACAGTGATGGAATACATTTCAGTCTACCGATATTATTGGCCGATATCAGCATTAAAATGTGACATTGAAAAATGTCTGTATCAGTTTTTAATATGATATTGTTTTTTGATAGGACCAATATCGTCCAATATTATTGGTCAATATTGGTATTAAAATGTGACATTGGAAAATGTCTTATCTGTTTTTAGCAGAGATGTCAGATATTATTGGCTTACTATTTTGGCCGATATCTGGCATTAAAATGTGACATTGGAAAATGTCTGTATCGGTTTTTAAAGGTATGTCCAATATCATTGGCCGATATCAGCATTAAAATGTGAGATTGAAAATGTTTTATCGGTTTTTAGTAGGGATGTTTGATATTATGGGCCTACCATTATTGGCCGGTATCGGCATTAAAATGTGACATGAAAATGTCTGTATCAGTTTTTATAGGGATGTCCGATGTGCTGAGGATGGGATTAAAATCACAGACGTGGCATTAAAACGTAGCTAAAGTTGGATGGAAGGAAGACGAATGATGAAGAGAAAGATTAGAGAGGTTTACGCTTGTTTCCTATAAAAAAAGCCTGAGAAATATTAAAGCGCAGTGATGGAAAGTATTTCGGTGTTTGTGTTGAGTGGCCAGCCGTCTGACCTCGGACCGTCTGACTGAGAAAATCCCTCTGTGATGTTTATGAGTGTGTCAGATTGTTTTTCTGTGTTCGTCCTGTCTGCACACGCTCGCATCGACGGGACGGCGTGTGCTGAAAAGAGAAAAATAATCATAAACGGTGATGAATTAGGACGCCGCTCTGTGATCATCTGCAGCTCTGAACTCTGAGCGGAGCAACGGACTCGTTACCTGCTGCTGCTCTGTAATCTGCTCACATCTGATTAGAAGCCACGGTCCTCTCAGCCAATCGGCTCGCAGCTCACCTCGCTATGGGGACATCTGTCATTACTGCCTTTGGGGTAACTATGGCAACCAGGATGCTGGCACATCATTTCCACACACGGCCATCTCGAGTTTCCAGAGAATGTTAGAAGAAGAAAAAATGTCCAGAGAGGAGCAGTCGTTTGGAAAACCAGACCGGTCTGGAAGTCCCGCATGCTGTCCAGAACCTCACATTCTGTATTTAAATCAAGAGATGTCTGATACTATTGGCCGATATCGACATGAAAATGAGACATTGAAAAATGTATCAGTTTTTGATAAGAGTGTCCGACATTGTCAGCCTACCGATATTATTGGCCAATATCAGCATTAAAATGTGACATTGGAAAATGTCTGTATCAGTTTTTAATAGGAATGTCCAATATTATTGGCCGATATCAGCGTTAAAAAAATCTGAAAATATAGTTTTTCATAGTGATGTCCGATATTATTGGCCGATATCAGTGTCAAAAATCTGAAAATATAATTTAATATCCATTATTATTGGGAGTGGGTGGCCTAGTGGTAGCGTCATGGGCTTTGGCGCGGAGGACCCGGGTTCAAGTCCCCAACACGACTCCTAGGTTAAACACTGTGGATCCCTGAGCAAGGTCCTTAACCCTCCAACTGCTCCCCGGGCGCCTTAAGTAGCAGCCCACTGCTCTCTGATACTCAGTACAGAGATGGTGAAATGCAGAGCCCTAATTTCCCCTCAGGGATCATACAAGTATGACAAAAAAAAAAAAAAAATTATTATCAGCCTACTGATATTATTGGCCGATATCGGCATTAAACATGACATAGAAAAATGTTTTTATCAGTTTTTAATAGGTATGTCCAAGATTATAGGCCGATATCAGAATTAAAAAATCTGAAAATATAGTTTTTCATAGTGATTTCCAATATTATTGGCCGATATCAGCGTTAAAAATCTGAAAATATATTTTTTTATAGGGATGTCCGATATTATCAGCCTACCAGTATTATTGGCCAATATCAGCATTAAAATGTACCGCACCGTACCGTCTTCTTCCCCTTATCCGGATCGGGTCGCGGGGGCAGCTGCCTAAGCAGGGAAGCCCAGACTTCCCTCACCCCGGCCACAGCCGCCAGCTAATCCGGGGGGATCCCGAGGCGTTCCCAGGCCAGCCAGGAGACGTAGTCCCTCCAGCGTGTCCTGGGTCTCCCCCGGGGTCTGGTCCCGGTGGGATGTAGTCCCTCCAGCGTGTCCTGGGTCCCCCCCGGGGTCTGGTCCCGGTGGGACGTGCCTGGATCACCAGGGAGGCGTCCAGGAGGCATCCTGACCAGATGCCCGAGCCTCCTCATCTGGCTCCTCTCTATACGGAGGAGCAGCGGCTCTACTTTGAGCCCCTCCCGGATGACCGAGCTCCTCACCCTATCTCTAAGGGAAAGCCTGGCCCCCCTGCGGAGGAAACTCATTTCAGCGCCTGTACCCGCGATCTGGTTCTTTGGGTCATGACCCACAGCTCATGGCCATAGGTGTGGGGGGGGGGCGTAGATGGACGGTAAATCCAGAGCTTCTCCTTCTTCAGCTCCTTCTTCACCACGACGGACCGATGCAGAGTCTTCATCACTGCAGACGCCGCACCGATCCGTCTGTCCATCTCCCGTCCATCCTTCCCTCACTCCTGAACAAGACCCTGAGATACCTGAACTCCTCCACCTGGACCAGGACCTCCCCCCTTTCCGGGTGAGGACCATGGTCTCGGATTTGGAGGTGCTGATTCTCATCCCGGCTGCTTCACAATCGGCTGCAAATCGCTCCAGCGAGAGCTGGAGATCACGGCCCGATGACGCCAACAGAACCACATCATCTGCAAACAGCAGAGACCCAATCCTGAGGCCACCAAACCAGATCCCCTCAACACCTCGTCTGCGCCTAGAAATCCTGTCCATAAAGGTTATGAACAGGATCGGCGACAAAGGGCAGCCTTGGCCAGGAAGGCCCGGTAGGACTCCTTCAGTCCCCCAGGCCAGGAAGGCCCGGTAGGGCTCCTTCAGTCCCACAGACCAGGAAGGCCCGGTAGGACTCCTTCAGTCCCACAGACCAGGAAGGCCCGGTAGGACTCTTTCAGTCCCCCAGGCCAGGAAGGCCCGGTAGGACTCCTTCAGTCTCACAGGCCAGGAAGGCCCGGTAGGACTCCTTCAGTCCCCCAGGCCAGGAAGGCCCGGTAGGACTCCTTCTTCAGCTTGACGGCATCCCTCACAGCTGGTGTCCACCAGCGAGTTCGGGGCCACAGCTCCGACTAGCAGCCTCAGCAATAGAGGGGGGAACATAGCCCATTCCGACTTGATGTCCCCCACCACCCTTGGAACATGGGTGAAGCTCTCCCAGAGGTGGGAGTTAAAGCTCTCCCTGACAGGGGACTCAGCCAGACGTTCCCAGCAGACCCTCACCACACGTTTGGGCCTGCCAGGTCTGACCGGCATCCTCCCCGACCATCTGAGCCCACTCACCACCAGGTGGTGATCAGTGGAAGCTCCGCCCCTCTCTTCACCCGAGTGTCCAGGACAAGGGGCCGCAAGTCCGATGACACGACTACGAAGTCGATCATGGAACTGCGGCCTAAGGTGTCCTGATGCAGGTGGACATGTGGACACTCTTGTGCCTGAACATGGTGTTTGTTATGGACAATCCATGACAAGCACAAAAGTCCAACAAAAAAACACCACTCGGGCAGACAGGGGGGGCGTTCCTCCCGATCATGCCCCTCCAGGTCTCACTGTCGTTGCCCACGTGAGCGTTGAAGTGCCCCAGCAGAACGATGGAGTCCCCGGAAGATTCGCTTTCCAACACGCCGTCCAAGAATCCAGAAAGGGGGGGGGGGGGGGGGTACTCTGAACTGCTGTTCGGTGCATAGGCACAAACAACAGTCAGGACCCGTCCCCCCACCCGGAGGCGGAGGGAAGCTACCCTTTTGTCCACCGGGGTGAACCCCAACGTACAAGCGGCGAGCCGGGGGGCAATGAGTATGCCCACCCCCGCTCACAGCCTCTCACCGGGAGCAACTTCAGAGTGGAACCAGGTCCAGCCCCCCCTCCATGATGGTGTTCCCAGAGTCCGAGCTGTGCGTGGAGGTGAGTTCAACTATATCTAGTCAGAACCGCTCGACCCCCGCACCAGCTCAGGCTCCTTTCCAACCAGAGAGGTGACGTTCCACATCCCTACAGCTAGCTTCTGCAACGGGGGGTCGAACTGCCAGGGTCTCCCCCGCCCTCGGCCGCCGCCCAACTCACACTGCACCCGCCCCCTATGGCCCCTCTTGTGGGTGGTGGGTCCACAAGAAGAGCATTAAAATGTGACATTGGAAGATGTCTGTATCAGTTTTTTATAGGTATGTCCAAGATTTTTGGCTGATATTGACATTAAAATGTGACATTTAAAAATGTAACAGGTTTTAATAAGGATGTCGAACATTGTCAGCCTACCAATATTATTGGCCAATATCGGCATTAAAATGTGACATTGGAAGATGTCTGTATCAGCTGTTAATAGGGATGTCTGATATTATCAGCCTACCAATATCATTGGCCGATATCTGCGTTAAAATGTGACACTGAAAAATGTCTATAATTTTTTATAGGGATGTCTAATATTATCAGTCTACCGATATTATTGGCCAATATCGGCAATAAAATGTGACATTTAAAATGTATCAGTTTTTAATAAGGATGTCTGATATTGTCAGTCTACCGATATTATTGGCCAATATCAGCATTAAAATGTGACATTTTGGGGAATTTTTCTGATTTTACACAGGGAAGAATATCACTAGTGGTGTAACGATTCAGTTAAACAATGATTTGATTCAAATCACGATTTATGGTTTCTGATCTGATTTCAAGATATCTGATTCGTATCGTTCTGAATGAACCAATATCATCCTTGAATGAAATCCGAAACCATGAATCGTGATATGAATTGAATTGTTAACAGAATCGTTACACCCATAAATCTCACATCATTTCAGTTTTAATATCAGTATCGGTCACAAAAGCAAATAATTATCGGTTATTGTATCGGTTGAAATTTTTCATGCATGTGGTTTCTCGTGTTATTTTGTCCCAGTTTTCCTGAAAACATCTTTCTTTCTTTCTTTCTTTCTTTCTTTCTGTCTTTCTGTCTTATCCTTTTTGTTTTCTGTTCCTCATTTTTCTCCATTCCTTTTCTTTTTTTGTCTTTCCTGTTTTTACTTTTCTATTTTTTCCTCTTTTCTTTTCCCTAATTTCTTCTGTCTTTTCTTTTTTTGTTTCTTTTTCTTTCTCCATCCCATCTCAGTCTCTCTGAGTTTCGGCTGCAACCTCCTGTCTGTCATTGTGCTGAGTCATCAGTGGTGACGATGACTTGCTCCGCTGCAGGGCAGCCGTGTGTGTGGACAGAAGCTGCATGCGTGACTGCGTGATGACACGCGTGTGCGTGTTTCCTTCAGGCTGGAACAACCAGCACGATTACAGACGTGATGAAGATGTGATAATGGTTACAGGGACCATCCTTTCATCTCCAACCTGAAGCCAACTCTGACCTTTAACCTCTCTCCATCTTCTACACTTCAACCAGAACTCAGTGATGACATCATCAGACATGTAAACGTGTGTGTGTGAAACACACGCCATGCTGACTCAACAAAACCTGCCTGATCCATGATGTCATCCCTCCTTCCACACGAAGCCGTTAACATGCCTGCGTTATAATCGCTGCCAGGAGGCCGAAGCTGTGCCGACATGTCTGGAAAGAATGTCATCTCACACACACACACACACACACACACACACACACACATGTTGTGTTTTCATTCCTTGTGGGGTCTTTCCATTGACATAATGCATTCCCTAGCCCCTAACCCTAAACCTAACTCCCAGAACTGATTGCCTAAACCTAACCCTTGTCCTAATCCTAACCTAAACCTAACTGTAACTTAGTCTCTAAAACCTACTTACCCTCAAATCGTTCATCCCCATGGGACCGGAAATGTCCCCACGAGGGCAAGACGCCCCACATATAGTAAAAATCCAGAACACACCCCCAATTCAATTCCCCTCCACACACACACACACACACACACACACACACACACACACACACACACACGCACACACACACACACCGGTCGTCTAATCCCTGCGGGTCTGTCATCGTTCTGTCATCCTGGGATTAACTCTGATGGTTTTCCTCACAGATCAGCTGATTCTTTTCTCTTCAGCAGCTCCCGCTTTTGCACAGAAACTTGCTGAACTCAGACCTGCTGCCCGAGGTTGTTATAGTTAACTAAAACTAAAGTTGAAAAAACATTTTTGTTAACTAAAATCAAAATAAAAATGATAGTTTTTAAAAAACGATAACTATCTGAAACTGAATTGTGTCTTTACAAAACTTAAACTAACTAAAATTATTGCAAAAACATCCTTAGCTTTAGTCTTTGTCAGTTTATTGAATACATAAAACTTTTGGGTTGAAATCTATTTTATTAATCTATTTACTTTGCTCCACCTGATTCACTCCGAGTGACTTCATGATGTTTTTGAATTTCACACCAGATGAATACCTAATTTATGAAAAAAAAAACTACAGTTGTGTGAAAAGGTTTTTGCCTCCTTCCTGATTTCTTATTTGTTTGCATGTTTTTCACACTTCAATGTTCCTGATCATCAAACAAATTTAAATGTGAGACAAAGATAACACAAGTAAACAGAAAATGCAGTTTTTTTAATGAAGATTTTTGTTTTTAAGGGTAAAAAAATCCAAACCTCCATGTCCCTGTGTGAAAAAGTGATCTTCCCCTAAACCAGATAACTGGTTGTTCCACCTTAGCAGCAACAACTGCATCAAGCGTTTGTGATAACTGGCAGTGAGTCTTCTACAGCGCTGTGGAGGAATTTTGTTCCACTCATCTTTGCAGAATTGTTGTAATTCAGCCACATTGGAGGCTTTTCCAGCATGAACCGCCTTTTTAAGGTCATGCCACAGCATCTCAATGGGATTCAGGTGGGGGCTTTGACTAGGCCACTCCAAAGTCTTCATGTTGTTGTTCTTAAGCCATTCAGAGGTGGACTTGCTGGTGTGCTCTGGATCATTGTTCTGCTGCAGAACCCAAGTGCGCTTCAGCTTGAGGTCACCAACAGATGGCCGGACGTTCTCCTTCAGGATTTTTTGGTAGAAGCAGAATTCATGGTTCCATTTACCACAGCAAGTCTTCCAGGTCCTGAAGCAGCAAAACAGCCCCAGACCATCACACTACCACCACCATATTTTACTGTTGCTGTGATGTTCCTTTTCTGAAATGCCGTGTTACTTTTACGCCAGATGTAATGGGACCTCCACCTTCCAGAAAGTTCCACTTTTTGTCTCGTCAGTCCACAGAGTATTTTCCCAAAAGTCTTGGGGATCATCAAGATGCTTTCTGGCTAAACTGAGACGAGCCTTTATGTTCTTTTTGCTCAGCAGTGGTTTTGGTCTTGGAACTCTGCCATGCAGCCATTTTGCCCCCCAGTCTCTTTCTGATGGGGGAGTCATGAACACTGACCTTCATTGAGGCAAGTGAGGCCTGCAGTTCTTGGATGTTGTTCTGGGGTCTTTTGTGATGGCAGCATGATGTCTAGCTTTGGAGGATCTTTTGGTCTACTTCACTTTGTCAGGTAGGTCCTATTTAAGTGATTTCTTGATTGAGAATAGGTGTGGCAGTAATCTTTTCTAATGGGAATAATCTTTTCTAATATTTAATTTTTTTGATGTTTGATGATCTGAAACATATAAATGTGACAAACATGCAAAAAAGAAAGAAAGAAAGAATTCAGGAAGGAGGCAAACACTTTTTCACACAACTTTAACACTGAAAATAATATAAGCTAAACTAAAATTAAGCATTTTCCAAAAATAAAAACTAGCAAAACTGCTCAAAAACTAACTAAAACTAGCTGAATTGAAAAACAAAAGTCAAAACTAAATAAAAAACTTAAACTAATTAAAAATTTAAAAAAACTATGATAACTTTGCTGCTGCCCTTGACCTTGTCTGACTTTATTTTTGATCAGGCTCCTCTTCCAGCCACCATCCCCCACTCTGACCTGGTCTCGGCTTTTTAGTGGTGAAGTTTTTGCTGCAGAAACTAAAAGTTGACTCCCTGTGGAAGCTGTAGAGTCGCCGCCTCAGAGGTCGAGGTCACTTCCTCTTGTTTTCCTGATCATTGACATGAGAGAGTCAGAGCTGGAGGGTGGATGCCCTCTGGGTTCTGAACTCAGAGGCAAGATGGAGGACAGAGACAATAAAGGCAGAGAAAACCAGAGTAAGACATAGAAGATAAAATCTGGGCCTAAAAGACAAACTGTTTTGTGAAAATGAGAAGTTTGGTGATAATTTGGGAGAAAGAAGAACTTATTGAGTTGGTCCATTGCGACGACGCATCCATTTTCTGCCTCTTACTCTGGACCAACCTTCTGAGAAAGCTTGTCCAGCTCGTCTGGAGACAATGTTCTGAAGCCGGTCCTGGATCTTCTTCAAGGCCGCCTCCTGGTTTCACATAACCCAATCCCTCCTGTGGGCGACGCCATGAAGGTATTCTGTCCAAATGCTCGAACCACCACAACTGGAGAGGAGAACCAGTTAAACTCCGACCAAACGTCAGAGGATCCCTCCAGACATCCTCATGCTGGATGCTGGTCACCACTCTGGTCCAGATTGGATGACATACCTTTAAGTTTGCTGTAGCCACAGAGGCTCTGTGGCACAACAGACGCATTGGACTTCTAAGGCTCAGGTGAAGCGATTCAAAGGTGCCCCCGAGAGGTATAGTAGTCGATAATGATATCTATATCCTTTGAGCCTCGGAGGAGATCCCCCGGTCTCCCCCCCACCATCCCCCCCCCGGATATCCCACCCCCCAAATCCCACCTCCCACCCCTCCCGAGTTATTTTATTTCCCTTCTTTATAACCTGATTAATCACATTTCTCTTCTCTTTTAATTCCTTTCTCTATTCCTCTTATAAGAGTTTATTTCCTTAATTTCTCAGTCTCTATCATTCTTCCCTCAGCCCTACTTCTCCGCATCTGCCGCTGCGCCCTTGATCATCGGCCCCTACCCCCCCTATCTGGGAGGCAGCCCATGTTCATCCCCCCAGCTCTCCTTCCCCCTCTATTTCCTTTTGGCGCTTATCCCGCCCATTCCTCCTATATTTGGGATCAAACCCATCCCCATCATAGAAGCCGATAGGCCCAATCCCTCAAACTCCCTACTCCTGTCATCCGATATAAGAGTAATTCTTTTTCTCATTAAATTCCATCATCATCATCCATCATTTCCGACGAACATCAGGAGGAATTAAGGACACATCACAATCCCATCCCGAAGAAAACCCAAGTCAATCCAATCAGCAATATCAGGGCCCTGCAGGAACATTCATGCTGGCGGGCAAGAGTCATCAGCCTGAGGACAAGCTAGCGTGGATTAAGAAGGCTGTGAATATCAGGAGCCTCAGACAGAACCATACAGAGCAGGGGGCTTCATCTTTCCCCCTGGACACCTCTCCAGGAAATAGTCAGCGGAGAGTAGCCCTCAGTTTGACTGACCATCAGCTTCCTCCCCCCCATTCGAGGGCCTGTGGCCTATAGTCCATCTCATTGGCCTCTTCCAGCCGCTTCAGATCTCCGATCCTCAGGTCTTCAGTAAAACTTCTATAAGGTGACAGCTCATTCTACTTCAAGTAAAATCTACCTTCTTTTAGGTAGTTGTGGTTCATCTCCCCCAGTCCTTTTACTCTCATTTGGTGAAGTCATCTTTTCATCAGGTCCTAGCTATTTGCATCTCCTTTGGTGGTAGTACGCTCTCCATCATTATTTATATCAATATTAATTTGGGAGTAGTCACCACAGATCCTCATTTAGCTATTTAGTACCTCAATTTTACACTTTTTCATTATATTTCATTCCACCTTTTCCTCATTTTTATTCATTTCCAAAAAGAACACATTTTATTTTCTAGGAGTTTCTCACTTCACTTTGTTTCAGTTAATCAGTTGAAAGTAGTCAGATCCGGGTGGAAGAGCTATTATCAGGGATTATTACTTATAAGATTCAACTTCAGGGCTCTTGCCATGACAGCCAGGGCTTCTCTGAGGAAAGTTTTACATCTTTTCTCTTTGGCATCTCCTGTGGTGGTAGTAGTTCTATTATATCACTAGTCCCATTCTTTGCGTAGTGAATAATCAGATCCTCAAATTCAGCATATTTCAGTAGCAGTAAAGTTTTAGGCTTTCTCATATTCAGTGCATTTTTTTATCATACTCATAGTACCAAAGCAACCCTTTTATTTTCTAGATTTCACTTCCTTTGTTTCAGTTATCAGTTAAAGTAGTCATATCCGGTGGCAGAGCTATTTCAGGGATTCCCAGTATAAATATCCCTTCAGCTCTGTGGCCATGACGCCATTACTTCTAGGCTTCTCCTCAGCATTCATTTGGTTCAATCCCCCAGAGCTCAGAAGCCCTTCATTATGGAGGCATCTTTTCTCAGTTCTTAGCTCAGCTCTCTCCTCTTCTTGATTGTATTCCCTAGTATTTTCTTTTCCAGGAGTAGTCAATCATCAGATCCTTCATTTGCTATTTATTAATTCTCACTTTTCACTTTTTCATTTCTTTCATTCCCCTTTATCCTCATTTTTATTCATTTCCAAGACCCTTTTATTTTCTGATTTCTTCTTCCTTTCTTTCCTTTCGGAGTTCATATCCGTCCGAGCTATTTCAGCATTATCCAGTATTGGCACCTTCATGCCATTCTCGCTGGCGATATCTTCCCTTCCATTCCATCTTTCTTCATTCTCTTCTGTTTCCTATTTCTTTTTTATTTTCTCTCTTTTCTCATTATTCTCTCTTTTTCTCCTCTTTTCCCCTTTCTTTTTCTTCGTTTTTCCTTATTTTTTTCTCCTTTTTTCCTCCTCTTCTCCTCCCCCTCTTTTCTCCCTTCCTCTCTCCTAATTTCCACATCCCCCCTTCCTCCCCCGGAGCAAAGCCGTTGCACTGCGCTCAAGGACCCGGTGAAAAGCCGGGGGTAGCAGTATCCGCGATTAGGTGCCTTACTGCAGTGTTTGTATTTGTCAAGATGCGCGGCGTGTACGGACACGTGCTGCAGCGTGCGTGCGCGGACACGTGCCACCGCGTGCACGTAAGTGCTGAGTCTGACACACGGTGCATCTTGACCTAAAGAAACATGGGGGGGAGACGGTGGCAGACGCGTTTCAGACCAGGATGATTAGTTCTCAACAAGATGTCCGACCAAACCAAACCAAACCAAACCGAGGAGCTGGTAGTTCAAAGAGGGACGACTTCTGTCGCATGGATGTGGTTTGGATATATAAAAAAGACCGACACGGTCACGGACCAGACAACAGAAGGTATCCCGGCTCTTGGGACTGTAGTCAGTCTTTTTAGATCAAAGCCACATCCATCCTAGACAGAAGTCGTCTGTCTTTTAGGTAAAAGCCTCTCGGTTTGGGTCGGCTGGTCATCTTGTTAGGAATTAGTCTAATTACACCCCTCTGAGTGGTCCGCCATCATCTCTCTCCATGTTTGTTTGCAGCGTGCGTGTGCACGCAGCGCATCTTGATTAAACACTGCAGTAAAGCGCCTATCGCCGCATAAACGATAGAGCTTCATTTGAAACGATATAAGTTTTCTATCGTCCAGACGATATATGTCGTCATATGGCCCAGCCCTACTTCTAAGACATTTCTGATGCGATTTAAAGGTTGTGGGTTTGAATCCCACCAGAGTTGTGT